>CM068952.1:142081199-142101439 GCA_035128595.1 Eptatretus atami
GCCATAATTATAGGCAACTACGACTGTGCAGAATATTTATACATGACCCTAAGCATGATGGGATGTTATTTAACACATGGGGCACACCTGTGTGGAAGCCATTGCTTGATGTCCCTCATTTACTCAGGTGTTTCCATTTTTTTTTCTTGTCCACCGCCTGTATCTACTGTTTTCGTTTTTTTTCCTGGTAAGACATTGTATTTCTACAGGACTAGCAAGGGCTACAGACAACACCAACCTCAAGGTGGTGAATAGCACAAGGAAACATTTATATTGAGGAAAAACGAAATACTAAAGACAGTCAAAACTCAAGACTTGCCACCTATGTTTATGCTTTTCAGTCCAGCTGCTAAGTTATTCTGCATATCTGTTCATCAGTATTGCTTTTCTCCTGAATCATTTGGAAAGCTCATTTCATAGTCGGAAAAATGCCAGGATTTGAATGGCTATCTAAATGCAGATTCTGAGTGGTGGGTACCATGGGTTGTATGGTATGATTTCTCTAATATGCTGTTATCCCTTTTAGGGTTGGAAAAAATGTACCACGAAGGAGATCACCTGACATAATAACAAATACCATGGCAGAAATCAAAGGGTTACTCACGCGTATTAAGGCCAATTAGGGTAAGTCGGGTTTGAGGCCTATACAGCACAGTGATGGATGTGTCATGGCAATGATTGAGGTGCCTGCAGACAAATTTGATTTTGTAGCTCCTTGTGCGGCTGACAGCAAATATGCAGGCTCGCATGTTTTATTCCCATCACTGCTATGGATGCCTGAGGGACCTGCGGACAAATCTTCGCTGAGTACTCTTTTCTGCGTGGTGCAGGCCTCGGCCACACTTTGTACATATTAGTGTTCACCCAATCAATCCATTGGCGTTGCTCCCCAGGTATTACCAGATGGATGGGTTGACAGGTAACTTGGGCACAATTCTTGCCATTATTTCATCAAATTTGCCATTCTTTTGAATCATCCAATATTTACATTGAAAGGGTTAAATATAAGGTTTGAGTGTTTTTTGTTTTTTTTTCCTAAAGAGGAACTCTATCATATATCGGTGATAACAAACCACGATGTTTGACTGATACGCCATCAGTTGGGACTCGTTGTCAAACTAGTGTCGATATCAACGATCTAACTAGGTATCTGCGATCACAAAGCGATCGCCAATGGTAAGTCTCCACCGGTGCCCACAATCCAGTGATGGCCGTATTCTTTTCGGCCCACCATATGACCTTAACCTTCCACATTTAGGGATAAAGTGTAAATTAAGAAAATGTGTCCCCAATCTACAATCTATCGAAGAAAACTCAACATCGTGAAGATTGGAGTAAAATTATTCAAGTTATGATGAAAAAGGTGTTTTTTGTTCATTCAGGCAAAATCTGAAAAAGTATCAACGATCAGGTGCACAACTTCAATGCAGGTACACTATTATAATGCAAGAACATCTCAGTAAGTCAAGTGATCTTTAAGATTCCGCATTATCAAAATTGAACGATGACAAAACACGCATGTTTTTTTCCCATCCTGCCAGTTGATCTTGACCTTTAACCTGGATGTGTACGATGTAAATTAAATGTAAACGCACCTTGCTCTGGGCTGTCGATAGAGGGCAAATTCGTTCCAATAGAACAAACCTTATTCGAGTTATTGTGGAAAATGTTAAAATGTCTATAATTTGGTGATGACCTTAAAATTAAGTCAAGGTCAAAAATTGTGTCAACCCCACATTCTTTTTGTTCCATTTATTGATGAAAAATTTCATTCCGAAAGTCCCAGCCGGCTCCGAGACATCGCTCGGAAATTGTCAGAAAAAGGGAAGGAAAAAAACACCAAAAAAACCCCCGAAATGGTGGTTCAGCACTCCGTGGGGTCTAATAAACTCTGAGATACCTTTAAAAATTGGGAGGGGGGGGTACTAATTTTAGAAACAAACCTTACAACAGGTATAAGCCTCACCCTATCCTATAGGGGGAGGCTTAATTATTGGACTTGAATTTTGTTTTGCATGTAAATATGATCTAGCTCAGTTATTCATTCAATCACTCGATCAAAAGCATCAGCTGGCATAACTTCCTGCCCCATTTCTGGATTTTGGTCAGTATTTAGTGTAGATCATAACAACTCACTTTAGTGGGGCAACTTAGCTAAATATAGCATAACAATTGTGCATTTTGTGAGGAAAGCACCAAATTTTGCACACTAGTAGCCTATCATATTATGAACAGATTTGGATATTGGGCCATCTCAAATTCAGCCGCTGATGGCTGTGGCAGCCATTTTGCACTGCCATCAAAAATTTTGAGATGGCCCAATATCCAAATCTGTTCATAATATGATCGGCTACTCGTGTGCCAAATTTGGTGCTTTCCTCACAAAATGCACAATTGTTATGCTAAGTTGCCCCACTACTTCTGCAGTTATGCAACTGAACAGCCTCAGTGGTGTCATGGTTAGTGCATTTGCTCTGAGTCTGGGAAGTTGGTGGCTCAAACCCTGGCTAAGTCATACCAAAGACTTAATAAAAATTGTAAGTCCTGCTTCCTTGCTTGATGTTCAGCATATAATATGTTAAAAACATGAACAGTTCTCATTGGTTGGCATCTATGGGGAGGACATTCCTCTTTAGAAATGCCCTAGAGTGTGCTGAGAAATGTGGTGCCATGGTTTGTGATGTGTAGTTTTCATCAGTGCCAACTTGTTTGTACTTTTACATCAAGAACTTTGTTCCATTTACTTGTCCACCCAATAGCAGTAGTTTGGTGTGGTTTTTATTACCTCGTTTATAACCAATCATTTTGCCCCATACGACTATCGTGCTCTTGGACCTCCCTCCCAAGCAACGAGTGGTGAGGAAGGCTTTAACAGAAGTGTGATGATGCTTCCCTGACTAGCAGCTCGCAATTTACACCATCGTGGAAATGACTCACGGACTTGAGTTTCACTGATGTTAAATTAAAGTTCGTTGGAGTTCACTGGTGTTAAACCACATTAGCGTCCTTGTCCTCCAGCAGCACTTTGCTCTCTGCACCCACAACTTTTTACCATGTTCCACATTGCGGCTCTATCTTTAGTGGGTTTTTGCTCTTTTGGACCGTGAAACGACTATCATTGACCCCCTTTTGGTGAGCAAATTGTTCCCATGGGCACTGGCCATTTATGACAACCGAGTCACCAAGTGGATCATATTATTTTGTGGACTGGACCCCGAATCGGTCCACTGGTGATACGTTATTTTTTGCTTCTTATTCCCTTCGTGTACAGCCTTTTTGCTGCTGATTGCATCATTGGTTAGGGGCTGCCTTGGTTAGGGGCTGCTGTATTCCGCTTATGCAGTGCCCCTATTATCAGTACACTGGTGTTCATTTCTCTGACCTTAGAAGGATGACAGGCTGAGTCAACCCTCTGGTGTTAATTCAGCGGAAAACGGGGCTCGAACTCAGGACCCTAGGATCCCAAGCCACCACCCTAACAGCTAAGTCAACGCCAGGCTTTTGCTTCTTATTATCTCTGCCACCGAAGGTGGAGGAGGTTATGTTTTCACCCCTTTCTGTCCGTCTGTCTGTTAGTTTGTCTGTCTGTTTGTATACAGGATATCTCAAAAAGTTGTCGACGGATCCGGAAGAAATTTTCTGGACAGGTTCCATGTGTGACAAGGCCGAACTGATTAGATTTTGGTGAATATCTGGATTCGGATCCGTCTACTATAAATTTTTTTCAGTGATTCTTCACCATTGAGAGATTGTGCCAAAATTGATATATAGCACGATATCTCAAAAAAGGTTTGGACAGATTTGGATTAAACTTGGTGGACATGTTGGGTATGTGATGAGGACGAAGTGATTCGATTTTGGTGAAGATCCAAATCGGGATCTGGATACGAGAATTATTTAGTTGTAAAAGTGATTCTTCACCATTGAGAGATAGGGCTAAAAACGATATAGTATTGTATAGCATGATATTTCAAAAATGTATTGGGCCCGATATGGTCTCGTGGATCAGACATGACGTGGCGGAGGTATGCGCTCTACCCAGTACCCTTCTAGTTGAACTTGTGACAGTATTCAACCACACTCAAGCTTAACAACTTATTGGATACCTCTCAGACTGGAGGAAGTCATCAACTTTTAGCGGTGAGTGGAAGTCGATAACTCGATTTTCCATAGTGATGTCACTCATACCCAGAGTGCCCCTGCAAGTGACGGCACATCCCCCAAGCTCAGTGGCTGTTTGTCTCGTCTAACAATCTTGCGTTGTGTCGTGTGTGTGTGTGTGTGTGTGTGTCCCTATGGCAGCTCCACTACGAGCTTTAGATCATATTAAAACAAAAAAATGGAAGCCAACCAATGCAGTGAATACCCAAAGCATTTAACCACTCAACCAAACGGCTGTTGCTCATTATTGATTATCTTCCAGATGGGAAGTTGATGAGTTTTCAAATTTCACCTGGATTTTTGTTTACACGTGTGAAAAAAAAGATGCAAGATTGGTAAATAATTTACAGAAATAAATTTAATTGGATGTGACTGACAAATGGTGTGATGGACCATAAAAAATGCTTTTGCTGTATCAATATGGTCAAACTTTGGGTCACAATGCCGTTGAACATCAGACTCCTTTGAAACTCGCTGTTCTCAACAACGAATGAAAAACAAAGAGAAATGAGAGTCGAATTCCAATTCCTGATAAGAGAAATATTGCACTTGGAATATGTAATGTCAGACCAGCTGCTCACCTATCAACATGAGAACATCACAGCTGTCCTGCGAATCATGGACAGATAAGCAAGCTGTATGTGGCAAGTATTGCTCTGAGGCATGCAGGCAGACAATGAACGTGCTATTTCACTTCCTCTTCTTTCCTCTGTTTATTTTGGAGTTATTTGGTTTTCCACTTCTATTCACCCACGTCCTTGTTCTTGGTGGCATTTTATGAGTTGCTCAATTGTCAACTTTGCATGCGTGCCCATTTCAGAAAGACTTTTTTCCTGTAGCCTTGCACCCCTTTATTTAATAATGCTTCATACTTGTTTCAAGCAATTTCACCAAGGACATGTCATTCCTCATCATTTCTTGAAACTAGGCATGCGCCAACAGAATAATATTCCGTTCATCAAACTGGCTGCGGAACAGCACCTGACGGAACACATAACTGTTGTGCAGTTGACTTTCTTGGTACTCTTTTGATGTTCTATGTGACTCGTATGAAAAATTTTCTTTTGTTGATTGAGGTCCACACGACTCAGAAAGTTGCCTGTTCGGCATTATTGTTGATGAGCTGTATTTTTCACATTTTCATGATGATGAAACTTGCACCAAAACAAAGACCTCAGTCGTCTGAGCGGATTGCAGCAAAAGAGACACTGAGCAACACTGACAACTGAACTAGTCTTTACTGTTGCAATTTGTACAAGCCTCAGTCGTTTTTACTGGATGATAGCATTACAGGAAGATGATTTTTCACCTTATTATTGGA
The DNA here is from genome assembly GCA_035128595.1 of Eptatretus atami. Lineage (NCBI taxonomy): Eukaryota > Metazoa > Chordata > Myxini > Myxiniformes > Myxinidae > Eptatretus > Eptatretus atami. The sequence continues at coordinate 142,086,682 of CM068952.1, forward strand.
GATTTGCAATGACAGCAGCAATAAAAGCCTGGCTCTGCCAGGGAGCTCCATTTCAGGTGTAGCTTCTACAAATGCTGAATTTGCTAATCACTCCAAATAAACTGCCAATATAATTATTCATTGAACATAAGAGCATTGATTCTTGGTAAACCAGCTTAGTCCGATTCTTGGATTGTGCTAAAATAAGGCCCAGGTGCAATGTGTGTCACGTGACAGGCTGCATTAAATGGCACAAAGATAACCTCTTCGAGTGGTTCATGATACAAAGATGGAAATTATTGGAGCAACATGAATGCGAAGTTTTCATAATCGAGCGCAAGGGCCTTTAGGAATACAACAGCCGTGTTGCATTTCACACCAAACATGTGTGAACATGCTGTATTAAACCATCCGGGATGGAATTTATCCAAGAATGAGAGGTCAATGAACAGGGAGGCCACCAAGTTATTGAGAACTAGCACTGAGATCCAGTAAAGAGAACACCCTACACACACACACACACACACACACACACACACACACACACACACACACACACCATTTTTGTGCAGGGGAATCCACTCGGCCCTTCCAATTTTGATGTGAAACATTTTCAGTTCTGAGGAATACTGCAAGTTACTTGATGCTTTCAATTTTGGTAATATGATCTGGAACAGAAGGTAATGATTTTCAGGGTTGACCCGACTCACAAAGCTTGACTTATAGTCCAGGTTTTATGGCTGATGAAGTTTTTTTTTAAGGTATAAACTATCAACTACATTAGATACATCAATAGTCGTTCATGAAAACATGGTATTCGGGAGCCCCTCTTTGAATGGTTATCAGATATTCTCTGTGAGCAGAAACAAGAGGATGCTCATGGTAGCATCAAGAGTGTTTCTTTAGGAAACATAAGCCGCATCACCTGCTCTTGAAATTTTTCCATTTTCTTCACATCCTGAGCTTGATCAGTCTTGGACTGCAAGCACTGGAAGAAAAGATGATTAATTGGTATTTCGAGTTGGTGAAAAAAAACCAGAACTTTTTGAGATATTTTGCTGCAGTATACATCATTTTCAGCTTTATCTCTCAATGGTAAAGAATCACTTAAATATTATAGTATCCGGATCGAGATCCGGATCTTCACCAAAATCTAATCAATTCGTTCTTATCACACACCCAATCACAACCTGTCCTCCAAGTTTCATCCAAATTCGTCCGTAACTTTTTGAGATCTCTTGCTCACAGACAAACTAACAGACAGGGGTGAAAACATAACCTTCAGTGGCAGAGGTAAACATGATGGATCCAGTTCGGAAAACTTAGCTTTGATTGAGGTGGAAGGAGCAGTTGCAGATTGAGCAATTTCGAACCAGAAGCTTTATGATATCTCTGTCCAGGAGAGGTCACTCCTGATGGTGAGGCCTAAAGGTTCAAGGTACTAAATCTCTTGGCATAGCTGACATTGGAAATAGAGAGGTGGGTTCATTTAATAATCTTTTCTGGGTGATGAAATGAGACTTGGATTTATCAGGATAGAAAGCTATGTTGCATTAGCCAGACCAGCATCCCAGTTCAGCAGAAAGTTTGCAGCCGCTGTCTGCCTGTCAGTGGGATGGGGGTACTGTCTGGAGTCTTAGATGGTTGAGTCATCTTCATAAATGAAGAGAAGTTTTCCAGGATATTAAAAAGGTTGTTTATGTAGATGAGGAACAAGACTGGAAGCAAGATATTCTCTTGGGGCACTTCAACCTTCACTAAAGGCCCTGCCACACCTTGCACCAGTTTAGCCAGCGTATGCCGATTTATGAAAAATTGTCTAAAACGCTGGTACACGTCGAATACGTTATGGTACGTTTTGTATACGTTAAGAGCACACTGAAAAACACTGCCATACGTCGTAGTACGCTGGCTTTAAACGTTGTACTTTGGGTTTCCTTAAATTTTTTCATGCTTGAAATTTTACAACGTATGCCGGCGTATGACTCACACGTTCCGCTACGCTGGCCATAAGTTGTAGGCACGTTATGCGATCGTTGACACACGTCGAAACACGTTACTTGTAAGTTACTCATAAGTCGAAACACGTCGAGTAATGTTAGTACCCGAAACTTATTTCTAACCTATGAGTAACGTTTTCTAAGCACGTTACACGATCGTGACACACGTTGAGGCACGTTATGTGATCGTTGACACATGTCGAGGCACGTTACTTGTAAATTACTCATAAGTCGAAACCGTCGAGGTAATGTTTAGCGTACCCGAAACTTATCTAACCTATGAGTAACGTTTGTAAGCACGCTACACGAACGTTGTTCACACTTGCAACACGTTACTTGAAAGTACTACTACTACTACTACTACTACTACTACCAACATCGACATCACTAAATTCTCTCGAACTACTACTACTACTACTACTACTACTACTGCTACTGCTACTGCTACTGCTACTGCTACTGACATTGACATCTACTCAACATGGAGTCTGAACACTGACGGGTTCCTCTTGTGAAGCCCATTTGTATATACCAATTCCCCTAAACGCTGCCATACGCCATTATACGGTAGCTGTAAGTTAGAAACACTCAGTAAGTTCTGTGGTCGTCCGGAAGACGTCAATCAAATTCGTCAACATACGCCAATGTGTGTTTGAGATACGTTACACATAGGTTCAAAGCACGCTACACATAGGTTCAAAGCACGCTACTAATAGGTTCAAAGCACGTAACTCGTAGGTTAAAAATTAAGTTTCGGGTATGCTAAACATTACCTCGACGTGTTTCGACTTATGAGTAACTTACAAGTAACGCGTGGCTGACGTGAGTAAACGATCGCGGAGCGTGCCGAGAACTTATGCCAGCGTATGCGGAACTTGTGAGCCATACGTCGAGTACGTCGTAAAATTTTCAGCATGCTTGACATTTCACGACGTACTAGACGTACCACGTAATATGCCAGCGTACTTCATTGTTTTTCAGCGTGCTCCTAACGTATACACAACTTACCCATACCGTATTCGACGTGTCCCAGCGTTTTAGACACTTTTTCATAGGTCGGCATACGCTGGCTAAATCGTCAAGGTGTGACTGCGATGTTGACACTTCCAATTTTCAGGCGGTTATGATTTAAATCGGCGTGCGGCAGGTTTTTAACAGAGAACGCCACGAGTTCGCCAGCGATACGTGCAGCGCGCTATGACTAAGTTAAACTATCGTTGGGCATAGTTTGTGAACGCCGACAACAGGCTAAGCATTCGTTGGTATAAGTTATCTTAACACAACGAAACGTTCTGTGCCCGTTACTAATACGTTATGCATACGACCAACACGTTATGAATACGACCAAAACTTAAAAAAAACTCAAAACTTCAGCGTACGCCAACGTTTTTAACCATCTACATTTTTATACGTTGCCATTCCTGGCTAAAACGTCAAGGTGTGACAGGGCCCTAAGCGAGGAGACGAAAGGGTTCTATTGATAGAACTGGTGGACTAAGGGATGTGGGGAGGGCGGTCTGCCGTGGGTGACAGCCGGGGGGGATGGTGCCATTGGGAGAGTTGGAATACCAGTACGATGATATAACGATGGTTTTAGTTGCAAGAGACATTATATTATTATTATTTGCCAAATAATCATTATTATTTGCCTCATAAAAAAGACAGTAACTTGGAACTAAACCCATCGTTATATCATCGTACACGGAAGCGAACATAAACAGGAAGCAGGAACACAGCATTACATTACAGGGCGGGAGGTGGTGGAAGTGTTGGTTAATGGGAGGAGGTCGGAGGAGGCGGAGCTGATGATGTGCTTGGCATGGGTTCGTGATGTGTTGACATGGGCTCATGATGTGTTTGGCATGGGTTCATGATGTGTTGGCATGGGTTCGTGATGTGTTGGCATGGGTTCGTGATGTGCTTGGTATGTGTTCATGATGTGTTGGCATGGGTTCATGATGTGTTGGCATGGGTTCGTGATGTGCTTGGTTATGGGTTCATGATGTTGTTGGCATGTGGTTCATGATGTGTTGGCATGGGTTCATGATGTGTTGGCATGGGTTCGTGATGTGCTTGGTATGGGTTCGTGATGTGTTGGCATGGGTCGTGATGTGTTGGCATGGGTTTCATGATGTGTTTGGCATGGGTTCATGATGTGTTGGCATGGGTTCGTGATGTGCTTGGTATGGGTTCATGATGTGTTGGCATGGGTTCATGATTTGTTGACATGGGTTCATGATGTACTTGGTATGGGTTCGTGATGTGCTTGGCATGGGTTCATGATGTGTTGGCATGGTTTCATGATGTGCTTGCATGGGTTCGTGATGTGTTGACATGGTTCATGATGTGTTGGCATGGGTTCGTGATGTGTTGACATGGGTTCATGATGTGTTGACATGGGTTCATGAGTGTTGGCATGGATTCGTGATGTGTTGGCACGGGTTCATGATGTGTTGGCATGGGTTCCTGATGTGTTGGCATGAGTTCATGAGTGTTGGAATGGGTTCATGAGTGCTTGGCATGGGTTCGGTGATGTTGACATGGGTTCATGATGTTGGCATGGGTTCGTGATGTGTTGACATGGGTTCGTGATGTGTTGGCATGGGTTCGTGATGTGCTTGGCATGGTTCGTGATGTGTTGGCATGGGTTCGTGATGTGTTGGCATGGGTTCGTGATGTGCTTGGCATAGGTTCGTGATGTGCTTGGCATGGGTTCGTGATGTGTTGGCATGGGTTCGTGATGTGCTTGGCATGGGTTCGTGATGTGTTGGCATGGTTCGTTATGTGCTTGGTATGGTTCATGATGTGTTGGCATGGGTTCATGATTTGTTGACATGGGTTCATGATGTACTTGGTATGGGTTCGTGATGTGCTTGGCATGGGTTCATGATGTGTTGGCATGGGTTCATGATGTGCTTGGCATGGGTTCGATGTTGTTGACATGGGTTCATGATGTGTTGGCATGGGTTCGTGATGTGTGACATGGGTTCATGATGTGTTGACATGGTTCATGATGTGTTGACATGGTTCATGATGTGTTGGCATGGATTCTGATGTGTTGGCACGGGTTCATGTGTTGGCATGGGTTCCTGATGTGTTGGCATGAGTTCATGATGTGTTGGATGGGTTCATGATGTGCTTGGCATGGTTCGTGATGTGTTGACATGGGTTCATGATGTGTTGGCATGGGTTCGTGATGTGTTGACATGGGTTCGTGATGTGTTGGCATGGGTTCGTGATGTGCTTGGCAATGGGTTCGTGATGTGTTGGCATGGGTTCGTGATGTGTTGGCATGGGTTCGTGATGTGTGGCATAGGTTCGTGATGTGCTGGCATGGTTCGTGATGTGTGGCATGGGTTCGTGATGTGCTTGGCATGGGTTCGTGATGTGTTGGCATGGGTTCGTGATGTGTTGGCATAGGTTCATGATGTGCTTGCATGGGTTCATGATGTGCTTGCATGGGTCTGATTGTTGGCATAGTTCATGATGTGTTGGCATGGGTTCATGATGTGCTTGGCATAGGTTCATGATGTGTTGGCATGGGGTCATGATGTGTTGGCAATGGGTTCATGATGTTGGCATGGTTCAGATGTTTGGCATGGGTTCATGATGTTTTGCATGGGTCATATGTGTTGGCATGGTTCATGATGTTTGGATGGTTTCATGATTGTTGGATGGTTCATGATGTTTTGGCATGGGTTCATGATGTGTTGGCTGGTTTCATGATGTTTGGATGGTTTGTGGTTGGCATGGGTTCATGAGTTTGGCAATGGGTTCATGATGTTTTGGCATGGGTCATGATGTGTTGGCATGGGTTCATGATGTTTTGGCATGGGTTCATGATGTTTGGAATGGGTTCATGATGTTTGGCATGGGTTCATGATGTGTTGGCATGGGTCGTAGTGTGGATGGGTTCGTGATGTGTTGGCATGGGTTCGTGATGTGTTGGCATGGGTTCATGTGTTTTGTATGGGTCATGATGTGTTGGCATGGGTTCATGATGTGCTTGGCATGGGTCATGATGTGTTGGCATAGGTTTCATGATGTGTTGGCATGGGTTCATGATTTGTTACATGGGTTCGTGTTGTGCTTGCATGGGTTCATGATGTGTTGGCATGGGTTCATGATTTGTTGATGGTTCATGATGTACTTGGTATGGGTTCGTGTTGTGCTTGGCATGAGTTCATGATTTGTTGACATGGGTTCATGATGTACTTGGTATGGGTTCGTGATTTGTTGACATGGGTTCTTGATGTACTTGGTATGGGTTTGTGATGTGCTTGGCATGGGTTCATGATGTGTTGGCATGGGTTCATGATGTGTTGACATGGGTCATGATGTGTTGGTATGGTTCGTGATGTGCTGGCAAATGTTCATGATGTGTTGGCATGGGTTCATGATGTGTTGACATGGGTTCATGATGTGCTTGGTATGGATTCGTCAGTGGATGAAGCAGATGTTGATGGCTTGAAGTAGCTGCTGAGAGTAGACTGTTGACAGTTTTTTGAATTTCTCCTCAAGAGTCCTCATCTAAAGCATAATTGCAGCGGACAATTTAAAGCACGATCCAAAAAATGCTTTTTTTGTCATCAGCTTTCTCCACCAATTAGAAGCAAGCTTTCATCAGTTACCAGGGCATCATACCTTGTAGGAAAGGTCATGATTCGTTCTTTGGGTTGATGTCAGTTTTGAACTCATTTGCATAAACGTCTCGACCACGATGGTAGCTCCACGCGCTTTATAGGTTAACCCTTTCATTCTGAAAAGTTAATTATATTACTGCACTGCACTCGCAGTCCTTCAGAAAAGTTAATTTCCTCCATATTTGAGTTAATGGGCAGGAAAAACATCGTCACAGAAATGATGTCGTGCAATCACCGGGTGTTCCTTGACACTGGATTTCCTGTTACCTTTTTGAAAATTCTTCCCGGTGATGTTTTCTCTGTGGTTGAAGATGTGTTTTTGTTATCCCCCGCCGCGTGGCGGAAGGGGGATATTGTTGTCACCCAGGTCGTCCGGCTGTCCGTCCGGGTGTCAACATTTATAACTGTGAGTGCGATAACTCATAAACTGTTCGCCATATCGATTTGAAATTTGGGTCACACATGTATCACCTGAAAAGGAAGAACCCTATTGATTTTGGGCGTGGCCAGATCCAAGATGGCCAACTGGGGCGGCCATCTTGAAAAAAATGTTTTTTGTAATAAATGGAAAACCGCTTATCTGATTTCAATTATTTTTGGTTACTACGTTCCTCACCCCTGGGGAACTTTTTCGAGATGATGACCAAATGGTGTCTTGTTTCCAATTCACCTCCCTCATTATCTGGAATATGTATGACCTTTTTCATTCAATGACGGGGGATTCCCCATCTCTGATGGTATATTTATATCAATGCCAAGCAGTATTACCTGTTCGCTGAATTTTTAATATCCTGCATTTTTCTTATTTCCAATTTGTTTACTACAGGTACAGTACTGTAATCCTCTTGAGATTTTACTTGCAAACATGACATATGTTTTCTGTGGATTTCATTTTTAAAATTATTAATCTCGGGAGGGTGGGTGCCAAATGAAGGGTCCAGCAGGTCAGGTCAGGTCAGGTATGGAAGCATGTGCCGGAGCAGCGCATTGGGTGCCAAATGCTCGAGGTACGCCCCTGCGCCCCTGATTGATAGGCACATGTTAACTGCATGAGTGGAGGAAGTGAAAGAACCAAGTTTGAAGGAGGCATTGTATGCTGCACGCAGTGAGTTTGGCCATTTGATATGAGCGTGGGGACAGAGGGAGAGCATGCACCAGACATCGACCTGACAAGGCACCATTAGGATTTTGAGAAAGGAGACTTGTAAAGTTCAGCCATGAGATGAGCAAAGTGGTATTTTTTGGCTTGTTGGAGGATCGTCATGCACTTATGGGGTGATCCAATGTTAACCTCATTTGGGTTAGCCTTCCAGGTTGAGAAATCAAACTACTTGAGTGTAACTATGAGGGAGTATGAGGTACCTCGCCACAGGATTCAGTTTACCAGAGCCGAGAGAATGGATCGGATAGCCACAAAGTGGATGGGATAAATTGGTGTGAGAGATAGAGAGAAAGGGAGGGAGATATGGAGAGAGAAATGGAAGAAGAGATAGAGAGAGAAAGGGAGAGATAGAGGGAGAAATAGAGAGAGTGAAAGGGAGAGATAGAGAGAGAAATTGAGAGAGAGAAAGGGAGAGAGAGAGAGAGAGAGAGAGAGAGAGAGAGAGAGAGAGAGAGAGAGAGAGAGAGAGAGAGAGAGAGAGAGAGAGAGAGAGAGAGAGAGAGAAAGGGAGAGAGAGAGAGATAGAGATAGAGACAGAGATTTTGTGGAATTCTTCTCAGATGGAATCAATGTAAGATTCTGTGTAGATGACAGCAGATATACACTGGTGGATGTACCAATTGCACAAATCAGATAGGAAAGTTTACAGGTTGGGTCTGACCCACATAATTGAAAAGGCCTTACCTGCAACTTCATGGCTGGTTGTGCAGAGCTAAACCCAGCCAGCTGGAATGATGACAGTTGAAATCACTATAGATGAGGAACAGATCGATAGTTGGGATGGAAGGGGATGAGTTTATGCATGGTGGCTGAAATAGTTAGGCAGGGTTCATCATTATTGAGTGTACAATACACAAAACTGACAAACATTCTGTGGTTGTGGAGAGGTATTCCAGGTAGCTAGGAGGGGATTAGTATGGACAAGGAAGAGTGAGGAATGAAGATTTTGACACAGACAGCATAATACCACCAGAACAGGTCTAAGGCCCATCAACAAACAAAGGAAAATAACCAGGGAAGGAAATCGAGGAATCAGAGATGTCCTGTTTGGAGGAAACGAGAGGAACATTTCTTAAGCATACAATTTCTGGAACTGCAGCAGCAAGCTGGATGAAGAAGGTCATCATATTAGAATGAATACCTCAAATATTATTGATCTAGCTGGAGTATTAAGTCGAGAGAACAAACAGGAGGGAGTGGTGGGACTTGGGTGTGACCTACATTTAACATATCATGGAGTATGGATCCCCAAACTGGGTTGATGCAGCTGCTTCCTATATTTCTCTCCTGAAGGTAATTGAGTTTCGGATTTTTTTTCTGTTATTGGCATATCTTGGCAGGCTGAGTCATAAGGTCTGTTTTCCCCCACCACAGGGTGGTTGGTGGACTCTCAGTATTATATCGCCCGACTTAATTCCTCAATCCTCCATTCTCACATCCGTAAATCTTCCCATATCCCACCCAGGTCACATGTTGTTTCATATTCTCACACCTGGTTACCATCCTCAATTATCAGCTGAACATTTACCCCCTTTCATCCATCCCTCTGTTCTCTCGTCTATGGAAGTAACTGCCTGCATCTGTTGTCTCATGCCCCACCATCCAGTCATTTAAGAATGCTGCCGGTTGTGAACTCGTGTGTTCTATCACATACATCTACTCTTGTTCTCTTATACTCCTGCTATCACCATTCTGCCTCTTTATTTTTGCCACTCCTCCATTAATGTGTGATGTCTATGTGCCTCCCTCTTCCCCTGTGACCATCTGTCAGTCTGCAAACCTGCTGCCTTCTGTCCTTTTGCTCCTCCATGACCCTATATTTCTGTATCCAAAAAAAACAAACTTATTTTATCACAAATTGGGTGTCATACAGAACCTGCAGTCCAGTTGATATCAGTTATGTCGTGTCAATGCTCATCAGTCCGAATGACCTTTTGCTACGCTGTCTTGCAAGAATGGCTGAGCGATTTTTATCTCTTGTTGGATAACCAATTTTACTCTGTGTCTGCAATTTAACCTCTCAAATTATCACAAGTCAAAGGAGCTCCAGGATTGCAAAAACAAACCCATTTATTCAAAACTACACACAAAAAGTCACAAGCAAGTGGAGATGGATAGAAAGGGAGGGGACGAGATCGAGGAAGGGGTACAGGGGGATTAGGAACCAGATGTTCTTTTGCAATTAGTTGCTTGTCGGTGCATCATTTACAGAAGAATATAACCTCATACATTATATTTTTATAATAAATTCAGAACACTGACTTTTATGTAGTACTTAACTCCACTTAAAATTGCAAGTTTTCATAACTTGAGGACTCAAAGGAGGCTTTGTTTAGCTCTGGTCCTTCACCTTCCTCACCAACCATAATGTGTCTTTATTTCTTACTTTCAATCTTGGCAGTGGATACTAAGAATAAATCACTAAAGCTCAGAGTTTTTTGTTTGTTAACCTGAAGTCTCATGTTTTGGTGACAAATGGCTCATCTTGCACTATGCGAGCGAGACACGTAACCCAGGGTTTTAATCTGATTTCAGGACTGGATATGCAGCTTCTCAAGGCTATAAACATGCCCAACATCCCTGAAAGTGATAATGAAAATGGCTTCATCACTTTTATGAGTTTTCACACTCACACTGAGCTGGGCCGTCTTAAGGCATGGGCACACTGGGCAGTTGCCCAGGGGCCCCACAATTCTAGGGGACCCATGCTGCCATATTGTTCATGAGAGATCTCTTGGCAGAGTGGATAATTACTCGACCTCTCGCTGGAAAGGCCTGGGATTCAAATCCCTTTTCAAATTATATTTATAATATAAATAATTTGTGCATAACTATCTGACAAATGTTATTTCTTATATTGTTGTTAATCTGCAATAATATTGTATTGTTTATGCAATAATATTGTATTGTTATAATGTTAATCTGACTTGCAGCTGTGGATTTTAATTGCCTAATTGGTGCGAGGTTTTGTGTTGGTGTTTGCTTTTTGTTTTAACGTTTAATGACAACACTTCGAAGGAGAAAACACTTCGAAGAAGAAAGAGTGACTGACGTCAAGTGATTTGAAACTATCAATTGTGTTACTTACACTAATCAAGTAGGTCTGACTTTAATATTTGATGAGTAAATGTGCTGCTAGATATTTTGATTTTGTTTTAACTCGATTGATTTTAGGTGCTTATTCAAAACAGTTACGAAATAAGCACTAATACATATTAATCATACGAATAATAGTTAACGAGACAATATATTTTTTTAAGCTATGTGCGCTGTCAATAAATAAATATTATACTATACTATAAATATTTGTAATATACTACAGATAAAATTTTTAAAAAATTATATTTTTTCCGGGTGGATAACCCTTTGAGCAGAAATGAAGCGTACTTTTATGAGTTTGAGACCATTGACTTCAAGCCAATTATAAATCAATTATCTGCAAAGAAATTTCGCACATGTTTGTGTTGATTAATAATAAATAATTCATACTGTTCCATCTCCGTCTGTACTGTACGGCGTACCAATTAATTGTCATTTATATGTTGAAATGTTTGTGTTTTTCAAGGCTTATGTTATATTGTTCAAAAGTTTGTGTTGATTAATCCTTGCTTTACAGCATGTTTTTTTTTTGTTTAAACATTGATTTTGTTGAAAGTACCAATAAATCTATAGGCTTAATTTTATTGACCGTTTACATTTTTATTCCCGTGGGTGAGTGGGTAGGGGGCCCAGTGCATTACTTAGCCCAGGGCCTACGATGCTGTTAAGACAGCCCTGACTCTGAGGGCTATGTACAGTATGTGTACATGTGGTTTTAAACAGTTTTAAGTTGTTATCTGATTTTGTTAAATGTGATAAACATTCATCATTTCACATCCAAGAGCATGCACTCGATACAAATATTAGAAACAGAAAAGTCGCACAAAAACATTTCTGAAACGAGTAAAACCCTTACGCCTTACCAACTGTTTTTTTGGCCATTTGTAAAGATCAAATTTTTGCCTTTACAATTTACAAATTATTCATGGCTATGCCTCATCAAAATAGATATAGTTTTTAATATAGCAAACATACACAAAGAAAGAGAAATCTTACTAGCTATGAACTATCCCTCGGAACGGAATGAAAAATGAACAACGCATTATCTGGGCATTGAAGCACAAAAAAATGGATAATTGAATCAGAGGGACCAAATTCCAAATAATTTTTTTCACCATCACATTGGACAATAAAAGATAAGGGAAACAAACAAACAGTAAGTCTGCAACATATTGCAAGCGTTTTGTCATGTTGTAGGGTCAAAGTAATTTGTCCTTACAAGGCTGCTGACATCACCATTAATATTTGTTGCTCAACGAAGCAAGTTTGCTGACTTGGTGCAAACTTCAGCATATTTTCACTGGACAGTTCATTGTTACAGCCACCGGTGGAGAGACCCTTTGTATGACACACCAAGAGGAAACTTCACAGGAAGAAACTGCATCAAGTATTCAGTTACTGCTTCGAAACAGTCATGACAAGGTAGTTATCTTTCGTGATTGTGCAATTTTATGTCTGCATTCATATATTGTGGACAGGCAATGAGGTAGAGGATCAGTGAGTGTACCTAAGCTCAGGAGTAGGTGTAGAAGACACCATGAGGTGACAAAAGGCAGCAGTCTTGAAGGATCGGAGGGAAGAATAAAAGACAACAGAGGGAGTCGTATCCACAGATGAGAGAAAAGCAGGATGAAGGAATGGAGATGAGCTTGGACCCGGGAAGATAAAGATGTGTTGGTGTCTGGTTTAATTTGTGTGACCTGGGGGTACTGGAGATGAGTGGAAGGGAGGATGGAGGAGAGGACAGATGGAGTGAAATCTTAAGAGAAGCAGTGAAGAACGACAAGGCTACCAACATGTCTGAGGTGAGTGAGAAGCGTACCTGGAGATTCGGCCTCTTGCCAAGAGATGCCAATGACTTGGAGGGCCTTATTCAACTGCACTCATGGAAACCAGAGGGGAAACAGCTGGGCCAGCCAAAAGTGGGGAGGCATTCTTCTGTGCAATTGATGAAGGCTGTGTACATCATATACTGTAGTGTGGAAGGCTAAGAATTGACTGAGCTCTGCAGAGATTTGCGAGTAAAGTATTTCTTAATCTCTTCTTCATGTAACCATGCTCTGTGGACAGAGCATCGATGCTGGCAAAGCAGTCTCAAAGCAAGGATTATGCGAGGTTGTTGACCATTGATTTCCCTGCAATCAATCAAGGCAAGGATTTTGGAATTTAGCTCGGGTACTAGACCAGGGGACTAGCAATAACTTGCACACTCTTCATCAAAAGACACTGTGGGATCTTTAAGATCCACCAACAATTGTTGGCAAATCGGTCTTCAACTTAACATCCATCAGTGGAACAGTTCACAGGTTGATGGAATGCTTTGCCTGCAAAACACCGATTTGACAGTTTTATAGGTGAGTTTAGAATGGAACTCAGAACATAAAAGCTTAGAGGAAAGTGTACGACCTCTGTTCCATTCTGTTGGACTAATTGCTAACAGAAGAGCACATGCTATATCCTGCAATAAAAAACTACGAGGACAGCAGAAAATAACAAGCATAATACAAATGCATCATAAAGATGAGAATCATAGTGGGGCAAAAAAGACAAGAAGGTTGTAACATTCTCAAATGCTAATGAGCAGCGGAAGACGTAAAGTATAGGAGTGAATAGCAGTGGAATAAAAAACAAACTACACACAGCAGTACAACTCTTGAGTGCACACTGCACAGTATAAATAATCTTACAATTTGCTGAACCTTGCTCGAGTTCAATTAGAGGGAGAAGAGTGCTCATTCAAGGAGTATTCATATATACAACAAGTTGAGCCTACCTGCCTCTTCGCTGACAGACCAATTAGTTGTCGTATTTGCCAAAAAATTTAGGTGAGAAGGAAAGGAAGACAAATCTACCCATGCATAAAGTGCTTTTACCCCTCCCTAACCCATTGCTCACTCCCCCCCCCCCGCCCACGCCCACACTTTACCCCCATTCATCCTGATATCCCTTCCTGCTAGAAATGAGAGCTTTAACAGGCCCTTCCATCTTAAGGAAGTTAGGGGGGGGGGTGGGTGGGAGTAGGAGGGGGGGGGGTGGGGTGGGAGTGGGGAAGGTGAGCAGACCAAATTTAGCCATGCAAAAAGTGCTTTCACCTGAGTGTTGCCTGGTAAAAAAGGGAAAAAGGTATTTGTAATACCCTCTGCCACCACCACCAGGTGGAACACATGGTACACATTTACATAGAGAATTTATGCTCCTACACCCTCCGGCCACACACACACCCTGCGTGAGGCATGGCACATCAATCCGATGTTACCCCCCCCCCCCCCCCCCCCCACACACACACAAAGTTGCAGTTGTACCCGAGTTTGAAGGTTGGAACTTAAAGATGTGGCCATGCAGAAGGGACAAAGAAAGTCACAGAGGAGCGGAGAGAGGGAGGGGAGGGAGAAGGGAGAGGGAGGGGGCAGGGGGAAGAGGGGGAGAGAGAGGAGGGAGAGAGAAAGAGAGAGGGGGAGAGAGGGGAGAGAGAGAGAGAGAGAAAGAGAGAAAGAGAGAAAGACGTTTATATATATATTGTTACGAATTTGAATTCGATTGCACAAACATACAGGTTCCTGTAGTAGTTATGTCGATAAGTGCTTCCCTAGATAGCTCACCTTCCATTGTTTAAATGTTTAGAAATCGTTTAGATGCGCTGCGGATCGATTTAATAGTTAGGGAGCGAACAATGGAGACGCCCTCCCCCTCTTCTGCGAAGAGGAAGAAGAACCCTGCCGTCCTGAATCACGGGACGTAAACAACTCCCTCCCACCTACTGTTGTACGAGCACGGGGGGATGAGTCGCGCAGGGTAGGGGGCAGAGAAGAATAAGAGGAGATCCTTTCTTTGTTCAAGAGGAGTCGTTCAGCAGGCCGTCGGGTCCTGTTTGGCTT
>CM068952.1:142101700-142126544 GCA_035128595.1 Eptatretus atami
GTTAAACGTCTCGACCACATGGTACTCCACGCGCTTATAGTGTTAACCCTCTCATCTGAAATAATTATTATATACTGCACTCGCACCAGTCCTTCAGAAAAGTTAATTTCTCCATATTTGAGTTAATGGGCAGAAAATCGTCACAGAAATATGGTCGTTGCAATCACCGGGTGTCCTTGACACTGGATTTCCTGTTACCTTTTGAAAATCTTTTCCCGGTTGATGTTTTCTCTGTGGTTTGAAGATTGTTTGTTTTATCCCCCGCCGCGTGGCGAAGGGGATATTGTTGTCACCCAGGTCGTCCGGCTGTCCGTTCGGGTCAACATTTATAACTGTGAGTGCGAAAACTCTCATAAACTGTTCGCCATATCGATTGAAATTTGGGTCACACATGTATCACCTGAAAAGGAAACCCTATTATTTGGGGTGCCAGATCCAAGTGGCCAACTGGGGCGGCCATCTTGAAAAAATTTTTTGTAATAAATGGGAAAAACCGCTTATCTGATTTTAATATTTTTGGTTACTAGGTTCCTCCCTGGGGAACTTTTTCGAGATGATGACCAAATGGTGTCTGTTCCAATTCACCTCCCTCATTACTGGAATAGTATGACCTTTTTCATTCAATGACGGGGATTCCCCATCTCTGATGGTATATTTATATCAATGCCAAGCAGTATTACCTGTCGCTGAATTTTTAATATCCTGCATTCTTATTTCAATTTGTTTACTAACAGGTACAGTACTGTAATCCTCTTGAGATTTTACTTGCAAACATGACATAGTTTTCTGTGGATTTCATTTTTAAAAATTATTAATCTCGGGAGGGTGGTGCCAAATGAAGTCCAGCAGGTCAGGTCAGGTCAGGTATGGAAGCATTGCCGGAGCAGCGCATTGGGTGCCAAATGCTCGAGGTACGCCCCTGCGCCCTGAATTGATAGGCACATGTTAACTGCAATGAGTGGAGGAAGTGAAAGAACCAAGTTTGAAGGAGGCATTGTATGCTGCACGCAGTGAGTTTGGCCATTTGATATGAGCGTGGGACAGAGGGAGCATGCACAGACATCGACCTGACAAGGCACCATTAGATTTTGGAAAGGAGACTTGTAAAGTTCAGCTGCCATGAGATGACAAAGTGGTATTTTTGCTGTTGGAGGATCGTCAGCACTTATGGGGTGATCCAATGTTAACTCATTTGGGTTAGCCTCCAGGTTGAGAAATCAAACTACTTGAGTGTAACTATGAGGGAGTATGAGGTACCTCGGCCACAGGATTCAGTTTACCAGCCGAGAGAATGGATCGATACCACAAAGTGGATGGGATAAATTGCGTGTGAGAGATAGAGAGAAAGGAGGGAGTAGGATGAGAGAAAGGAAGAAAGATAGGAGAGAAGGGAGAGATAGAGGGAGAAATAGAGAGAGCTGAAAAGAGAGATAGAAAGTGAGAGAGATAGAGAGAGTAGAGAGAGAGAGAGAGAGAGAAGAGAGAGAGAGAGAGAGAGAGAAGAGAGAGAGAAGAGAGAGAAGAAGAGAAAGAGGGAGAGAGAGGAGAATAGAGATAGAGACAGAGATTTTGTGGAATTCTTCTCAGATGGAATCCAATGTAAGATTCTTGTAGATGTGACAGCAGATATACACTGGTATGTACCAATGCACAAATCAGATAGAAAGTTTACAGGTTGGGTTGACCCACATAATTGAAAAAGCCTACTGCAACTTCATGGTGGTTGTGCAGAGCTAAACCAGCCAGCTGGAATGATGACAGTGAAATCACTATAGATGAGGACAGATCGTATAGTTGGGATGGAGGGGATGAGTTTATGCATGGTGGCTGAAATAGTTAGGCAGGGTTCATCATTATTGAGTGTACAATACCACAAAACTGACAAAACATTCTGTGGTTGTGGAAGGTATTCCAGTAGCTAGGAGGGGATTAGTATGGACAAGGAAGAGTGAGGAATGAAGATTTGACACAGACAGAGAATACCACCAGAACAGGTCTAAGGCCATCAACAAACAAAGGAAAATAACCAGGAAGGAAAATCGAGGAATCAGAATGTCCTGTTTGGAGGAAACGAGAGAACATTTCTTAGCATACAATTTCTGGAACGCAGCAAGCAAGCTGGATGAAGAAGGTCATCATATTAGAATGAATACCTCAAATATTATTGATCTAGCTGGAGTATTAAGTCGAGAGAACAAACAGAGAGGAGTGGTGGGACTTGGGTGTGACCTACATTTAACATATCATGGAGTATGGATCCCCAAACTGGGTTGATGCAGCTGCTTCCTATATTTCTCTCCTGAAGGTAATTGATTTCGGATTTTTTTTCTGTTATTGGCATATCTTGGCAGGCTGAGTCATAAGTCTGTTTCCCCCACCACAGGGTGTTGGTGGACTCTCAGTATTATATCGCCCGACTTAATTCCTCAATCCTCCATTCTCACATCCGTAAATCTTCCCATATCCCACCCAGGTCACATTGTTGTTTCAATTCTCACACTGGTTACCATCCTCAATTATCAGCTGAACATTTACCCCCTTTCATCATCCTCTGTTCTCTCGGTCTATGGAAGTAACTGCCTGCATCTGTTGTCTCATGCCCACATCCAGTCATTTAAGAATGCTGCCGGTTGTGAACTCGTGTGTTCTATCACATACATCTACTCTGTTCTCTTATACTCCTGCTATCACCATTTCTGCCTCTATTTTTTGCCACTCCTCCATTAATGTGATGTCTATGTGCCTCCCTCTTCCCTGTGACCATCTTGCAGTCTGCAAACTGCTGCCTTCTGTCCTTTTGCTCCTCCATGACCCTATATTTCTGTATCCAAAAAAAACAAACTTATTTTATCACAATTGGGTGTCATACAGAACTGCAGTCCAGTTGATATCAGTTATGTCGTGTCAATGCTCATCAGTCCGAGACTTTGCACCTTCTTGCAAGAATGGCTGAGCGATTTTTATCTCTGTTGGATAACCAATTTTACTCGTGTCTGCATTTAACCTCTCAAATTATCACAAGTCAAAGGAGCTCCAGGATTGCAAAAACAACCCATTTATTCAAAACTACACACAAAAAAGTCACAAGCAAGTGGAGATGGATAGAAAGAGGGGACGAGATCGGAGAAGGGGTACAGGGGATTAGGAACCAGATGTTCTTTTGCAATTAGTTGCTTGTCGGTGCATCTATACAGCAAGAATATAACCTCATACATATAATTTTTATAATAAATTCAGAACACTGACTTTTATGTAGTACTTAACTCCACTTAAAAATTGCAAGTTTTCATAACTTGAGGACTCAAAGGAGGCTTGTTTAGCTCTGGTCCTTCACCTTCCTCACCAACCATAATGTGTCTTTATTTCTACTTTCAATCTTGGCAGTGATACTAAGAATAAATCACTAAAGCTCAGGATTTTTGTTTGTTACCTGAAGTCTCATGTTTTGGTGCAAATGAGCTCATCTGCCACTATGCGAGCGAGACACGTAACCCAGTTTAATCTGATTTCAGACGATATGCAGCTTCTCAAGGCTATAACATGCCCAACATCCTGAAAGTGATAATGAAATGGCGTTCATCACTTTTATGAGTTTTCACACTCACACTGAGCTGGGCCGTCTTAAGGCAATGGGCACACTGGGCAGTTGCCCAGGGCCCACAATTCAGGGACCCATGCTGCCATATGTTCATGAGAGATCTCTTGCGCAAGTGGATAATTACTCGACCTCTCGCTGGAAAGGCCTGGGATTCAAATCCCTTTTCAAATTATATTTATAATATAAATAATTTGTGCATAACTATCTGACAAATGTTATTCTTATATTGTTGTTAATTCTGCAATAATATTGTATTTGTTTATGCAATAATATTGTTTTATAATTTAATCTGACTTGGCAGCTGTGGATTTTAATTGCCTAATTGGTGCGAGGTTTTGTGTGGTGTTGCTTTTTGTTTTAACGTTTAATAACACACTTCGAAGGAGAAACACTTCGAAGAAGAAAGAGTGACTGACGTCAAGTGATTTGAAACTATCAATTGTGTTACTTACACTAATCAAGTAGGTCTGACTTAATATTTGATGAGTAAATGTGCGCTAGATATTTATTGTTTTTAACTCGATTGATTTTAGGTGCTTATCAAAACAGTTACGAAATAAGCACTAATACATATTAATCATACGAATAATAGTTAACGAGAAAATATATTTTTTTAAGCTATGTGCGCTGTCAATAAATAATATTATACTATTACTATAATATTTGTAATTACTACAGATAAAATTTTTAAAAAAATTATATTTTTCCGGGTGGATAACCCTTTGAGCAGAAATGAAGCGTACTTTTATGAGTTTGAGACATTGACTTCAAGCCAATTATTAAATCAATTATCTGCAAGAAATTTCGCCACATGTTTGTGTTGATTAATAATAAATAATTCATACTGTTCCATCTCCGTCTGTACTGTACGGCGTACCAATTAATTGTCATTTATATGTTGAAATGTTTGTGTTTTTCAAGGCTTATGTTAATGTTCAAAAGTTTGTGTGATAATCCTTGCTTTACAGCATGTTTTTTTTTGTTTAAACATTGATTTGTTGAAAGTACCAATAAATCTATAGGCTTAATTTTATTGACCGTTTACATTTTTATTCCGTGGGTGAGTGGGTAGGGGCCCAGTGCATTACTTAGCCCAGGGCCTACGATGCTGTTAAGACAGCCCTGCTCTGAGGCTATGCTACAGTATGTGTACTATGTGTTTTAAACAGTTTTTAAGTTGTTATCTGATTTGTTAAAGTGATAAACATTCAATCATTTCACATCCAAGAGCATGCACTCGATACAGAATATTAGAAACAGAAAAGTCGCACTAAAAAACATTTCTGAAACGAGTAAACAACCTTACGCCTTACAACTGTTTTTTTGCCATTGTAAGATCAAATTTTGCCTTTACAATTTACAAATTATTCTGGCTATGGCTCATCAAATAGATATAGTTTTAATATAGCAAACATACACAAAGAAAGAGAAATCTTACTAGCTATGAACTATCCTCGGAACGGAATGAAAAATGAACAACGCGATTATCTGGGCATTGAAGCACAAAAAATGGATAATTGAATCAGAGGGACCAAATTCCAATAATTTTTTTCACCATCACATTGGACAATAAAAGATAAGGGAACAAACAAACAATAAGTCTGCAACATATTGCAAGCGTTTTGTCATGTTGTAGGGTCAAAGTAATTTGTCCTTACAAGGCTGCTGACATCACCATTAATATTTGTTGCTCAACGAAGCAAGTTTGCTGACTTGGTGCAAACTTCAGCATATTTTCACTGACAGTTCATTGTTACAGCCACCGGTGGAGAGAGACCCTTGTATGACACACCAAGAGAAACTTCACAGGGAAGAAAACTGCATCAAGTATTCAGTTACTGCTTCGAAACAGTCATGACAAGAGTTATCTTTCGTGATTGCTGCAATTTTATGTCTGCATTCATATATTGTGGACAGGCAATGAGGTAGAGGATCAGTGAGTGTACCTAAGCTCAGGAGTAGGTAGAGACACCATGAGGTGACAAAAGGCAGCAGTCTTGAAGGATCGAGGGAAGAATAAAAGACAACAGAGGGAGTCGTATCTACAGATGAGAGAAAAGCAGGATGAAGGAATGGAGATGAGCTTGGACCCGGAAGATAAAGATGTGTTGGTGTCTGGTTAATTTGTGTGACCTGGGGTACTGGAGATGAAGTGGAGGGAGGATGGAGCGAGAGGACAGATGGAGGAAATCTTAAGAGAAGCAGTGAAGAACGACAAGGCTACCAACAGTCTGAGGTGAGTGAGAAGCGTACCTGGAGATTCGGCCTCTTGCCAAGAGATGCCAATGACTTGGAGGCCTTATTCAACTGCACTCATGGAAACCAGAGGGGAAACAGCTGGGCCAGCCAAAAGTGGGGAGGCATCTCCTGTGCAATTGATGAAGGCTGTGACATCATATACTGTAGTGTGGAAGGCTAAGAATTGACTGAGCTCTGCAGAGAGTTTGCGAGTAAAGTATTTCTTAATCTCTTCTTCAGTACCATGCCTGTGGACAGAGCATCGATGCTGGCAAAGCAGTCTCAAAGCAAGGATTATGCGAGTGTTGACCATTGATTTCCCTGCAATCAATCAAGGCAAGGATTTTGGAATTTAGCTCGGGTACTAGACAGGGGACTAGCAATAACTTGCACACTCTTCATCAAAGACACTGTGGGATCTTTAAGAATCCACCAACAATTGTTGCAAATCGGTCTTCAACTTAACATCCATCAGTGGGAACAGTTCACAGGTTGATGGAATGCTTTGCCTGCAAAACACCGATTTGACAGTTTTATAGGTGAGTTTAGAATGGAATCAGAAACATAAAGCTTAGAGGAAAGTGTACGACCTCTGTTCCATTCTGTTGGACTAATTGCTAACAGAAGAGCACAATGCTATATCCTGCAATAAAAAACTACGAGGACAGCAGAAAATAACAAGCATAATACAAAGCATCATAAAGATGAAATCATAGTGGGGCAAAAAAGACAAGAAGGTTGTAACATCTCAAATGCTAATGACAGCGGAAGACGTAAGTATAGGAGTGAATAGCAGTGGAATAAAAAACAAACTACACCACACAGATAAAACTCTTGAGTGCACACTGCACAGTATAAATAATCTTACAATTTGCTGAACTTGCTCGAGTCAATTAGAGGGAGAAGAGTGCTCATTCAAGGAGTATTCATATATACAACAAGTTGAGCCTACCTGCCTCTTCGCTGACAGAACCAATTAGTTGTCGTATTTGCCAAAAATTTAGGTGAGAAGGAAGGAAGACAAATCTACCCATGCATAAAGTGCTTTTACCCCTCCCTACCCATTCTCACTCCCCCCCCCCCGCCCACGCCACACTTTACCCCCATTTCATCCTGATATCCCTTCTGCTAGAAATGAGAGCTTTAACAGGCCCATTCATCTTAAGAGGAAGTTAGGGGGGGGGGTGGGTGGGAGAGGGGGGGGGTGGGCTGGGAGTGGGAAGGTGAGCAGACCAAATTTAGCCATGCAAAAAGTGCTTTCACCTGAGTGTTGCCTGGGTAAAAAAGGAAAAAGTATTTGTAATACCCTCTGCCACCACCACCAGGTGGAACTACATGGTACACATTTACATAGAGAAATTTATGCTCCTACACCCTCCGGCACCACCACACCCCTGCGTGAGGCCTAGGCCACATATCCGATGTTACCCCCCCCCCCCCCACACACACACAAAGTTGCATTGTACCCCGAGTTGAAGGTTGGAACTTAAAAGATGTGGCCATGCAGAAGGGACAAAGAAAGTCACAGAGAGAGCGGAGAGAGGGGAGGGAGAAGGGGGAGAGGGAGGGGGAGCAGGGGAAGAGGGGGAGAGAGGGAGGGAGAGAGAAAGAGAAGGGGAGACGAGGAGGAGAGATGAGAGAGAGAGAAGAGAGAAAGAGAGAAAGACGTTTATATATATATTGTTACGAATTTGGAATTCGATTGCACACAAACATACAGGTTCCTGTAGTCAGTTATGTCGATAAGTGCTTGGTCCCTAGATAGCTCACCTTCCATTGTTTAAATGTTTAGAAAATCGTTTAGATGCGCTGCGGATCGATTTAATAGTTAGGGAGCGAACAATGGAGACGCCCTCCCCTCTCTGCGAAGAGGAAGAAGAACCCTGCCGTCCTGAATCACGGACGTAAACAACTCCCTCCACCTACTGTTGTACGAGCACGGGGGGATGAGTCGCGCAGGGTAGGGGGCAGAGAAAGAATAAGAGGAGATCCTTTCTTTGTTCAGAGGAGTCGTTCACAGGCCGTCGGGTCCTGTTTGGCTTGGTTAGGGTTGAGGCTCTTCGGAAGCTTTTTTTGTTCTGCTGGGAGTGGTTGTTCAGCAGGCCGTCGAGTCCTGCTTGGCTTGGGTTAGGGAGGAGGCTCTTGTGAAGGCTTTCTGCTGTGGTTGTTCAGCCGGCCTTCGGGTCCTGCTTGGTTTGAGTGGGTGGCGGCTTCTCTGGCTTGGTTCGTCGAAGAGAGTCGGCTGCTTTTGTTCATCGAAGAGATGAGCTGGTTGCTCGGCTACTCTTCTTGGTTCGTGGAGCTCTTTTTCTCCGTTTGGTTCCCGGCTTGGTGCGACTCATCGGCTCATTCTTGGAGGTGTTCCTCGGGAAGCGGCGCATCGATGGGAAGGATCGGGCGCCTCGTCTCACCCAGCACGTGTTGAGAAGCGCGGGAGGATTCGCTGGAGCTCAGAAGGATCGCGGCTCACGGCGATTGGGTCCAGCTCGCTCCTCGCTGGAGCCCGGGTCCGAACAACTTGAAGACCACACGCAGTGGAGAGGTTCGAGATAGGTCCTGGGTTTCAGCTCACCTGTCCTCCGAGCTGGAGCCCGTTATTAAAGGCCTCAGCCACCATTTCTTGGATGTGTGTGTGTGCGTACGTGGTGTCCGTGGGCCCGTGTCTACTAAGTAGTAAAAACTGTTAAGTGATTGTGTAGAACGGTTGTAGTTCGCCTGTCATGCGTGTTGGCCTTGTTTAATTGCATACGTGTTTTGCCTTGTTTAATTGCATACGTGCTTGCCTGCATACGTACTTTATTACAATAAATGTCCTTGTGTGAATGTAAACCTGTTCGTTGCATCCTTTCGCTCAATTGAACCGCCGTATTGCATTCGGAATAATAGTTGGTGTTTAATAGCCGATAATAGAATCAGGTCCAACGGGGCCTCGCGATAATACCCCGCTCGGTTATCCCAAAACGAAAAAGGAGAGATAAGGAGAGGTAAGAACAAGGGAAGGCCACCAAGTTATTGAGAACTAGCACTTGAACCGTAAGAGAAACCTACACACACACACACACATCACAACATCACACATCACACACACCACAACCACACACACACACCACACACACACCATTTTTTGCGGGGAATCCACTCGCCCTTAATTTGATGTGAAACATTCAGTTCTGAGGAATACTGCAAGTTACTTGATGCTTCAATTTTTGTGTAAATGATCTGGAAGCAGAAGGTAATTGATTTTCAGGGTTCGACGACTCACAAAGTTGACTTATAGTAGGTTTTCTGTGAATGAGTTTTTTAAGGTATAAACTATCAACCTACATTAGATAATCATAGTCGTTCATTGAAAACATGGTATTCGGGACCCCTCTTTGAATGTTATAGATTTCTCTGTGAGCAGAAACAAAGGATGCTCATGTAGATCAAAGTGTTCTTAGAAACATAATGCACAACCTGCTCTCTTGAAATTTTTCCAATTTCTTCACATCTGAGCTTGATCATCTGCTGCAACACTGGGAAGAAAGAGATTAATTGTTATTTGAGTGGTGAAAAAAAACCAGAATTTTTGAGATTTTTGCGCAGTATACATCATTTCACTTTATCTCATGGTGAAAGAATCATAAATATATAGTATCCGGATCGGATCCGGATTTCAAAAATCTAATCATTCGTTCTTATCACACATCACTCCAATCACAACTGTCCTCCATAGTTTCAATTAACCCAAATCGTCGTAACTTTTTGAGATTCGTTGCTCACAGACAGAACTAACAGACAGGGTGAAACATAACCTTCATGGCAGAGTAAATCATGATGGATCCGTTCGAAAACTGCTTGATTGAGGTGGAAGGACAGTTGCAGATTGGAGCAAGTTTCGAACCAGAAAGCTTATATGATCTCTTCCAGGAGAGGTCACTCCGATGGTGAGGCCTAAAGGTTCAAGGTACTAAATCTCTGGCATAGCTGACGTGGAAATAGAGAGTGGTTCATTATAATCTTTTCTTGGGTATGAAAGAGACTTGGATTTATCAGATAGAAAGTATGTTGCATTAGCCAGACCAGCATCCCAGTTCAGCAAGAAAGTTGTGCAACGGCGCTGTCTGCCTGTCAGTGGGATGGGGTACTGTCTGGTCTTAGATGTTGAAGTCATCTTCATAAATGAAGAGAAGTTTTCCAGATAGTTAAAAAGGTTGTTTATGTAGATGAGACAGACTGGAAGCAAGATATTCTCTTGGGGCACTTCCAACCTTCACTAAAGCCCTGCCACACCTTGCCGATTTAGACAGCGTATGCGATTTATGAAAAATTGTCCTAAAACGCTGGTACGAAACTCGAATACGTTATGGGTACGTTTTGTATAACGTTAAGAGCACACTGAAAAACACTGCCATCTCGTAGTAGGCTGGTTTAAACGTTGTACATTGGGTTTTTCCCTTAAATTTTTTCATGCTGAAGTGTTTAACAAGCGTATGCCGCGTTACTGCACACGTCCGCTACGCTGCCATAAGTTGTAAGGTCAGTTATATGCGATCGTTGACACCGTCGAAACACGTTACTTTGTAAGTTACTCATAAGTTCGATAAACCACGTCGAGGTAATGTTTAGCGTACCCGGAAACTTTATTTCTAACCTATGAGTAACGTTTCTAAGCACGTTACACGATCCGTTGACACAGCACGTTAGGCACGTTATGGATCGTTTAGGGACACACGTCGAGGCACGTTTACTTGTAATTTACGCATCAAGTCGAGAACTAACGTCGAGGTATATTGGTTTATGCTACCCGAAACTTATTGTCTACGCTATGAGTAAGCGTTTTGTAAGCACGCTACAAACGAGTGTTCACACTTTGCAGACACGTTACTTGAAAGTACTTAACTACTACTACTACTACTCTACACCATCGACATACTAAATTCTCTCGAACTACTACTGACTAACTTACTACTACTACACTGCTACTGCTCAACTTGCCTACGCTACTGGCTAACTCGCCGTACTCTGACATGACATCTACTCAACATGCAGTCTGGAACACTGGGGTTCCTTCTTGTGAAGCCCATTGTATATACGCGAATTCCCTTAAGAGCTGCCAATACGCATTATAACGGTAGCGTAAGTAGAACAACCGTTCAGCTAAAGTTCTGTGGTCGTCCGGAAGACGTCAATCCAAATCGTCAATCATACGCCACTGTGTGTTTGAGATACGTTACACAAGTTCAAAGCACGCTACAAGATAGGTTCAAAGCGACGCTACTATAGGTTCAAAGCACGAATCGTAGGTGTAAAAATTAAGTTTCGGGTATGCTTAAACATTCCTCGACGTTTTTCGACTATGAGTACACTTACAAGTTAACGCGTGCTGACGTGAGTAAACGATCGCGGAGCGTGCCGAGAACTTATGCCAGCGTTGCGGAACTTTGTGAGCCATACGTCGATTACGTCGTAAAATTTTGCAGCATGCTTGACATTTCAACGACGTACTAGACGTACCAGTAATATGCCAGTCGTACTTCATTGTTTTTCAGGTGCTCCTAAGTCGATACACAAATTAACCCATAGCCGTATTCGACGTGTCCACGTTTTAGGACACATTTTTCATAGGTCGCAATCGCTGGCTAAATCGTACAAGTGTGACTGCGTGTTGACACTTCCCAATTTTCAGGCGGTTATGATTTAAATCGGCGTGCGGCAGGTTTTTAAGCAAGAGACGCACGAGTTTCGCCGCGATGACCGCTGCAGTCGCGCTATGACTAAGTTAAACTATGTTGGCATAGTTTGTTGAACGCGACAACAAGGCTAAGCATTCGTTGGTATAAGTTAATCTTTAACCACCACAGAAACGTTCTGTGCCCGTTTACAATACGTTATTGCAATGACAACACGTTATGAATACGACCAAACTTAAAAAAAAACTCAAAACTTCAGGTTACGCCAACGTTTTACATAACATTTTTATACGTTGCATTTCCTGCTAAAACTGGGTCAAGGTGTGACAGGGCCCCTAAGCGAGGAGAGAAAGGTTCTATTGATAGACTGTGGACTAAGGGATGTGGGGAGGCGGTCTCGCCGTGGCGTGACAGCGGGGGGATGTGCCATTGGAGAGTTGAATACAGTAAGATGATATAACGATGTTAGTTGCAGAGAGACATTATATTATATTCTTTGCCCAAATATCATTATTATTGCCTCATAAAAGACAGTAACTTGGAACTACCCACTCGTTATATTCATCGTACCCGGGAAGCGAACATAAACAGGAAGCAGGAACACAGCATACATACAGGTGCGGGAGTGGTGGAATGTTGTTAATGGGAGGAGGTCGAGGAGCGGAGCTGATGATGTGCTTGCATGGTTTGCGTGATGTGTTGACATGGGTTTCATGATGTGTTGGCATGGGTTTCATGATGTGTTGTGGCATGGTTATGTGATGTTTGGCGAGGTTCGTTGATGGTGTTGGAACCAGGGCTCATATGTGTTTGGATGGGTTCATGATGTGTTGGCATGGGTTCGTGATGTGTTGGCATGGGTTCGTGATGTGCTTGGTATGGTTCATGATGTTGTGGCATGGGTTCAATGATGTGTTGGCAATGGGTGTCGTGATTGTGCTGGTATGGGTTCATTGGATGTGTTGGCATTGGTTCATGATGTGTAGGCATGGGGTCATGGATGTGTTGGGACATGGGGTTCGTGATGTGCTTGTATGGTTCGTGATGTGTTGGCATGGTTCGTGATGTGTTGGCATGGGTCATGATGTTTTGGCATGGGTTCATGATGTGTTGCATGGTTCGTGATTGTGCTTGGTAATGGGTTCATGATGTTTGGCATGGGTTATGATTTGTTGACATGGGTCATGATGTACTTGGTATGGTTCGTGATCGTGCTTGCATGGGTTAATGATGTGTTGGCATGGGTTTCATGGAATGCTGCCATTTGTGGGTGACTGGGTTCAGAGGTGATGGTTCTGCTGTCCATGATGGTGTGAGCATGGTTCTGATGTGTTGACATGGGTTCATGATGTTTGACATGTGGTTTCATGGATGTGTGGACATGGTTATGATGTGCATGGATTGTGATGTGTGAACGGGTTCATGTGTTGTTGCATGGGTTTCCTGATGTGTTGGCGAAGTCATGATGTGTTGAATGGGTTCATTGATGTGCCTTGCATGGGTTCGTGAATGTGTGTGACAGGGGTTCGTATGTGTTGGCATGGGTTCGTGAATGTGTTGACATGGTTCGTGATGTGTTTGCTGGGCGACGGTGCTGGTTCGTGATGTGTAGCTGGTGGGTTGCATGGTTCGTGTGTCTGGATAGGTTCGGAATGTGTGCTGGTCGTGATGTGTTGGATGGGTTCGTGATGTGTGCATATGTGTGTCTTGATGGGTTCGTTCGGTGGGTCTTGCATGGTTGTGCTGTGTCATGGGTTCGTGATGTGTTGGCAATAGGTTCATGATGTTGCTTGGCATGGGTTCATGATGTGCTTCGCATGGGGTCATGATGGTGTGGCATAGGTTCATGCATGTGTTTGGCGATGGGTTGCATATGTGGCCTGGCATAGGTTTCATGATGTGTTGCATGGGTTCATGAATGTGTTTTTGGCATGGTTTCATGGATGTTTTTTGGCTGGTTCATGATGTTTTGGCATGGGTTCCTTGATGTGTTTGCATGGGTTCAATGATGTTTTGGATGGGTTATGGGTTGCATGGCATGTTTTTGGCATGGGTTCATAGTGGAATGGTCATATTTTGGCGGGTTTCATGATGTGTTTGATGGGTTCATGATTGTTTTGGCATGGGTTCAGATGGTGTTGGCATGGGTTCATGAGTTTAGCGATGGTTCATGATGTTGCATGGTTCATGATGTGTTGGCATGGGTTTATGATGTTTTGGCATTGGGTTCATGATGTTTTGCAGTAGATTGTGGATGGTTCATGGATGTTTTGGCATGGGTTCATGATGTGTTGGAATGGGTTCATGATGTGTTGGATGGGTTCATGGATGTTTTGATGGGATGTCATGATGTGGTGGATGCATGGTTTTGTGGTTAAGTTTTGGTGTTCGTGATGTGTTGGCAATGGGTTGCGTGAATGTGATTGGCATGGGTTTTCGTGATGTGTTGGCAAGTGGGTTTCATGATGTTTTGGCATGGGTTCATGATTTGTTGACATGGGTTTCGGTTGCTTGGCATGGTCAGATGTGTGTGCGATTGGGTTCATGATTTGTTGACATGGTTCATGATGTACTCTGGTATGGGTTCGTGTTGTTTGCTGGCTATGGTTCATGTTTTGCTTTCAATGGGTTCATGAGTCTGTATTGGTTATGCGTGATTTGTGACATGGGTCTTGATGTGTTACTTGTATAGGTCGTGATGTGCTGCTATAGGCATGTTCGTGTGTGGATAGGGTCATGAATGTGTTGAACTTGGGTTCATGATGTGTTGGTAATGGATTCGTCAGTGGATGAAGCAGATTTGATGGACTTTGAAGTAGCTGCTGAGAGTAGACTGTTGACAG
This sequence comes from Eptatretus atami, assembly GCA_035128595.1. Classification (NCBI taxonomy): domain Eukaryota; kingdom Metazoa; phylum Chordata; class Myxini; order Myxiniformes; family Myxinidae; genus Eptatretus; species Eptatretus atami. Next base: position 142,116,052 of record CM068952.1, read on the forward strand.
TTTTTGAATTTTCCTCAAGAGTCCTCAATCTAATAGCATAATTGCATGTCGACAATTTAAAGCACGATCCAAAAATGCTTTTTTTGTCATCCAGCTTCTCACGCAATTCAGAAAGCAAGCTTTCCTCAGTTACCAGGGCATCCATACCTGTGGAAAGGTCTATTCGTTCTTTGGGTTGAATTGTCAGTTTAACTCATTTGCAAAACGTTCTCGACCACATGGTATGTTCCACGCGCTTATAGTTAACCTTCATTCTGAAAGTTAATTATATTACTGCACTGCATCGAGTCCTTCAGAAAATTAATTCTCCATATTTGAGTTAATGGGCAGGAAAACTCGTCACAAGAATATGGTCGTCGTGCAATCACCGGGTGTTCTTGACACTGGATTCCTGTTACCTTTTGAAAATTTTTCCCGGTGATTTTTCTGTGGTTTGAAGATGTTGTTTTGTTTTATCGCCCGCCGCGTGGCGAAGGGGGATATTGTTGTCACCCAGGTCGTCCGCTGTCCGTCGGTTCAACATTTATAACTGTGAGTGCGAAACCTCATAAACTGTTCGCCCATATCGATTTGAGATTTTGGGTCACACATGTATCACTGAAAAGGAAGACCCTATTATTTGGGGCTGGCCAGATCCAAGATGGCAACTGGGCGGCCATCTTGAAGAAAATGTCTTTTGTAATAAATGGAAAAACCGTTATCTGATTGAATTAAATTTTTGGTTACTAGGTTCCTCACCTGGGAACTTTTTCGAGATGATGACCAAATGGTGTCTGTTTCCAATCACCTCCCTCATTAGTTGGAATAGTATGACCTTTTTCATTCAATGACGGGGGATTCCCCATCTCTGATGGTATATTTATATCAATGCCAAGCAGTATTACTGTTCGCTGAATTTTTAATATCCTGCATTTTCTATTTCCAATTTGTTTACTAACAGGTACAGTACTGTAATCCTCTTGAGATTTTACTTGCAAACATGACATAGTTTTCTGTGGATTTCATTTTAAAAAATTAAATCTCGGAGGTGGGTGCCAAATGAGGCCAGCAGGTCAGGTCAGGTCAGGTATGGAAGCATGTGCCGGAGCAGCGCATTGGGTCCAAAATGCTCGAGGTACGCCCTGCGCCCTGATTGATAGGCACATGTTAACTGCATGAGTGGAGGAATGAAAGAACCAAGTTGAAGGAGGCATTGTATGCTGCACGCAGTGAGTTTGCGCATTTGATATGAGCGTGGGCAGAGGGAGAGCATGCACGAGACATCGACCTGACAAGGCACCATTGGATTTTGAGAAGGAGACTTGTAAAGTTCAGCCATGAAGATGACAAAGTGGTATTTTTGTGCTTGTTGAGGTCGTCAGCACTTATGGGGTGATCCAATGTTAACCTCATTTGGTTAGCCTTCCAGGTTGAGAAATCAAACTACTTGAGTGTAACTATGAGGGAGTCATGAGGTACTCGGCCCCGGATTCAGTTACCAGACCGAGAGAATGGATCGATAGCCACAAGAGTGATGGGATAAATTGGTGTGAGAGATAGAGAGAAAGGGGGGAATAGGAGAGAGAAATGGAAGAAGAGATAGAGAGAAGAGGGAGATGAGGAGAATAGAGAGAGTGAAAGGAGAGATAAGAGAGAAATTGAGAGAGAGAAAGGGAGAGAGAGAGAGAGAGAGAGAGAGAAGAGAGAGGAGAGAGAGAGAAGAGAAGAGAGAGAGAGAGAGAGAAGGGAGAAGAGAGAGAGAGAGATGAGAGAAAGAGAGATAGAGACAGAGTTTTGTGGAATCTTCTCAGATGAATCAATGTAAGATTCTGTGTAGTACACAGATATACACTGGTGGATGTAACAATTGCACAAATCAGATAGAAAGTTTACAGTTGGGTCTGACCCACATAATTGAAAAGCCTTACCTGCAACTTCATGGCTGGTTGTGCAGAGCTAAACCAGCCAGCTGGAATGATGACAGTTGAAATCACTATAGATGAGGAAAGATCGATAGTTGGGATGGATGGGATGAGTTTATGCATGGTGGCTGAAATAGTTAGGCAGGGTTCATCATTATTGAGTGTACAATACAAAACTGACAAACATTCTGTGGTTGTGGAGAGTTCCAGTAGCTAGAGGGGATTAGTATGGACAAGGAAGAGTGAGGAATGAAGATTTGACAACGACAGGATAATACCACCAGAAAGGTCTAAGCCATCACTAAACAAAGGAAAATAACAGGGAAGAATCGAGGAATCAGATATGTCCTGTTTGGAGGAAACGAGAGAACATTTCTATAGCATACAATTTCGGAACGCAGCAAGCAAGCTGGATGAAGAAGGTCATCATATTAAGAATGAATACCTCAAATATTATTGATCTAGCCTGAGTATTAAGTCGAGAGAACAAAAGAGGAGTGGTGGGACTTGGGTGTACCTACATTTAACATATCATGGAGTATGATCCACCAAACTGGGTTGATGCAGCTGCTTCCTATATTTCTCCTGAAGGTAATTGAGTTTCGGATTTTTTTCTGTTATTGGCATATCTTGGCAGGCTGAGTCATAAGCTGTTTTCCCACCACAGGGTGTTGGTGGACTCTCAGTATTATATCGCCCGACTTAATTCCTCAATCCTCCATTCTCCACATCCGAAATCTTCCATATCCACCCAGGCACATGTTGTTTCATATTCTCACACCTGGTTACCATCCTCAATTATCAGCTGAACATTTACCCCCTTTCATCCATCCCTCTGTTCTCTCGTCTATGGAAGTAACTGCCTGCATCTGTTGTCTCATGCCCACCATCCAGTCATTTAGAATGCGTGCCGGTTGTGACTCGTGTGTTCTATCACATACATCTACTCTTTGTCTCTTATACTCCTGCTATCACCATTCTGCCTCTTATTTTTGCCACTCTCCATTAATTGTTGATGTCTATGTGTGCCCTCTTCCCTGTGACCATCTGTCAGTCTGCAACCTGCTGCCTTCTGTCCTTTTGCTCCTCCATGACCCTATATTTCGTATCCAAAAAAAAACAACTATTTTATCACAAGTGGGTGTCAAGAACTGCAGCCAGTTGATATCAGTTATGTCGTGTCATGCTCATCAGTCCGAATGACCTTTGCAAGAATGGCTGAGCGATTTTATTCTTGTTGGATAAACCAATTTACTCTATGTCTGCATTTTAACCTCTCAAATTATACAAGTCAAGGAACTCCAGGATTGCAAAACAACACCATTTATTCAAAACTACACAAAAAAGTCACAAGCAAGTGAGATGGTAGAAAGGAGGGGACGAGATCGAGGAAGGGTACAGGGGATTAGGAACCAGATGTTCTTTGGCATTAGTTGCTTGTCGGTGCATCATTTACAGAAGAATATAACCTCATACATTATATTTTTATAATAAATTCAGAACACTGACTTTTATGTAGTACTTACTCACTTAAATTTGGCAAGTTTTCATAACTTGAGGACTCAAAGGAGGCTTGTTTAGCTCTGGTCCTTCACCTTCCTCACCAACCATAATGTGTCTTTATTTCTTACTTTCAATCTTGGCAGTGATACTAAGATAATCACTAAAGCTCAGAGTTTTTGTTTGTTACCTGAAGTCTCATGTTTGGTGACAAATGGCTCATTCATCCACTATGCGAGCGAGACACGTAACCCAGTTTTAATCTGATTTCAGGACTGGATGTGCAGCTTCTCAAGGCTATAACATGCCTCACACATCCTGAAAGTGATAATGAAAATGTTCATCACTTTTATGAAGTTTTCACACTCACACTGAGCTGGGCCGTCTTAAGGCATGGGCACACTGGGCAGTTGCTCCAGGGGCCCACAATTCTAGGGACCCATGCTGCATATGTTCTCATGAGAGATCTCTTGGCAGAGTGGATAATTACTTCGACCTCTCGCTGAAAGGCCTGGGATTCAATCCTTTTCAAAATTATTTATAATATAAATAATTTGTGCATAACTATCTGACAAATGTTATTTCTTATATTGTTGTTAATTCTGCAATAATATTGATTGTTTATGCAATAATATTGTATTGTTATAATTAATCTGACTTGCAGCTGTGGATTTTAATTGCCTAATTGGTGGGAGTTTGTTGTTGGTGTTGCTTTTTGTTTTACGTTTAATGACACTTCGAAGGAGAAACACTTCGAAGGAAGAAAGAGTGACTGAGGTCAAGTGATTTGAAACTATCATTGTGTTACTTACACTAATCAAGTAGGTCTGACTTAATATTTGGAGTAAATGTGCTGCTAGATTTATTTTGATTTTGTTTAACTCGATTGATTTAGGTGCTTATTCAAAACAGTTACGAAATAAGCACTAATACATATTAATCATACGAAATATAGTTAACGAGAAAATATATTTTTTAAGCTATGTGCGCTGTCAATAAATAATTTATACTTATACTATAATATTTGTAATATACTACAGATAAAATTTTTTAAAAAATTATATCTTTTTCGGGTGGAATAACCCTTTGAGCAGAAATGAAGCGTTCTTTTATGAGTTTGAGACCATTGACTTCAAGCCAATTATAAATCAATTATCTGCAAAGAAATTTCGCACATGTTTGTGTTGATTAATAATAAATAATTCATACTGTCCATCTCCGTCTGTACTGTAACGGCGTACCAATTAATTGTCATTTTATATTGAAATGTTTGTGTTTTTCAGGCTTATGTTATTATGTTCAAAAGTTTGTGTTGATTATCCTTGTTTACAGCAATGTTTTTTTGTTGTAAACATTGATTTTGTGAAGTACCAATAAATCTATAGGCTTAATTTTATTGACCGTTTACATTTTTATTCCGTGGGTGAGTGGGTAGGGGCCCAGTGCATTACTTAGCCCAGGGCCTACGATGCTGTTAAACAGCCCTGACTCTGAGGGCTATTACAGTATGTGTTACATGTGGTTTTAAACAGTTTTAAGTTGTTAATCTGATGTTGTTAAATGTGATAAACATTCAATCATTTCACATCCAAGAGCATGACTCGATACAAATATTAGAAACAGAAAAGTCGCACTAAAACATTTCTGAAACGAGTAAAAACCTTACGCTACCAACTGTTTTTTTGGCATTGTAAAGATTCAAATTTTCCTTTACAATTTACAAATTTATTCATGGCTATGCCCATCAGAATAGATATAGTTTTAATATAGCAAACATACACAAGAAAGAGAAATCTTACTAGCTATGAACTATCCTCGGAACGGAATGAAAAATGAACAACTGCATTATCTGGGCATGTGAGCACAAAAAATGGATAATTGAATCAGAGGGACCAAATTCCAATAATTTTTTTCACATCACATTGGACATAAAAGATAAGGGAAACAAACAAACAATAAGTTCTGGCAACATATTGCAAGCGTTTTGTCATGTTGTAGGGTCAAAGTAATTTGTCCTTTACAAGGCTCTGGACATCACCATTAATATTTGTTGCTCAACGAAGCAAGTTTGCTGACTTGGTGCAAACTTCAGCATATTTTCACTGACAGTTCATTGTTACAGCCACCGGTGGAGAGACCCTTTAGTGACACACCAAGAGAACTTCAACAGGAAGAAACTGATCAAGTATTCAGTTACTGCTTCGAAACAGTCATGACAAGTGCGTTATCTTTCGTGATTGCTGCAATTTATGTCTGCATTCATATATTGTGGACGGCAATGAAGGTAGAGGATCAGCGGTGTAACCTAAGCTCAGGAGTAGGTGAGAAGACACCATGAGGTGACAAAAGGCAGCAGTCTTGAAGGATCGGAGGGAAAATAAAAGACAACAGAGGGAGTCGTATCTACAGATAGGAAAAGCAGGATGAAGAATGGAGAGAGCTTGGACCCGTGAAGATAAAGATGTGTAGGTGTCTGTTAATTGTGTGACCTGGGGTACTGGAGATAAGTGGAAGGAGGGATGGACGAGAGGACAGATGGAGGTGAAATCTTAAGAAGCAGTGAAGAACGAACAAGGCTACCAACTGTCTGAGGTGAGTGAGAAGCGTACCTGGAGATTCGTGCCTCTTGCCAAGAGATGCCAATGACTTGGAGGGCCTTATTCAACTGCACTCATGGAAACCAAGGGGAAACAGCTGGGCCAGCCAAAAGTGGGAGGCATTCTCCTGTGCAATTGATGAATGGTGTGTACATCATATACTGTAGTGTGGAAGGCTAAGAATTGACTGAGCTCTGCAGAGATTTGCGAGTAAAGTATTTCTTAATCTCTCTTCATGTAACCATGCCTGTGGACAGAGCACGATGCTGGCAAAGCAGTCTCAAAGTCAAGGATTATGCGAGTTGTTGACCATTGATTTCCTGCAATCAATCAAGGCAAGGATTTGGAATTTAGATCGGGTACTAGACAGGGACTAGCAATACTTGCACACTCTTCATCAAAAGACACTGTGGGATCTTTAAGATCCACCAACAATTGTTGGCAAATCGGTCTTCAACTTAACATCCATCAGTGGAACATCACAGGTTGATGGAATGCTTTGCCTGCAAAACACCGATTTGACAGTTATAGGTGAGTTTAGAAGGAATCAGAACATAAAACTTAGAGGCAAAGTGTACGACTCTGTTCCATTCTGTTGGACTAATTGGCTAACGAAGAGCACAATGCATATCCTGCAATAAAAAACTACGAGGACAGCAGAAAATAAAAGCATAATAAAATGCATCATAAAGATGAGAATCATAGTGGGCAAAAAAGACAAGAAGGTTGTAACATTCCAAATGCTAATGACAGCGGGAAGACGTAAGTATAGGAGTGAATAGCAGTGGAATAAAAAACAAACAACACACAGATAACAACTCTTGAGTGCACACTGCCAGTATAAATAATCTTACAATTTGCTGAACTTGCTCGATTCAATTAGAGGGAAGAGAGTGCTATTCAAGGAGTATTCATATATACACAAGTTGAGCCTACCTGCCTCTTCGCTGCAGAACCAATTAGTTGTCGTATTTGCCAAATTTAGGTGAGAAGGAAGGAAGACAAATCTACCCATGCATAAAGTGCTTTTACCCTCCTACCATTCTCACTCCCCCCCCCGCCGCGCCCACACTTTACCCCCATCATCCTGATATCCTTCCTGCTAGAAATGAGAGGCTTTAAAGGCCCTTCATCTTAAGGGAAGTTAGGGGGTGGGGTGGGAGTAGGGGGGGGGGTGGGGTGGAGTGGGAGAAGGTGAGCAGACAAAATTAGCCATGCAAAAAATGCTTTCACCTGAGTGTTGCCTGGGTAAAAAAGGGAAAAAGTATTTGTAATACTCTCGTCCACACCACCAGGGGAACTACATGGTACAGCATTTACATAGAGAATTTATGCTCCTACCCCTCCCGCACCACACCCCTGCGTGAGCCATGGCCACATATCCGATGTTACCCCCCCCCCCCACACACAACCACAAGTTGCAGTTGTACCCAGTTGAGGTTGGAACTAAAAGATGTGGCCATGCAGAAGGGACAAAGAAAGTCACAGAGAGGAGCGGAGAGACGGGAGGGGGAGAAGGGGGAGAGGGAGGGGAGAGGGGGAAGGGGGGAGAGGGAGGGGAGAAGAAAGAGAGGGGAGAGAGGGGAGAGAGATGAGAGAGAGAGAAGAGAGAAAGAGAGAAAGACGTTTATATATATATTGTTTACGAATTTGGAATTCGATTGCACACAAACATACAGGTTCCTGTAGTCAGTTATTCGATAAGTGCTTGGTCCTAGATAGCTCACCTTCCATTGTTTAAAATGTTTAGAAATCGTTTAGATGCGCTGCGATCGATTTAATAGTTAGGGAGCGCAACAATGGAAACGCCCTCCCCTCTTCTGCGAAGAGGAAGAAGAACTGCCGTCCTGAATCACGGAATAAACAACTCCTCCACCTACTGTTGTACGAGCACGGGGGGATGAGCTGCGCAGGGTAGGGGGCGGCAAAGAAAGAGGAGATCCTTTTTTGTTCAAGAGAGTCGTTCAGCGCCCGTCGGGTCCTGTTTGGCTTGGTTAGGGTTGAGCTCTTCGGAAGCTTTTTTGTTCTGCCTGGGAGTGGTTGTTCAGCAGGCCGTCGAGTCCTGCTTGGCTTGGGTTAGGGAGGAGGCTCTGTGAAGGCTTCTGCTGTGGTTGTTAGCCGGCCTTCGGGTCCTGCTTGGTTTGAGTGGGTGGCGGCTTCTCTGGCTTGGTTCGTCGAAGAGAGTCGGCTGCTTTTGTTCATCGGAAGAGAGTTGAGCGGTTGCTCGCTAGCTCTTCTTGGTTCGTGGAGCTCTTTGTTCTCCGTTTGGTTCCCGGCTTGGTGCGACTCATGGCCTCATTTTGGAGGTGGTTCCTCGGGAAGCGGCGCATCGATGGGAAGGATCGGCGCTCGTTCTACCAGCACGTGTTGAGAAGCGCGGGAGGATTCGCTGGAGCTCAGAAGGATCGCGGCTCACGGCGATTGGGTCCAGCTCGCTCTCGCTGGAGCCCGGGTCGCGAACAACTTGAAGACACACGAGGTGAGAGGTTCGAGATAGGTCCTGGGTTTCAGCTCACCTGTCCTCCGAGCTGGAGCCCGTTATTAAAGGCCTCAGCCACCATATTTTGGATTGTGTGTGTGTGCGTACGTGTGTCCGTGGGCCCGTGTCTAACTAGTAGAAAACTGTTAAGTGATTTGTGTAAACGGTTGTAGTTCGCCTGTCATGCGTGTTGGCCTTGTTTAATTGCATACGTGTTTTGCCTTGTTTAATTGCATACGTGCTTGCCTGCATACGTACTTTATTACAATAAATGTCCTTGTGTGAATGTAAACCTGTTCGTTGCATCCTTTCGCTCAATTGAACCGCCGTATTGCATTCGAATAATAGTTGGTGTTTAATAGCCGATAATAGAATCAGGTCCAACGGGGCCTCGCGATAATCCCCCCGCTCGGTTATCCCAAAACGAAGCGAGCTGCTTAAGCGGCTCGTTTCCAAGCGGGCCCCGTTGAGGTACAGTCTCTCGGTAGTCTGCCCGTGCGATTAATTAGGTATATCGACAATTCAGCGATTGACGCTGTAGCGCAGGTAGAGTGTTGACTGGGCTGTGGTGTGCTCAAACACACCCGTAGCGGGATTCCGGCGTTTGATCCGGAAGGCTGCGACTAGATTGTCCGTTCGGTGGGCGAGAGCAGCCACCATTGGCTAGAAGCGTCGTCCACACGCCGGCGGGTGGAAATCTACAACAATATATATACTATATATAATCAGGGTGAGTCAAAAGTAGCACCATTCATCTGTTTTTTTCGGCTGTCAGATTCTTTCTGGGAAGTCATGTTGTTAATAATTGTCTTTCAGATTATAATTTTCGTAATTTATTTATTTTAATTTTGTTTTGCAGGTTATTGCTGCGAGTTTGGAAAGTTACTGAATTTGCACCAAATTGAACCATGAATTACCTTTCAATGAATCAACCATTGCGGCGTGAAACATTACTACAAATGTAATGAACAACCAACGATGGCGGCACGCCGTTTGGCACAGGAATTCGATATTAACCCACCTCAGGGAAGAAACATACGATTGATTGTCGAGAATTTGAAGCAACAGGGTCGGTAGCACTGCAAAGAAGTCCGTGGTCGAAAACAGCACGAATGGCTAAGGCTGAAGAAGCCATCAGAAGACTGGAACAAAGTCCGCAAAAGTCAACTCGCCATTTATCTGCAGAGTTGGAAGTGAGCCAATCAAGTGTTATCCGTATCCTTCACCAGAAAATGAAACCTTACATTCCACGCTTACTGCATGCCCTTCATGATGGAGATGACGACGCCGTCTCAATTTTGCGAAGAGTTGTTAGCTAAACTTCACGAAGAGGACACAATGCTAGACAACATCTGGTGGTCAGATAGGCATGTTTTAAGCTTAATGGCACAATTAACAGACACAATTGTGTCTACTGGGGCCGCGAATAACCCAAGAGTGACAGTTGAGAAGGAGGTAAATTTACCTGGAGTGACAGTTTGGGCAGCCATATCTCCATTAGGGATAATTGGACCTTTTTCTTGTAGGGATCTGTCACTGCAGAAATTTACCTGGATATGCTGCAAACATTCTTTTGGCCAGGGTACCAAGATCAGGACTGTTTTTCCCAGCATGATGGAGCTCCACCTCATTATGGACGTTATGTTCGTCAGTGGCTTGATAAAATTTCCCAGAAAGTGGATCGGCCGCCGCGGTCCGATCAAGTGGCCGGCACGTCCCCAGACCTTACCCTCAGTATTCTTTCTTTGGGGGCTCATGAAAGACCTTGTTTATCGTGAAAAGCCCGTACCTCAGGAATTGAAGGCTCAATTCACTGAAAAGTTGTGGAAATTGATATCGAACTCTGCAGAGTGGTGCCGCTCTGTGCCTGCTCGCTGCAATTGTGCATATCACGAGGGAGGGCACTTGAAAATTGCAAGTAAAACAGCTTGGTACAGTTCCGTAATAATTTTTCTTGAATAAATGGTTCGATAAACATGTCATTCATTTATTTCTACCTTCTTGTACATGTAATGA
>CM068952.1:142126569-142229069 GCA_035128595.1 Eptatretus atami
GCGAGCTGCTTAAGCGGCTCGTTTCCAAGCGGGCCCCCGTTGAGGTAAGTCTCTCGGTAGTCTGCCCCGTGCGATTAATTAGGTATATCGACAATTCGCGATTGACGCTGTAGCGCAGGTAGAGTGTTGACTGGGCTGTGGTGTGCTCAAAACACACCCGTAGCGGGATTCCGGCGTTTGATCCGGAAGGCTGCGACTAGATTGTCCGTTCGGTGGGCGAGAGCAGCCACCATTGGCTAGAAGCGTCGTCCAGCACGCCGGCGGGTGGAAATCTACAACAATATATATATATATATATATATATACAGGGTGAGTCAAAAGTAGCACCGATTTCTGTTTTTTTCGGCTGTCAGATTCTTTCTGGGAAGTCATGTTGTTAATAATTGTCTTTCAGATTATTAATTTTCGTAATTTATTTATTTTTAATTTTGTTTTGCAGGTTATTGCTGCGAGTTTGGAAAGTTACTGAATTTGCACCAAATTGAACCATGAATTACCTTTCAATGAATCAACGCATTGCGGCGTGAAACATTACTACAAATGTAATGAACAACCAACGATGGCGGCACGCCGTTTGGCACAGGAATTCGATATTAACCCACCTCAGGGAAGAAACATACGATTGATTGTCGAGAATTTGAAGCAACAGGGTCGGTAGCCACTGCAAAGAAGTCCGGTGGTCCGAAAACAGCAACGAATGTGCTAAGGCTGAAGAAGCCATCAGAAGACTGGAACAAAGTCCGCAAAAGTCAACTCGCCATTTATCTGCAGAGTTGGAAGTGAGCCAATCAAGTGTTATCCGTATCCTTCACCAGAAATATGGAAACCTTACATTCCACGCTTACTGCATGCCCTTCATGATGGAGATGACGACCGCGTCTTCAATTTTGCGAAGAGTTGTTAGCTAAACTTCACGAAGAGGACACAATGCTAGACAACATCTGGTGGTCAGATGAGGATGTTTTAAGCTTAATGGCACAATTAACAGACACAATTGTGTTCTACTGGGCTGCGAATAACCCAAGAGTGACAGTTGAGAAGGAGGTAAATTTACCTGGAGTGACAGTTTGGGCAGCCATATCTCTCTTAGGGATAATTGGAACCTTTTTTCTTTGAGGGATCTGTCACTGCAGAATTTTACCTGGATATGCTGCAAACATTCTTTTGGCCAGGGTACAAGATCAGGACTGTTATTTCCCAGCATGATGGAGCTCCACCTCATTATGGACGTTATGTTCGTCAGTGGCTTGATGAAAACTTTCCCGAAAGTGGATCGCGCCGCGGTCCGATAAGTGGCGGCACCTCCCAGACCTTACCCTCCGATTTCTTTCTTTGGGGGCTCATGAAAACCTTGTTTATCGTGAAAAGCCCGTACCTCAGGAATTGAAGGCTCAATCACTGAAAGTTTGGGAAATTGATATCGAACTCTGCAGAGTGGTTGCGCTCTGTGCCTGCTCGCTGCAATTGTGCATTATCACGAGGGAGGGCACTTGAAAATTGCAAGTAAAACAGCTTGGTCAGTTCCGTAAATTTTTCTTGAATAAATGGTTGATAAACATGTCATTCATTTATTTTACCTTCTTGTACACTCTAATACAAATGGCAAACAAACAATCAACTGACGAAATCGGCGCAACTTCCTGACTCACCCTGTATATATGTAGGATGGTCTAGGCTCATGGAGGAGTAAAACAACAAAGGCCACTGGGTTCACAAATTAACGAAAGGTTTGGGGTTTGAGGAGTGGATATACACAAGGAGAAATAACAAGCGTGTGTAAAGAGATCATGGATGTACATGGATGAACACGCATGAGGTAGTGATGGATCATGCATTTAAAGGAGTGAAGTGAGAAGGACAGAGCAATGGACACAGGAAGACTCGTCCCCAATCGAGAGAACAAGGTGACAAATGAATACAGATGGAGAACCAGCCTGGTCTGAGGGAGGGTGAGAACTGAGGATTTCCAGAGGAATGTGTGTGAGATGCAGTGGCTTTGGGAAGGCAGAGGTAGGAGAGGGCATACGAAACAGGCCAGATGTAAGCTTGTATGAACAAAGAGCCCACATATTTGTCTCTGGTGGGAGAGTGACAGCCCTTGGGAATCCGCCGGTACAAGCAAGCATCTTCGGCTGATGGAGGAATAAACACGCGCATGCATTTAAACATGGAGATTAAGGACATCGAGTCTGTGTACTCTTACCCAAAACACAAAGACGTTGAAAGCCAATTGACAAATGAAAGCCTAATTGAACTTGGGATACCATCACTGGAGCAAGTGCCAGATGAATGCCAAACAGCCCCACCGTAATTGCAAATTCAGAAATCTTCATCTTCATAGCTAACACCTCTCACCATCCACTAATTCAATTGCAGACAGAAACTAGAAGGCCACTCGGTAGAGCACATACCTCCGCCATGTAATACCTGATCTACAAGAACATATCGGGCCCAAACATTTTTGAAATATCATGCTATACAGTCTATATTTGCATATCGTTTGGCATTCTCTCAATGGTGAAGAATCTTAAAAAAAATTCTCGTATCCCGGTCAGGATTCGGATCTTCACAAAATCGAATCAATTTGTTTTGTGACACCCACCTCGTCCACCAAGTTTCTTTTGAATCCGTCCACAACTTTTTAGATATCGTCTATATATCATTTTTAGGCCTTCTCTCAATGGTGAAGAATCACTAAAAAATATTAGTCGCTGATCCAGATTAGAATCTTCAACAATGAACATTCTTCCTTTCCACACCCAACCGTCCACAATTCTCGAATCCGTCACACTTTTTGAGTATTCTGCTCAACTGTTTAACACTATCTCTCATGGTAAATCACAAAAAAATATCAGATCCGGATAGATGATCTTCACCAAATGATGAATTTCTGTCTACACCCAATGTCCCAATTCGTCGATCCGTCAAACTTGAGACGCAAAACAAAATTTGAAATTGCTGTTGAGCAGGAATTCCCAGAATAACTTGTCATATCTCCATGATTCTGAAAAAACAAAACCTGGAATCAATTTGGTTCTTACAAGTCGATAGTGCTACTGTTTAATGAGTTTAGCACTTCGTTTGGTCATGATCATAACTTGGAATCAATCGGACTTGAAATGGCTTTTTTATCGCAATTTGAAAGGTTTGACCCGACCCCCGCTGACATTCGACCCCCGACGCTAAGAAGGGTGTTGGTGTGACATCCCAATGAGACATATGGTTGGATGCAGAATTTAGGGATGCACATTTTGGATTTGGTTTGAAGTCGATACGACCATTTTAGCGAACGTTATTGCGAAATATGAATTTCGATTTTTCGGTGACCTTGACCTTGCCTTTGATCTAGATTCACCAAAACGACAAGTGTCTAAGTGGACCATGGCGACTTGTACCGCGTTTGGTCATGATCGCTGAAACGGTGTGGCTGCACAAGGTAAACAAACACACAAACAAACAGACAAATAGACAGAAAGGGGTAAATACAACCTCCTTCACCTTCGGTGGTGGAGGTAATAAGTACAGAGAATGGTGTTTTCTTTCCTCCGATGAAGAGTTAACGTCTGAAACGTCAGCTTCTCCTTGACCTCCACGGTGGTTTGGATACCTCAATCAATGTCCTGTTGATTTCATCCATTGAAATGCTGAATTGGTCCGGTTTGCAGATGGACATGTGCAGCACAGCCCAGCTAGTGAGATGGACAGACTTCAGTCGCTGATTCTGTCGAAGTTTAATGAGCAGGAAAGACCTGTTAACCTTTGTGTCTGACCGGTGCCGTTTCTTCCTTCAATTGACAGAAGTGTGTGAAAGTTGGAAACGCATATGACTTATACAGCGGTACTGTAGAATGTCTTGCGTGCATTAAAGTGCATATCTTGTGAAGTAACCATGGACATATTGCTCAGTTTTGAAAAATTTCAATCAGGTACCGAATATTCAGATTCCACATAAATGTGGTTGCATATTTGCCTCACTTATACCAACTCATCAATTTAGAACCACTTCTTGAAACGTTCCTTCGCCAGACTGACGACAGTAATGGATGTCTGCGATATTGCATACCCCAAAATGCAACATCTGCAGAAGTTGAAACATCTTGCATTTTTCAATTAAATCTCCCAAAGACTTCATTCTCTCTTCCCACTTCTCTCCCTAATACATAATTCTCTCTCCACTCGTAACAGATCTCTCATTTAATTAGTTCGGTTTCAATGCTGCTCTATTCTACACTTCATGTCTCCTGGCCCGCATCACCATTTTAATTTCTTAGCATCTCTGCTCGACAAGCTGCCAGCAGACAGCTGCTGCAAAACTCAAGATTGCACCCTCTACAAAGCTATCAGCCATCAACATTTTCCATTCTCATCTTAGGAGAATGCACTCATTTTTTGCATACAAAATCGAGGCTCATGGAAGAACAAGAACACAGACACATAACAGAACTAGAACGGCACTCAGTTGAGCGCATGTCTCCACAGGCTGAACGTTTAAATGTTTTCTATCCCACGAATAGGCCGACCTGGATCCGGACCCGAATCAAAATCTCAGTAGCTTGTTTCTTGTCAACCACCCAACTCATTCACAAGTTTCATCGAATCCGTCCACAACTTTTTGAGATATCGTGCGATATATCATTTTAGCCTTTCTTCAACGGTGAAGAATCACTTAATAAATTCTAGTGTCTGGATCCTGATCTGGAATTCACCAAAATCGAATCAGTTCATCCTTGTCACACACCCAACATGTCCACACCAAATTTCATCTGATCCGTCCACACATTTTGAGATATCCTAGTCACAGACAGACATAGACATATCCAAAAACATAACCTCCGTCCACCTTTGGCGGTGGAGGTAGCAACAAGAACATCATGTAAAGGGGGGGCAAACACATGAACAGCAAGGTAGATGGACAAAGGGACACTTAAAGGAAGAATGGAGCACTTAAGATAGAATGGGTGTTGGGAAGAATAAATCAGGGAGGGGGAGTAGACACTGGGGGTGAAGAAGCTGGATAGAAGAGAAAAGGAAAACTTGGGATGAAACAGAAATAGAGCAAACAATAAAACAAAAATAGGCGAGGAGAGGGGAGAAAACACAATCACCTGGAGAGGAAAGGTTGGCTTGGGGTGGGCTAACGAGGTAGAAATGATCATGAGTAAGGATGGGGGATGACCTGTGGTGGTGTTGACAGCGCATCTTGAAGCCTATGATGGAAGATCAGGATTGAATAAACTTAGGAGTTGGTTCCCACAGGTGAGAATAGAATGGAACAAATGAGCAGGCATGAGCAGTGAGCATGGATTTTGGGAGTTTCACCAGGAAAAAGAAGGGCTCCGCAAATTATTTCATTGCATTGAATAATCCAGAGGCTCTGTTTTGCTATATACTATTCTCCATTTGGCTTCAACAATTTCTAATCCAGGTGTTTCTCATATCCATTTTTTCTCAACTTAGATTAATTTCCTTCCCAAGAAACTACCTCATAACTTGATGGATTTTGAAAGGGTCGGAGCATTTTCTTACATTCCCCCTTTCTCATATCATTTTTTTTATCAAGAACTTCCTTCCTGTACAGCACGGGCATAGTGGCGTGCGCCGTGAATCCGGCTACTCGGAGGCTTGGGTTGGAGGATCGCTTGAGGACGGAGCTCTGCACTGGGACGCTATGAGAGGGTGTGGGCAGCCCGGAATCATGGCGAAACCAATCCTTATCCCTGTGTCGTAAGAGGCGACCAGGGTTGCGTCAGGAAGGACATCCGGCGTAAAACCTATGCCAAATCAGTATGGCGGATCATAACGGATGATCCGCTGTGCGCGACCCCTGACGGGAGCAGCGAAAGACGAACAACAACAACTTCCTTCCTGTACAGAAGCAGTAAAGTGCAATATGCACACTCAGCATGCACGTGAAAAAGTACGAAGCAAAACCACCATGGCCAGTGCCTTTGTAAATAAATCGCAAGTTATCCACAAACTCCAGCTCGTTGAAGTTGAGGAATTGGTGTTTGAAGGCGGGAGATATTTCTTGCTGGAGCCGTACATTTTTAACAGCTGTTCTCAATCTTCTAGGAGACCGGTTTGTCAACCGATGGAAATGACTGCTAGATGATACGACGGGCGTGGCCTGTTTTCGCAGTCGCTGAAATTAATTAACATTTGCAGACTATGAAAAATCACTTTTTTGGGGGACAAGTCGTGATGGAGCCGGCGGGTGTTTTAATTTATTTTGTTACAGGGTGGGATGGGCTGGCAGGATGGCCTAGAGGTATGCCCACTCACCTCCAGGTGACCGTCTAACTGAGCTTGAAACTCGGTCGCAGCTACCAGCTGACATTCTGGTGTGTTGCAGGCAGGGTGAGGCATCATTGTGTGTGTCGTCCTGCGGATGGATTGTTAAACTGGGTGTAGCATTAGTTGGTGGATCGTTAAAGATCCCACAGTGTCTTGCTCGAAGAGTAGGCAAGCTTTTGCCGGCAACCTGAACAACTACAAATTCTGCTTGAACAACAATCGTTTGACCTATAAGATCATTTCAAAGGAATGGGTGTGATGACTCAAATTCTGTGTTGTGTCAAAGGGGCCGCGCATGATGGTTATTGAAGGAAGGTTGGATTACGTTGCGTGGGTCATGCAGGAAAACTTGAGCTACATGTTAGATGTATCAGCAAATGATATAGGGAAGGTTTACTCAGAATATAAAAAAATTACATTACATGAATCGAGCACTGAAAAAAGGGTTGTGATGTAATTTTTTCTGGTATTCTCTCCAATATAAGGAACGGTAAGACTTCACGAGTGCAGCAATGGATGTCAACTTGTTGGCAGCAAGTTTTAGGTCTAGGAATCAGTGTGGAGATTTTTCAGGGTCAAAGTGTTTACAGATGTGTAGCCATATGCTTAGCAGAAAGGGGGCAGTAAAGCTTGCTGTGAAATCGAGGAGGGAATTAAACCCTTTTTTAGGCTCGGTGGGAGTGGAGAGGTTATAAAGGAAGCGAGTGATGATGAAATTGGCAAAGTCAAGGCACCAAAAGTAATTTACAAGAAGGGAAAGTTGAAAAAGATTCTCCACTAATGTCAGAAGTTAAAATAATTAAATGGAAGAACAATTCAAGT
Source organism: Eptatretus atami (assembly GCA_035128595.1). Classification (NCBI taxonomy): domain Eukaryota; kingdom Metazoa; phylum Chordata; class Myxini; order Myxiniformes; family Myxinidae; genus Eptatretus; species Eptatretus atami. The sequence continues at coordinate 142,133,686 of CM068952.1, forward strand.
TAAAGTAGATAGAACGAGGCATGACAGTTGCAGTAAGCGCGGCGTGGTTTAATGAATCACATTGGAAAAGGACTTGAAGGCTACAATATGTATCGTTGTCTGCGAAGGAAAGGGAAAATAGGAGTGGGTGTAGCAATATGGGTAAAGGACTATTATATCGAGAGAAAGTGATGACATTGATGAGGGAATTGATGTCGAGGAGTCTGTGTGGATTGAGATTGTCGATTGTAAGAATAGTAAGAAGCTTGTACGACGCATTGTAGAGTTCCAGGTATGAGGGAAGAGCAGGAAAGAGGAGTTCGTGGAATTAGGAAATTCCTGTGGAAAGGGAAGAATATTGATTTTGTGGGATTTTCAATTTCCAGGAATAGACTGTGTCCAGGACACAGGGAAAGAGCAGAGCCAAGGAGGATTTTGTCGAGGTAATGCCGCATTGCTATTCAGTCGGTCTATAAAAAAAAGCGCACCAGGGACGAGTGCAGTGTTTGACCTTCTTAAAGCAATAGCCCAAATATGGTTGTCGGAGGTGGAGATAGGAGAAGTAAGTGGGGACAAGTGACACAGCGTGTTGCAATGATACTATTGAGATTTGGAATTTAAGATAGTAAGTGTAAGGCTGTTAGATTCCAGGGAAAGCAAGCTTTGATGGATGAGGAGAGAGCTGGGTCCTGTACGTCTGGAGAAGCTATAAGAGAGGTAGTCAGCATCAGAGAAATGGGCAATCTTCAAGGAGCAAATGTGTGGTGAGTACGGAGTAAGTACATTCCAATGAGGTGTAAAGCCAGAGCAAAGAGACCAGGGTGTTTGAGTAGGGAGTTAAGGAGTGCTATTGATGACAAGCAGAAAGCATTCATTAGCTTTAAAATAACAGGATGAATCATCTGACTAACATAGTATCGGAGTAAACAGAGGCTAGTTTAAGGAATTACTTGGCAAGCCAAAAGAGAATTTAAGGATATGGTGAAAAACATGAAACAAAACAGCATAGCCATTAAGTATATATGCGGTAAAGAACAGGTGATGAAAGTTGTGGCCCATTAGGGATAACACGGGGAGTGGTTAGTGATGAAGGTCAGATGAGGTATATTAAATCGTTTTTTGTTTCACAATTTACACAAGAAGTCAAGGGACCTACCAATGGCTGAAGAGCATTTATCTCAGAGTGGAGCAATGGCTTTTAGAAGAGATCCGAACTTGGAGTGGAGGATGTGAAAAAGCAAGTCAGCAAGTATGGAGAGGATATAAATCCAGGGCCAGATAAATAATAGCATCCAAGGGTAGAGAGTGATTGTAAAGCACATTTATAGGTGATGTTAATTGATGTCTTCAACAGTTCATTGGAGTCGGGAAAGGTGCCAGAAGTTTGGTAAGTAGCAAATGTAACATAGTTTATTTAAGAAAGGATCTAGAGAGTTATTGGGGAACCATAGACCTGTTAGCGCAGACTTCAGTTGTGGGAAGGTGGTTGGAGATGTTAGGAAATGCATAGGGAACCATTTGAATAAATTCAAAATAATTAAATAGAGTAAGCATGGATTTACTCAGGGAGGTCATGCCGAACAAATGGTTGGAGTTTCTATGAGGCGGTTTCTGACACGTTGTGTGGATTGATTCCGGGGCTAGCTCGAATAAGCGAGGGGTACGCCGAAGGAGACGGGACTTTATTCGTTACCCAGGAGTGATTATGAGGGGATTTGATTGAGATGTTGAAGATAATTTAAGCCTAGAGACAGAAATAAGTGCGATAAGTTTATCCCAGTGGATAGACAGCGCGAGGACAGGGGTCATAGCTTGAGAGTGAGGAAGAGTCGAGTCAATGATATTAAGGGAAGGGTCTTTCACTCAGAGAGTAGTTAATACATGGAATGGTTCTTCCTGGAAAGGTAAGTGGCGCAGAAACATTAGATAGGTTTTTTTACTGGAATTAGATAGGTACTCGAGGCATTGTGATGAGAGAGGTGCATGATAGTGTGGGCCCATTGAGAAATAACACAGGTGGAGGGCTTAGTGATGAAGGTGAGATGGCAGGTTTATTAAACCGTTTTTTTGTTTCAACATTTACACAAGAACTTTTAGGGGAATTACAATATGTAGGGCATGTTTGGCCCCATGGCATGCTCCTGGCATGCATTGCTTTTACCTGCATATATAAATTTGGCAATTTTTCTGTATTCCTGGAAGTGGTGGGAGTAGTCCAGCGGAAAATGTGAAAAAGCATGTTGTGGCGTCATATGAAGTGTTTTTTTTTTGGTTGATTCATCATCTCTCAGCTATCCTGAATCAGAATCAGCCGGGTACCAGACTCGCACCCTTGAGGAATTTTTTTTTAAGAGGCGAAAAACAAAATGGCACCACCGACTTTTCGATAAATTCTGTTTTGGGCGATATCTTCACTTCTAATGCACTTACAAACTAATTTTGGTGTCTACTACTATGTTTTCATGGTCAAGGAATCGATAATTGATAAATTGAAGGTGTGATATATATATATATATGACCTGTCTCATATTTCAGATGGCCACCATTTTTAATAATGAAAATGGTATTTTGGCAGTTCCACGATCACTTGAGTAAGAAATTGAATTTGATGAACCTCAAATATTCAATAGTCAATAGAACGCGAAGTAATCTACTTGCTGATGCATGAATTTGATGATTATTACTTGGAATACATTTTACACAAGATATATCCAGATACATTTGGATAGTTTGACTATGACTTTGGTTATGTTTGAAAGTAGTATGTTCAATGTACATGTATATGATTTTAAATTACCTTTATTTTTGGCAAACAAATATTACTTTGTTAGGATGCAATGGTCTACATTATGTTCAATCTTCGTCATCGTCGTCGTGATTAGCAGCTACTGACTTGTTCTGTTCGTTACACAGTCTGAATCCAGCATTACAATGCCAAAACAATCGAACATGACATCTGTGCTGCCACACAACCACACCTCCCGGTGGAACATGGCCGGCGGTGGAGCATCCACACTTGATCAGCTGCAGAATGGTGACTGTGCAGCAGACACATCAGGTGGAAGTGTGTTGGACACAACGTCGCACCGTCCTCACCTTCTTTGCCATCCATACTTGATGGGATCAAGTTCGGAGGTCTGACTGAGTGGCCGATTTCCATATAATGACTTGATGATGAGCGCGATGTACATGTTGAACAAAGGGCATCATGCGATGGGGGCAACGACTTCAATTTCGGAGCAGAGGTAATCTTGGAGTTGGCCATCTAGACTTCGACAACTGATACGGTGTGTGGACATATCACCTTCGACTTTGGAACCATAACAGGCAGCATGAAGGTATTTGCCTCAGATATCATCTTTCCTCGTCTGCTTCCAGCTGACCAAGTAAGGTGGATGATATGTCGCACCTATTAATACCATTCAGCGCTGTGGGCCTTTCCAATGCCAAACAAATATAGACACAGTATCGCATCCGGCAGAGCATGTACAGGCAGGCAGATATTTGGTGATGCTTTGTGTTTCAGTGCTGTTTTGGTGAATATCTCATTCATCCTCCCAGCACACAGACTTTCCATGCTGACATCCATAGTCATCTTTTCCTCGAGGTTAGAAATGTAACCAACAGGACAAAGACTCTGTATCGTCGCAGACCACTTTGATGTGTGAGTCACCACTGACACCTGACACATTCTAACTAAGTGATGGTGATCGATGAGAACATCTGCTTCTTCATGGTGTGTTTTCAGATCCTGTCTCTGGAAGTGGAATTGTTCCCTACTTGTACTGGTTAGGATCTTTTCGGTGATCACCAGTTTGGTCTGGTTGTCACAATGTGGGTCTCAGATCCTGACAGATCAAATCGATCAGTTGTACTTTGTTGTAGGCTACATTTAGGAACCACTTTTTGCGCTGGAAGTGTTGTGTGTAAGTTGAGTTGATGTTTTTTGACTGAATCATGACCTGAGCGACCTGGTATTGTCTTTGGTTTCGTGCTGATTTTATGTACCTGCGAAAATCAGGTATACGTCACAACACTCCAGTGGTATTGAATGGTTCCTGAAGTTGATCAATAATCCTCAACTGTACCATTTGTGTGGCCAATGTACAGTCCATAACATGGCACATCCATCGATGGATGAACAGCATCTGGAACACCTTGGATTGACTTGATTGCTCACACTTGGAGTTTCGTTTCAGATTGCTTCGACTGAGCCCGCATCGCACGCTCTCATCAAACAAGGAGGCTGGGACAGGGGACAGTTCGTAAGAGGGACAATGGCATCTTGATTACAATATCCGTGTATTGTTGGAGACATATGACTCGGTGTAGATCAATTCGTATCATATACTGGCCTTCCATCCAGCTTGATGCTCTTTTTGGTCGAAGTCATCAGGGTCACTTCTTGGTTAGTGTTTGTTGAAGCTTGTTGGCCATCCAGATTCAAATTCCCATCTGTTGTCACCAATCTTGAGAGAACATCAACGTTTCCTTGTTGTCGCATGAAACATAGTAGTAGACACCAAAATTGTGTGTGTAAGTGCATTAGAAGTGGAAGATATAGCCCAAAAGAATTTTATCGAAAGTCGGTGGTGGCCATTTGTTTTTCGCCTCTACAAAACTTCCCTCAAGGGTGTGAGTCTGGCACCGCTGATTCTGATTCAGGATAGCTCAGAATGATGAATCACAAAAAACTTCATAATGACACTAAGCACGCTTTGCCCTTCAACAGCTTGGTTTGCATCTAGACTATGAGCTGGTACAAGTGAAAACAAGAGCAAGAATTGCTCTGCAATACATGTCCCCACCAATGTGATTTTTCTAAGTTTAGAAAGGGCATGATGTGAAAATTTAAAGAAACGTCTGAAACTCGAACTTGTTCTATACTTATCATACTAAAGCCATGTACCGAAGTTTCAGTTGAAATATGTTAAAGAGTATGGGAAAAAAGTCTGAAAAACCACAGTTGGGATGGACGGACAGTCATAGAGGCTGGGCAAACTATAGTTCCTCTGGTGAACCTGTAGGGGACTAATAAAAATATGCCAAATACATATAAATTCCAAATTAACTTGTACACAAGAGGGGTTGTCTGACTAGTGAGTATAATTGGACAATTTTATTTTTGAATGACATGAGTATGAAGCTCCTTATGAGATCTGTGGCTTAAAATGAGGTACCAAATCAATAAGGGTCATAGTTATTACAAAAGGAAAACAATTTGTAAAAGGATTATTAAGAAAAAGAAACTACTCAATGTTTGTAGAAAATATATATTTTATTATTTCAAGCTATTGATATAGAGCAGGCTACCAATTTAAGAAGGGTGGTTCAAAAATTTCGACAACGACGATAACTTACTGTACTCACAAGTCGTAGTCCAATATATAACAGAAAACAGTATAATGATATATATATATATATATATATATATATATATATATATATATATATAATATATACTGCTGGTGGGGGTGTCTATCACACATTGTGAACATAGAACCGTTTTCCCATTGTCTCGGGTCACTCACCTGCATTTTAATTTACATTTATTTATCTTTCCCTTTATTTTTTTTCATTTATTTTATTTTCATATATGAAATGTGCACAACGATTCTGTGATTTTTTCCGTGTAACGGCTGATGTCCGTCGCACGAAAAATTTTCACCTTTCAGCACCTGCGAAGTCCCGATCTTAATATCCGTCAAGTCAGTCAGTCAAATCAGTGGTTAGAAAGAGCTTTTATATTAGATACTGACAAATACAACCCATGTCTGCTTCGCTGACGGGGACAATAAAGGGGGAGGGGAAAGAAAGAGGAGCAGGTAGAATGGGTGAGAGGGAAGGGGGAACGGAGAGAAGGGAGCAGGGGAGGTAGGAGGATGAAGAACTTGGCTAGGATCCGACGGCGAGCACAAGACGAAAGGAGAAGAGAGAGAGAGAGAGAGAGAGAGAGAGAGAGAGACGAGAGAGAGAGAGAGAGAGAGAAGTAGAGAGAGAGAGAGAGAAGAGAGAGAAAGGAGCCAGACAGAGACAGCCATAGGCGGCGAGGCTTCGCCGACAGGACTGTAGTTAATTGCGACATCTTTAGACCGCTGACCTAGTGGAATAGGTCATTATCAAATGAAGAAAACTGTACTATCATCGGGAGTATTCATAAATAATTGTTTGATCGGTTGAGCCGTTTGCGGGTAGGCGGACTTGAATGACATTTTTGACCGAAAAATCACTTATTGACCTTTAAACCTAACTAATCGAGATGGTCCTTATGCAAACGAGCAAAGTTGTAGTACTCATACGGTCTATAAGAATGTAAGTTTATGTTGGTTCAATCGTCTTGGGGCAGTGTACTTGAAGTTTTCAGCAGGATGCTCAATGGCCCTCAGAACCCAAGTTGAGAGGTGCTTCAGTTGCATAACTATAAGATATAAGCAAATTGTGATGTCATGATTAAGCAGTATAGGGAAGCACCCTAAATATGCATACCCCAAATCTCATACCCAGTTCCATCTACTGATATACTGCTCGTATCCATTAGAATTGAAAAGTAACCGAAAGATGGCGGATCTGAAATCGGAGAAATCCCAATAAGTCGAGAGGGGGTGCTGTGGTGATGTGAGACAGATCTAAATCGAAAATCAGCGGCCTCGCTCGTTGTTGCACAAGCAATGTTGTGGCATGACTTGTAATTTCATGACATTGCCGATCATAACCTCTAGGAGCGTAGTAGCAATGTTTGCACGAAGCAACCTCCAGTCTCACATATTTGAGAGATTTTATTGCCTAATATCGACTCTTTAGTGTAGCCTGGGACCCTAAGCGAAATCGAGTCAAGTATGTCCTGCAGGCATAAGTTGTAGTTACTCAAATTGATTAACCATGAACTGCAAAGTCTACTTCGTAGTGATAACACTACCTGCGCTCAGGGGAGACCTCATTGCAATTGTTGACTACAATTCGGGTACGGGAAGTTCTATATCACAATACCGTGATAATCTTAGAGATCCGTATGTGTCAGGTAAAGTATCCTTATCAAGGACTATATCCACGCATATTCGTAGCAATTCTGCCTCACGTAGGGATAATGGCTTCTAGAATGTTTCCGTGTGAACGGTACCTGATTGAAGGTTTTTCCGTTGTTGCTTAGGAACCAAAGCGTCCCCTAGCAAACCATCAAATTTCCAAAGCACTAGTCATAAGATGTACCTTACCAACCCGAGTTGGTCAAAATCCCGACCCACGTTTAATACTCAAATTATGCTGATAGCAAACGAACAAACATCCAAATCCTCCAAACATCCAAAAACAGACAGAATTACTGACAATAAGGTCACTCATTTCGCGACCAACAACCGGACAGAGACAGCGAGAGAAGTGAACAGAGGTGTGGGAGGAGGGAGGAGAGTTGCTGCAATTATTGGCAGGAGAGGCGAAAATGGGACAGATGAAAGAGAAGGTGGGGGAGAGGAGGAAAAAAAAGACAGGTGAGGGTGGAGTTGGGATTTGCAAAGAAGATATGTGACGCTTATACTGACACAAAAAAAACCCCCAAACACATGTCAGCAACAGCCTGTACAAAACATGACAACAGACATATGTGAAGTAACCCACTGGTACATCTGCAAACCATTCATATTCAAGTTCACGAAATATGTGGAAAGTGACCAAAAAGCAACACTAAAAGTATTGAAGTCAAAAGCTCACGTACGACCTCAGATCCCATCGGTGTGAATATTGAAACAAGCATATAGCGCCAGATATAATGACTTAGTGCAAAAAAAAAGGAAAAGCATGCTAATTGAGAAGTGTCATATTACGGGATTTCGAGATAACTATGCAGAAATAAAAGAAATGACCCATTACCAAGATCTCAAGCAGAAGTGGAAAGATCCTGGAAGCTGAAGAATGCCAAGAGTTTTTCCAGTGATGACAAAACCTCATAGAATGATGAAGAAGAACTCACAGATATATAATCCTCTGGGAATAAAGTCCATACCAAAACGAACTACAGTTTTTGGAAGCACGTCCTGTATCAGTACGATCCTGCAAAGAGCTTTGGCACAAAACTTTGCAAAACAAGAAAATTCTCACAGCTTGGTCCAAAATCGTGACCCCTTACATGAAATGAAGGGGGATACTTATGACCTTCCTGGGAGACTGCCACCACATTCTGTAAACAATCAGCATATCGTACACAACACACACCACACGCACACACCCTAATAAACTCCGACTATATTAATATAATTATTATATATATAATATAGCTGTATACTTATACATTGAATGACCAAGAACATTATGACGCCACCTGCCTACATATGGCTGTAGATGTCCTCCGGTGCCATCCAAAACAGCGGCCGACCCGCCGAGCATGTACCACAAGACCCTAAGGTGTGCTGTGGCCAAAACTATCCATGTAATGCTGCCCGGTCACAAAATGGCCGCAATGCTAGACGAAGGGTCTGGTACTGAAATAGCAGCATTTCAACGTCCTGTAAGTGCGAGGTGAGACCGCCAGTGGATTCGGACTGTCGGTACCGCACTCCCACAGATGTTCAATCAATTAGATCTGGAGAAATTTGATCCAAGGGAACACCCGTGAACACTATCCATGTTCAGCAACACCACATCAGAACAATGTGTGAGTGTGGCAGGCGCATTATCTGCTGAAAGGAGCACTGACCATCAGGAATAACCATTGCCAATGAAAGGGTGTACTGGTCTGGCAACGAGTGTAGTGGATTGACACGTTGCAAATTGACGTCCACATGAATGGCTTGGACCAGGTTTCCAGCAAACATTGCCCAGAAATACATCGCACTCTCGCTCCAAGCCGGTTGTCAATCTTCCCACAGTGCATCCTGTGCCATCACTTCCCCAGTATAAACGGTGCGCACATCACGGGTCACGGACAGCCTCACGTGACAAAAAGAAAACGGGACTCATGGACCAGTCGACCTTCTTCCACGCTCGGGTGCCCATTGTAGGCATTATTCGACGTGATCAGGGTCATCATGGGCAACTCTGACCAAGTCGTCGGGCTACGCAGCAGGGTGCGATTGCACTTGGATTGTGACACACTTCCCCCTGACCACCATGAATTCTGTAACTTGTGCCACAGAAGACCTTCTGTCGGTTACGGACTCAGATGGATAACCTTCGTTGCCTCGCGCATCGATGAGCTTCGGCTCCAACACCCTGTCGCCGTTTGTTCGGTTTGTTCTCCTCGACCACTATTGGTAGTGTACTCACCAGACACCAACTGCTGACCAGGGAGCACCTACCACAGCCTCTGCTGTTTCAGAGATGCTCCGCCCCAGTCATACTGGCCATAACAATTGCCTCTGTCAAAGTGCTCAGGTCTTTTTCCTGCCCATTTCTCTGCATCCAACAACATCAACTTCAAGAACTGACTGTTCACTTGCTGCCTAATATATACCCACCCATTGAACAGGTGCCATTGTAACAAGATAATCAATTGTATTCACTTCACCTGCAGTGGTACCTAAGTTTTAGGCTCATCATTATATACGTAGATACAAATACATTTATATATTTTCTTCCAAAATATCAATGATTTTTGCGGAAAAAACAATCAAAGTTGATGCCTTAACTATTGTATCTTGTTTGAACAACTTTTTGAATCAGTCTCGTCTGATAAAACCTTGTGTGTACCATATTTTCATAAGCCTAGAAATTAATCATTATGGTGTTCCTATTTACATTTACATGCAGATTGAGTGCAAGGGTTGAAGTCAATATTATGAGTATGATAAATAATCAGCTCTCTTGAAATATAAATATCAGTGCAATACGTGGATCTCGTGAGAAATTACAAGAGCGAGAGGCCAATTCTAGTGAGAAATGAATGATGTTGTCATGTCGGATGTTCTGCACATGCCTTATGTGATGGACAAAAGTATCAGAGATACATCCAGGAACAAAAACAAATAACCTGTTTAATGCACAAGGAGATTGTCACAGGCAAAGGCTAATTCAGCCCATCATCCTCGCACTTTTAATCAATCACCACATTAATTGAACCTATCTGTTATAGACTTAATTTTCGCTCTGTAAAGGAGGAAATGAGGGAGCGCTGGGGCGCGAGGAAGTGGAAACATTGGTGGCTGTGTGTGTTGTGTGTGTGTTGTGGGTGTGTGTGTGTGATGTGTGTGTGGTGTGTTGTACGGATCTGGTCTTGGGAGAAATCTGAAATAGATTAGGATAGTATTTCAATGCATGTTGTAAAAGGTCAGTAATTCCCAATGAGAGATAATATGTGTCAACCGCCTGTTTCACGCCTTGTTGGAGAAAGCCCTAGTCTCGCCCACCCCAGTGTTTGTGTTAAATCCCACATTTCCCATCCCTCTAATATTAAAAGTGATTCCCCGATGTAATCTGTCCTGCTGTTATATCTCATTCTGAGCAGTTCTCAGCAATCAATCCCTCCTGACAACTGGGCATAACTGGGTAAAGTGTCACGTCATTGCTGGGCATGACTCATATCATGGACATCTTGCATGCTCAAGACAATGACTGTCCGGTATTGAATTTTCCCATGACTTACCCACAATCATTTCATGAAGGCCATGTCAAGCACACCAGGGCAGCCACCTGGGGTCGAGTGCACCAACGGGACCATAAAGAAAAATGCATCACTGTGTTAGATGTTGGGTTGTTCATGTAGTTATTTAGCGTCTGGCCCGCTGTTTGTGGTTGGGTACTCACGACTGATCTCGTACCTGCACACTTCATGTGCTTCCAAGCCTGTTGCTGTGGGTTCGTGGTCATGGAGATCCTGGTATGGACTGCCATCAAGGCACACGGGGACAGTCCCACCAATCCTAACACCGTGTAGCAAAATGGATCAACCTGCTATATCTATCAGGTGATGACCGACGAATGATTCTACCTATCATATTCCAAACTGTAATAATAATAAAGAAGGGATAAAAATGGATGTGACTTACTGTTACCTAATCTACCCTCTCCACGCATTCACACTAGCTGTACCTCGTTCATCACTCTGCTTTGACCTTACAATCATCAGTCACTGTTCATCCCAGGTAACTCAAACTACAAGTATTCTGTATTTGTTCTTCCCTCTGACCTGATATTTATACGTGTTTCTCTGCTTAGCCCACAACCACATCGATGCAGTCTTCTCCATCTCATCTCATCATGCTTCCCAAATCTCCTTCCACTCGCCCAATACCTCCGGATCTCTACTGCACTCTGCCAAAAGTTCAGATCGCGCATGCAAATCTCTCCCCAAATACTTTCATATTTACCTCCTGTTTACCAGCATCCATCACCATGATAAAAGCACGAGTGGGATGTGTGAGAATTGACTTGGTGTTGGCTTTAGTGGTTAGGGTGTGGCTTGGGATCACTAGGGTCCTGAGTTCAAGCCCTGTTTAGCTGCTGAATTAACACCAAGGGGTGACTCAGCCTGTTCATCCTTCTGAGCGTGTGGAATAGTACCAGTCGTAGCAGCCAAAAGGCTCACATGAAGGGAGAGGTATATGACGGATTATTAAATCTGTATTGTGTGGGCAGAGCGCAGGCATGAGGGCCGAACGGGCTCTCCTCCGTCAAAATTTCCTTGTAGTCCTTAGTAATATCCAACCACAACGTATGTTCATTTGCTAAGAACTCCTCTGACTCCCAGGACCAACCAAACTCTCCCTTAGTTCCCTAGTTCCTTGGCATCAACTTCCACGAAACCTAACTTGCTGCTTCCAGCACGCCTATCCATCTCAGGTCACCATAACCATGTTCCTCTCGGGTTAGTGCGTCGGCCTTCTCCAAGATGAGAATCCCATGCAACCTAACGCACCTCCACCTCTTCTCACAGCTGTCTCAGTGTGAACATCTCACCATTGCCCACTACCCTTTGTAACCCATGTTGCTCTTCACTGATCTCCAGTCTCTCACATCTTCTTTATCCTCGCACAAGAAATCCTTTGCATACTCTCATGACAATATCAAGTGTAATGTCTCTTACCTCCCAGGCTTTGACATCGCCTTCTCTCTCCATATCGGCCAATTAGCCTCGTCCTTCACGATTTGGAATCGCGCTCTGTCTACATACATTCACAGCTTAGTCCCACTCACTTGACTCTGCCCACAGCAACTATCCTCTCTGACACACCTCCATCAATGCTGGCTACACAGCCTTCCTTCATCCTCTTAATGCTGTCCGCATCCTCTCTCCACTCGAACAACTCCAACTTTCCTCTACATACAGGCTAGCTCCAGTTCGCCGTTGCTGCCTTTCCGATTCACAACGGCTTGCAAATATCCATCCCACAACCTAAATATACGCTAACCTACCTTTCTGTCACTAAGCCCCACCACCATCCTTAATATAGGAAACCACACCCCCCTAACGCCCCTCCCCTCTATCCCTTATCCTTACTATCCTCATCCCTTCGCAGCCAATTTATAGATATCTTTCTCCGATCTGTCCTATGCGAATTGTTCTACCCTCCTCTTCCATTTTCATCCTCAGCCTTATCACACAGATCTCTTGCTGCTATTATGATTTTTCCCCATACGGTACAGCAACCCCTAGTTGGGCTCCACTATGCACTTCTTGTCTCTCCATCCTCCTCCAAACCTCCTTCATAACAAGCCGTTCACTACTTCCTCCATCCACCACAGCTGTTTCTGCCCAAATCAGATGATGTACACTGATTAGGAGCCTCGGTGGGCATGTTTCTGTCTACGCTGTCACTGATGATTCACCAACAGTGAATGAAACCAGTACGGCAGCTGAGGGACAAGTAGCATTGGGATCTCATGTTGTACTACTGTGAATGTCTGCAGCTGTAGAGGAACCCGGTTAGGTTGAACAGCAAGAGCGTGTGCTTTCTTGGTTGCCTTTCATGCAAACTTATTGGCTAGAGAGCATGGGACTAATATACTATATACCGTTGTTGTATATACCGTGAAGTGATTGTTTGGTGACGAATGAACAAATATTTTGTACCAACATGACATTAAACCTTTTGATTGAGACCCTCTTACTGTCATCACAATGACACACATGTATATGAACCTATCTCAACCTAAGCGACATACCAGTCTGTCAGTTCATACTTCTTCGGTACGCCTATTTAATTCCATTTTAAACGATGTCTGATTCTGCTGCACTTACCAGGAAAACTATTCATGCATTTTCACTCATGACCTTATTCGTGATCTAACTTCCTGTTTGTTTTATTCTTCAGCAGTGGCGTTGGTGCTGTACTGTAATTCTCCAGAAAAAAAACTAACTGCATTTATTTATGTCTTAGCTTCATTAATTTCAACATCCTTTGTATTTCTTTTTTATATCATGTTCGGACTTGTGGTGTTTCTAGTGTGTGTGTGTGTGTGTGTGTGTGTTGTGTGTGATGTGTGTGTGTGTGTGTGTTGTGAGATATTCATTACGCGGTTTCCAATGAGAACTTGAAAATGTAAACAAAAATATAAAATGTTCAATTTAGGTTTCACTTTTACTTAACTCAGCTTCAGAATACCAAGCACTGGATATTATGGTGTTTGTCTAACTGTCACATTTGGTCCAGATGAAAATATTATTAAACTGCGCTTTTGAAATAAGCCTGCATTCATTGTCTTGTATATGCTCATATCCATCAGCTCTTGAGCAAGCCACAAGTTGAGCCCGGTTCATAACTTTGATCAAGGACCTCCGTGGAAAGCGGGTTTGTTGTCTGAGGGGTGGTGGGATATCTCTTGATTGTATGCTTGCTCCACGTCCTAGAGTTATGTTCCCCTGTGGATGGAATGCAACATAAACTGTTGTTCTAAAGGCAGCATCTGCAGAAATTGGATGGCATCTAACAAGCGTATGCTATCATTTACGATGTGGTACTTGTAAGCTTGCTGTCACATATTAATTTCGATAGTGGGCATTGAGGATCCCATGAATTCTAAAACGAGTAGGTGATTGTTGCCAATTTATTTGGAAATTTTGCAGCCAAAACCGGGCTAAAATGCCTACCTTTCTCATGATAGTATCATGAGTTCTTCACATTCCTACAATAATAACAATTTAGCATTAATAAGATAATTTATAACATTCTTATACTAGTACGGGCCGTAGGGGCGGGCCGTAGTGGGCCCGTAGGTGAGTGCTAGTATGTGCAGCCTCTGCCCTCTCCTCTCAAACTCGAAAGGCACATCGCGGGGTCCCCAGCAATATCCTGGCAAGTTTAATAAGTGCAGAAATAATAAAATAAATAAATAAATAAATAAACATAATTGTGTGTATTCGTGATGTCATAGCAACGTGTCCTGTCATTGGTCGACAGATAACTTGGCGTAACTATGGGACGTCGTCGATAATATCAACCTGAAAACACATCCGCGGGTCCCCGCAATATCTGGTCAAGTTTCAATCAGAGTGGACCGTCAGATCGTGCAAAAAAAAAAAAAAAAGAATAAAGGTAAATACATTATTTGTGACGTCAAATTCGTGACGTCATAGCACCGTGTCCTGTCAATTGTCGACAGATAATGGCCGTAACATATAGGGAACCGCTCGTCGATCGATATCAAACCTCGAAAAGGCAATCCACGGGTCTCGGCAATATTCTGGCAAAGTTTCATTAGATCGGACCGGCGTCGTCGAAAACGGCGGTCGCAGACAGACAAGACACAGACAACACACAACAGAGATTGCTGGAATTATAGATAGATTCGTGTTGGTGTATTTCTTAATAACACTTTTGATTAATACATTTATTATACTTTATTTATTAGTTTTGGTGGTATTGCTTTTAAAACACATTTCATTTTCATATACATAATGTAATCTACTTGTTATTATCAGTGTTGGTGGTTCATTGTTAGGTTTAACATAGTCCCAAGCAAACAGACAGTCTTAAATTTAAGCAAAAAAACGACAAGATATCATATTACAAATTAAACCTCTCATTGCAGTGGAGTTCATATTTTGATGATTACGCATATTATGCAAATATTGAATTTTCAATCAGTTTTCTGTTCTGATCGCGCTCTTTCATCGGACTGCAGGGATCCTCATTTCATCGCGCAGAATCAGACGCTACACTCTTAGTATGATAAATTGATATATTTTCAAATAATTGTAGGCTGATATGCTGCCGGGTATTGCAGAGTATGTTTTAGCGCTGCAGTAAAGCTTTTTAAAAAGTGAAGCGTGTAACATCATCCCCCAAATACCAATAAATTCGTTGCGGGGGGAAGGCAGTGTGCATGGAGTTCCGGAATTTGAGAGATGAGTCTACAGCTTAAATCGTCACAAATAAATGCATATTAAAATTAAAATGAAATCGTCATAATCATCCTTTCCATTTCCTTTTAGAATACAATAAAATTCACAATTTTAGATTTTATTAAATCCAGAAGCAATGTTCTTTGGAGGAGTTAAGCACAGAAGGTGGCAACAACAAAAGAGCAAAGAGAAGAGAAAGCGAACACAAATACAAAAGATATTAGTTGTGAGAATGGGCAGTGGAAGCTGTGATTTGGGAGCCAGTGAAGAGTTCGATGGATTGGGAGTGGGTGTAGAAGAAACATCAGCTTACGTGGACAGCAGTACTTGGCAGACCAGAGAGGCAAGAGCGTGCATGAAGACACAGAAACAAGGTGTCCGTTCCAGATTCGAGGAAATATAAGTTGGAGATTACAGGGTGTCTCATAAAGATTTTCACAATGTTAAAGCTGTCTCAAAATGATGGCAGTATGTCTCAAAAAAAAAAAAAAATCCATCCATCCATTGGAACATACTCTGTGCAGAGTGTTGCTTACTGCTCAGCAAAGTCTCTTGGCTATGGACACAAGCCTGGATGGGTCACCACACTGCACGTATACCAGCATGCTAGGCTAACTCATTTTTCGACCTCGGAGAATGATAGGGAGAGTCACCACCTGTATTAACTCAACAGACAAGTGGATTTGAACTCAGAACTCGATCAACAAGCCCACCAAAACCACATAATCCTACCAAGGTGTGATGTTTGTATATGTTATTCTTCTTGACCATACTCTCTACAGAGAGTGGTCGGTGCTGCGAAGCAGTTTCCTGGGCTGTTGGGCACAATCTGGCAGGCGCCACTCGTCGCAGATACTCGAATGGCCAATATCCAGCAAGCTGGTATCAATTTGCCGACTCGGGAGATGAGGGCTGAGTCACCCCGGCTGTATTAATTCGGGCCAACGGGGCTTGACCCAGGAACCTTGGATCCAAGCCGCTCCTAACCACTGATCCAACATCCACATATGAATATATACTATATATATATTATTTGCATTTATGATAATAACATATGTGTATATATTGTATTGTATATGTATACTATTATATTTGTTCAACAGTGATATGGAACTCCTCGAATAACAATTAAGAACTGGATAATTTGAGACCTAGTACTGTGCAAGAAATCGATCTGGGAACTCATGCTCATCCTGGGTGGGAAAATATGCTATTTACAATTATGCTCCACAATTCACAGGATCACCACAAAATCTGTTAGCAAGGCGATATACTCGTGAAGATGAATCAGCATGACAAGTTTACATCCGATCTCAAACAACTAGTGATCTCATGTACCGAGACTGTTAATGAAAGATTGAGATGATCCGGATCAAGAGGCAGAGTTTTGTGAAAGTTTCAGGGTAAGTGACGAGGTATGCACGGTTTAAGTGGCATGATTTTTGAATACAAATGGCAAACAAACAATCAACTGACAGAAATCGGGCGCAACTTCTGACTCACCCTGTATATATGTAGGATGGTCTAGGCTCATGGAGGAGTAAAACAACATAGGCCACTGGGTTCACAAATTACGAAAAGGTTTTGGGGTTGAGGAGTGGATATACACAAGGAGAAATAACAAGCTGTGTGTACAAGAGATCATGGATGTACATGGATGAACACGCATGAGGTAGTGATGGATCATGCATTTAAAGGAGTGAAGTGAGAAGGACAAGACAATGGACACAGGAAGACTCGTCCCCAATCGAGAGAACAAGGTGACAAATGAATACAGATGGAGAACCAGCCTGGTCTGAGGGAGGGTGAGAAACTGAGGATTTCCAGAGGAATGTGTGTGAGATGCAGTGGCTTTGGGGAAGGCAGAGGTAGGAGAGGGCATACGAAACAAGGCCAGATGTAAGCTTGTATGAAACAAAGAGCCCACATATTTGTCTCTGGTGGGAGAGTGACAGCCCTTGGGAATCCGCCGGTACAAGCAAGCATCTTCGGCTGATGGAGGAATAAACAGCGCATGCATTTAAACATGGAGATTAAGGACATCGAGTCTGTGTACTCTTACCCAAAACACAAAGACGTTGAAAGCCAATTGACAAATCAACAACCTATATGTGATTTTAACTTGGGATATCATCACTCGGAGGCAAGTGCTCAGATGGCAATGCCAAACAGCCCCACCGTAATTGCAAAATTCAGAAATCTTCATCTTCATAGCTATACCTCTCACCATCCACATAATTCAATTGCAGACAGAAACTAGAAGGCCACTCGGTAGAGCACATACCTCCGCCATGTAATACCTGATCTACAAGAACTATCGGGTCCAAGACATTTTTAAATATCATGCTATACAGTACTAATATCGTTTTTGGCCTATCTCTCAATGGTGAAGAATCACTTAAAAAAATTAAATAATCCTCGTATCCCGGTCAGGATTCGGATCTTCACCAAAATGGAACCAATTTGTTCTTGTGACACACCCAACCTGTCCACCAAGTTTCCTTTGAATCCGTCACAAACTTTTTAGATATCGTACTATATATCATTTTTGAGCCCTTTCTCTCAATGGTGAAGATCACTAAAAAATATTATCAGATCCGGATATAGATCCGGATCTTCACCAGAATTGATTCAATTCTTCCTTGTCTCACACCCAACCGGTCCACAAAATTTCGTCCGAATCCGTCCATAACTTTTTGAGTTACCTGCACACAAACAAACAAATGAAATTGCTCGTTGAGCAAGGAATTGCCGAATAAACTTTGTCATATCTCCATGATATCTGAAAAAACAAAAACCTGGAAATCAATTTGGTTCTTACAAGTCGATAGTGCTACTGTTTAATGAGTTTAGCACTTCGTTTGGTCATGATATACTTGGAAATCAATCGGACTTGAAATGGATTTTTATCGCAATTTGAAAGGTTTGACCCGAACCCCCGCTGACATTCGACCCCCGACCGCTAAGAAGGGTGTTGGTGTGACATCCCAATGAGACATATGGTTGGATGCAGTATTGAAGATGCACATTTTGGATTTGGTTTGAAGTCGATACGACCATTTTAGCGAACGTTATTGCGAAAATATGAATTTCGATTTTTCGGTGACCTTGACCTTGCCTTTGATCTAGATTCACCAAAAACGACAAGTGTCTAAGTGGACCATGGCCGACGTTGTACCCGGTTTGGTCATGATCGCTGAAACGGTGTGGCTGCTACAAGGGTAAACAAACACACAAACAAACAGACAAATAGACAGAAAGGGGTAAATACAACCTCCTTCACCTTCGGTGGTGGAGGTAATAAGTACAGAGAAGTGGTGTTTTCTTTCCTCCGATGAAGAGTTAACGTCTGAAACGTCAGCTTCTCCTTGACCTCCACGGTGGTTAGGATACCTCAATCAATGTCCTGTTGATTTCATCCATTGAATGCTGAATTGGTCCGGTTTGCAGATGGACATGTGCAGCACAGCCCAGCTAGTGAGATGGACAGACTTCAGTCGCTGATTCTGTCGAAGTTTAATGAGCAGGAAAGACCTGTTAACCTTTGTGTCTGACCGGTGCCGTTTCTTCCTTCAATTGACAGAAGTGTGTGAAAGTTGGAAACGCATATGACTTATACAGCGGTACTGTAGAATGTCTTGCGTGCAGTTAAAGTGCATATCTTGTGAAGTAACCATGGACATATTGCTCAGTTTTGAAAAATTTCATCAGGTACCGAATATTCAGATTCCACATAAATGTGGTTGCATATTTGCCTCACTTATACCAACTCATCAAATTTTAGAACCACTTCTTGAAACGTTCCTTCGCCAGACTGACGACAGTAATTGGATGTCTGCGATCATGCATACCCCAAAATGCAACATCTGCAGAAGTTGAAACATCTTGCATTTTTCAATTAAATCTCCCAAAGACTTCATTCTCTCCTTCCCACTTCTCTCCCTAATACATAATTCCTCTCCACTCGTAACAGATCTCTCATTTAATTAGTTCGGTTTCAATGCTGCTCTATTCTACACTTCATGTCTCCTGGCCCGCATCACCCAATTTTAATTTCTTAGCATCTGCTCCGACAAGCCTGCCAGCAGACAGCTGCTGCAAAACTCAAGATTGCACCCTCTACAAAGCTATCAGCCATCAACATTTTCCATTCTCATCTTAGGAGAATGCACTCATTTTTTGCATACAAAATCGAGGCTCATGGAAGAACAAGAACACAGAACATAACAGAACTAGAACGGCACTCAGTTGAGCGCATGTCTCCACCAGGCTGAACAGTTTAAATGTTTTCTATCCCACGAATAGGCCGGACCTGGATCCGGACCCGAATCAAAATCTCAGTAGCTTGTTCTTGTCAACCACCCAACTCATTCACCAAGTTTCATTCGAATCCGTCCACAACTTTTTGAGATATCGTGCGATATATCATTTTAGCCCTTTCTCTCAACGGTGAAGAATCACTTAATAAATTCTAGTGTCTGGATCCTGATCTGGATATTCACCAAAATCGAATCAGTTCATCCTTGTCACACACCCAACATGTCCACCAAATTTCATCTGATCCGTCCACAACATTTTGAGATATCCTAGTCACAGACAGACATAGTCACAAAAACATAACCTCCGTCCACCTTTGGCGGTGGAGGTAGCAACAAGAACATCATGTAAAGGGGGGCAAACACATGAACAGCAAGGTAGATGGACACAATGGGACACTTAAAGGAAGAATGGGTGTTGGGAAGAATTAAATCAAGGGGAGGGGGAGTAGAACACTGGGGGTGAAGAAGCTGGATAGAAGAGAAAAGGAAAACTTGGGATGAAACAGAAATAGAGCAAACAAATAAAACAAAAAATAGGCGAGGGAGAGGGGAGAAAACACAATCACCTGGAGAGGAAAGGTTGGCTTGGGGTGGGCTAACGAGGGTAGAAATGATCATGAGTAAGGATGGGGGATGACCTGTGGTGGTGTTGAACAGCCATCTTGAAGCCTATGATGGAAGATCAGGATTGAATAAACTTAGGAAGTTGGTTCCACAGGTGAGAATAGAATGGAACAAATGAGCAGGCATGAGCAGTGAGCATGGATTTTGGGAGTTTCACCAGGAAAAAGAAGGGCTCCGCAAATTATTCATTGCATTGAATAATCCCAGAGGCTCTGTTTTGCTATAACTATTCTCCATTGGCTTCACAATTTCTAATCCAGGTGTTTCTCATATCCATTTTTTCTCAACTTAGATTAATTTCCTTCCCAAGAAACCTACCTCATAACTTGATGGATTTTGAAAGGGTCGGAGCATTTTCTTAATCTCCCCCTTTCTCATCATCTCATTTTATTTTATCAAGAACTTCCTTCCTGTACAGCACCGGGCATAGTGGCGTGCGCCTGTAATCCGGCTACTCGGAGGCTTGGGTTGGAGGATCGCTTGAGGACGGGAGCTCTGCACTGGGCCACGCTATGAGAGGGTGTAGGGCAGCCCGGAATCATGGCGAAACCCAATCCTTATCCCTGTGTCGTAAGAGGCGACCAGGGTTGCGTCAGGAAGGACATCCGGCGTAAAACCTATGCCAAATCAGTATGCGGATCATAACGGATGATCCGCTGTGGCGACCCCTGACGGGAGCAGCCGAAAGACGAACAACAACAACTTCCTTCCTGTACAGAAGCAGTAAAGTGCAATATGCACACTCAGCATGCACGTGAAAAAGTACGAAGCAAAACCACCATGGCCAGTGCCTTTGTAAATAAATCGCAAGTTATCCACAAACTCCAGCATCGTTGAAGTTGAGGAATTGGTGTTTGAAGGCGCGGAGATATTTCTTGCTGGAGCCGTACATTTTTAACAGCTGTTCTCAATCTTCTAGGAGACCGGTTTGTCACCGATGGAAATGACTGCTAGATTGATACGACGGCGTGGCCTGTTTTCCAGTCGCTGAATTAATATAACATTTGCAGACTATGAAAAATCACTTTTTTGGGGGACAAGTCGTGATGGAGCCGGCGGGTGTTTTATTTATTTTGTTACAGGGTGGGATGGGCTGGCAGGATGGCCTAGAGGTATGCCCACTCACCTCCAGGTGAGCCGTCTAACCTGAGCTTGAAACTCGGTCCAGCTACCAGCTGACATTCTGGTGTGTTGCAGGCAGGGTGAGGCATCATTGTGTGTGTCGTCCTGCGGATGGATGTTAAACTGGGTGTAGCATTAGTTGGTGGACGTTAAAGATCCCACAGTGTCTTCTCGAAGAGTAGGCAAGCTTTTGCCGGCAACCTGAACAAACTACAAATTCTGCTTGAACCAACAATCGTTTTGACCTATAGATCATTTCAAAGGAATGGGTGTGATGACTCAAATTCTGTGTTGTGTCAAAGGGGCCGGCATGATGGTTATTGAAGGAAGGTTGGATTACGTTGCGTGGGGTCATGGCAGGAAAACTTGAGCTATGTTAGATGTATCAGCAAATGATATAGGGAAGGTTTACTCAGAATATAAAAAAAATTACATTACATTGAATCGAGCACTGAAAGAAAAGGGTTGTGATGTAATTTTTTCTGGTATTCTCCCAATAATAGGAAACGGTATAGACTTCACGAGTGCAGCAATGGATGTCAACTGTTGGCAGCAAAGTTTTAGGTCTAGGAATCAGTGGGAGATTTTTCAGGGTCAAAGTGTTTACAGATGTGTAGCCATATGCTTAGCAGAAAGGGGCAGTAAAGCTTGCTGTGAAAATCGAGGAGGGAATTAAACCCTTTTTTAGGCTCGGTGGGAGTGGAGAGGTTATAAAGGAAGCGAGTGATGATGAAATTGGCAAGTCAAGGCAACCAAAAGTAATTTACAAGAAGGGAAAAGTTGAAAAAGATTCTCCACTAATGTCAGAAGTTAAAATAATTAAATGGAAGAACAATTCAAGTTAAAGTAGATAACGAAGAGCATGACAGTTGCAGTAAGCGCGGCGTGGTTTAATGAATCACATTGGAAAACAGGACTTGAAGGCTACAATATGTATCGTTGTCTGCGAAAGGAAAGGGAAAATAGGAGTGGGTGTAGCAATATGGGTAAAGGACTATTATATCGAGAGAAAGTGATGACATTGATGAGGGAATTGATGTCGAGGAGTCTGTGTGGATTGAGATTGTCGATTGTAAGAATAGTAAGAAGCTTGTACGACGCATTTGTAGAGTTCCAGGTATGAGGGAAGAGCAGGAAAGAGGAGTTCGTGAAGAATTAGGAAATTCCTGTGGAAAGGGAAGAATATTGATTTTGTGGGATTTTCAATTTCCAGGAATAGACTGTGTCCAGGAACAGGGAAAGAGCAGAGCCAAGGAGGATTTTGTCGAGGTAATCCAGCATTGCTATTCAGTCGGTCTATAAAAAAAAGCGCACCAGGGAAGGAGTGCAGTGTTTGACCTTCTTAAAGCAATAGCCCAAATATGGTGTCGGAGGTGGAGATAGGAGAGTAAGTGGGGACAAGTGACCAACAGCGTGTGCAATGATACTATTGAGATTTGGAATTTTAGATAGTAGTGTAAGGCTGTTAGATTCCAGGAAAGCAAGCTTTGATGGGATGAGGAGAGAGCTGGGTCCTGTACGTCTGGAGAAGCTATAAGAAGAGGATAGTCAGTATCAGAGAAATGGGCAATCTTCAAGGAGCAAATGTGTGGAGTACGGAGTAAGTACATTCCAATGAGGTGTAAAGCCAGAGGCAGAAAGAGACCAGGGTGTTTGAGTAGGGAGTTAAGGAGTGCTATTGATGACAAGCAGAAAGCATTCATTAAGCTTTAAAATAACAGGATGATCATCTGACTAACATCAGTATCGGAGTAAACAGAGGCTAGTTAAGGAAATTACTTGGCAAGCCAAAAGAGAAATTTAAATGGATATGGTGAAAAACATGAAACAAACAGCATAGCATTAAGTATATATGCGGTAAAGAACAGGTGATGAAAGTTGTGGGCCCATTAGGGAATAACACGGGGAGTGGTTAGTGATGAAGGTCAGATGACAGGTATATTAAATCGTTTTTTGTTTCACAATTTACACAAGAAGTCAAGGGACCTACCAATGGCTGAGAGCATTTATCTCAGAGGTGAGCAATGGCTTTTAGAAGAGATCCAACTTGGAGTGGAGGATGTGAAAAAGCAAGTCAGCAAGTATGGAGAGGATAAAACTCCAGGGCCAGATAAATAATATGCATCCAAGGGTAGAGAGTGAGTTGTAAAGCACATTTATAGGTGATGTTAATTGATGTCTTCAACAGTTCATTGGAGTCGGGAAAGGTGCCAGAAGTTTGGTAAGTAGCAAATGTAACATAGTTATTTAAGAAAGGATCTAGAGAGTTATTGGGGAACCATAGACCTGTTAGCGAGACTTCAGTTGTGGGGAAGGTGGTGGAGATGTTAGGAAATGCATAGGGAACCATTTGAATAAATTCAAAATAATTAAATAGAGTAAGCATGGATTTACTCAGGGAGGTCATGCCGAACAAATTGGTTGGAGTTCTATGAGGCGGTTTCTGACACGGTTGTGTGGATTGATTCCGGGGCTAGCTCGAATAAGCGAGGGGTACCCGAAGGAGACGGGACTTTATTCGTTACCCAGGAGGTGATTATGAGGGGATCTGATTGAGATGTTGAAGATAATTAAGCCTAGAGACAAAATAAGTGCGATAAAGTTATCCAGTGGATAGACAGCGCGAGGACCAGGGGTCATAGCTTGAGAGTGAGGAAGAGTCGAGTCACAATGATATTAAGGGAAGGGTCTTTCACTCAGAGAGTAGTTAATACATGGAATGGTCTTCCTGGAAAGGTAGTGGCAGCAGAAACATTAGATAGGTTTTTTTTACTGGAATTAGATAGGTACCTCGAGGCATTGGTGATGGAGAGGTGCATGGATAGTGTGGGCCCATTGAGAAATAACACAGGTGGAGGGCTTAGTGATGAAGGTGAGATGGCAGGTTTATTAAACCGTTTTTTTGTTTCAACATTTACACAAGAACTTTTAGGGGAATTACCAATATGTAGGCATGTTTGGCCCCATGGCATGCTCCTGGCATGCATTGCTTTTACCTCAAATATAAATTTGGCATATTTTTCTGTATTCCTGGAAGTGGTGGGAGTAGTCCAGCGGAAATGTGAAAAAGCATGTTGTGGCGTCATTATGAAGTGTTTTTTTTTGGTTGATTCATCATCTCTCAGCTATCCTGAATCAGAATCAGCCGGGTACCAGACTCGCACCCTTGAGGATTTTTTTTTTAAGAGGCGAAAAACAAAATGGCCACCACCGACTTTCGATAAATTCTGTTGGGCGATATCTTCACTTCTAATGCACTTACAAACCTAATTTTGGTGTCTACTACTATGTTTTCATGGTCAAGGAATCCGATAATGATAAATTGAAGGTGTGTAATATATATATATATAAGACCTGTCTCAT
Source organism: Eptatretus atami (assembly GCA_035128595.1). Classification (NCBI taxonomy): domain Eukaryota; kingdom Metazoa; phylum Chordata; class Myxini; order Myxiniformes; family Myxinidae; genus Eptatretus; species Eptatretus atami. The sequence continues at coordinate 142,158,361 of CM068952.1, forward strand.
ATTTCAAGATGGCCACCATTTTAATATGAAAAATGGTTATTTTGCAGTTCCACTATCACTTTGAGTAAGAAATTGAATTTGATGAACCCTCAAATATTAATACTACTACAATATAGTCAATGACGCTGAAGTAACTTACTTGCAATGATCAATGAATTGATGATTATATTGGAATACGATTTTTACACAAATATATCCAGATACATGTGGATAGTTGACTATGACTTTGGGTTATGTTTTAAAGTAAGTATGTACAATGTACATGTATATGATTTTAAATTACCTTTATTTTTAGGCAAACAAATATTAACTTTGTTGGATGCAATGTCTACATTATGTTCAATCTTCGTCATCGTCGTCGTGATTAGCAGCTACTATGCCCTTGTCTGTTCGTTACAAGTCTGATCCAGCATTACAACTGCAAAACATCGAACATGACATCTGTGTGCCACACAACCACACCTCCCGTGGACATGGCCGGCTGGTGGAGCATCCACACTTGATCAGCTGCAGAATGGTGACTGGTGCAGCAGACACATCAGGTGGAAGTGTGTTTGGACACAACGTCGCACCGTCTCACCTTCTTCCATCCATACTTGATGGGATCCAAGTTCGGAGGGTCTGACTGAGTGGCCGATTTCCATATAATGACTTATGATGAGCGGATGTACATGTTGAACAAAGGCATCATGGATGGGGCAACGACTTCAATTTCGGAGCAGAGGTAATCTTGGAGTTGGCCATCTTAGACTTCGACAACTGATACGGTGTGTGACATATCACCTTCGACTTTGGAACCATAACAGCAGCAATGAAGGTATTTGCCTCAGATATCATCTTTTCCTCGTCTGCTTCCAGCTGACAAGTAAGGTGGATGATTCGCCCATTAGTACTTCAGCGCTGTGGCCTTTCCAATGCCAAACAAATACGACACAGTATCGCATCCGTCAGAGCATGTACAGCAGGCAGATATTTGGTGATGCTTTTGTGTTTCAGTGCTGTTTGGTGAATATCTACATTCATCCTCCAGCACACAGACTTTCCATGCTGACATCCAAGTCATCTTTTCCTCGAGGTAGAATAAATCAACAGGACAAAGACATCTGTATCGTCGCAGACCACTTTGATGTGTGAGTCACCACTGACACCTGAACACATTCTAACTAAGTGATGGATGATGATGACATCTGCTTCTTCATGGTGTGTTTTCAGATCCTGTCTCTGAGAGTGGAATTGTTCCATACTTGTACTGGTGTAGGATCTTTTCGGTGATCACCAGTTTGTCTGGTTGTCCACAATGTGGGTCATCAGATCCTGACAGATCAAATCGATCAGTTGTACTTTGTTAGGCTACATTTAGGACCACTTTTTGCGCTGGAAGTGTTGTGTTAAGTTAGTTGATGTTTTTGACTTGAATCATGACCTGAGCGACTGGATTTGTCATTTGTTTCGTGCTGATTTTTATGTACCTGTCGAAAATCAGGTATACGTCACAACACTCCAGGTGGTATTTAATGGTTCCCATGAAGTTGATCACATAATCCTCAACTGTACCATTTGTGGGCCAATGTACAGTCCATAACATGGCACATCCATCGATGATGACAGCATCTGGAACACCTTGGATTTGGACTTGATTGCTCAACTTGGAGTTTCGCTTCAGGATTGCTTTCGACTGAGCCCGCATCGCACGCTCTCATCAACAAGGAGGCTGGGACAGGGCAGTTGTAAGAGAGGACAATAGACATCCTTGATATCAATATCCTGTATTGTTGGAGACATATGACTCGGGTGTAGATCAATTCGGTATCATATACTGGCCTTCCATCCAGCTTGATGCTCTTTTTGGTCGAAGTCATCAGGTCACTTTCTTGGTTAGTGTCTTGTTGAAGCTTGTTGGCCATCCAGATTCAAATTCCCCATCTGTTGTTCCAATCTTGAGAGAATCATCAACGTTTCCTTGTCTGTCGCATGAAACATAGTAGTAGACACCAAAATTGTGTGTGTAAGTGCATTAGAAGTGAAGATATAGCCAAAACAGAATTTATCGAAAGTCGGTGGTGGCCATTTTGTTTTTCGCCTCTACAAAACTTCCTCAAGGGTGTGGAGTCTGGCACCCGGCTGATTCTGATTCAGGATAGCTCAGAAATGATGAATCAACCAAAAAACTTCATAATGACACTAAAGCACGCTTTGCCCTCTAACAGTTGGTTTGGCATCTAGACTAGAGCTGGTACAAGTGAAAACAAGAGCAAGAATTGCTCTGCAATACATGTCCCCTACCAATGTGATATTTTCTAAGTTTAGAAAGGGCATGACTGTGAAAATTTAAAGAAACGTCCTGAAACTCGAACTTGTTCTATAACTTATCATACTAAAGCCATGTACCAAGTTTCAGTTGAATATGTTAAAGAGTATGGGGAAAAAAGTCTGAAAAACCACAGGTGGGATGGACGGACAGTCATAGATGGAGGGCAAACCTATAGTTCCCTCTGGTGAAACCTGTAGGGGACTAATAAAAATATGCCAAATACATATAAATTCCACAATTAACTTGTACACAAGGAGGGGTTGTCTGATAGTGAGTATAATTGGACAATTTTATTTTTGAATGACATGATGTATGAAGCTTCGTTATGAAGTCTGTGGCTTAACATAGAGGTACCAAAATCAATAAGGGTCATAGTTCATTACAAAGGAAAACAATTTTGTAAAAGGATTATTAAGAAAAAGAAAACTACTCAAATGTTTGTAGAAAATATATATTTTATTATTTCAAGCTATTGATATAGAGCAGGCTACCAATTTAAGAAGGGTGGTTCAAAAATTTCGACAAACGAGATAACTTACTGTACTCACAAGTCGTAGTCCAATATATAACAGAAAACAGTATAATGATATATATATATATATATATATATATATATAATCATGCTGGTGGGGTGTCCTTACCACATTGTGTAGCATATGCCGTTTTTCCCCATTGTCCGTTCGGGTCACTCATCGACTGCATTTAAATTTTTACAATTATTTATTTCCTTTATTTTTTTCATTTATTTATATATTTCATATATGACATGTGCTAACCAACGATGTCTGTGATTTTTTTCCCCCTCGTGTAATCCGGACTTTGAATGTCCGTGGCACGAAAAAATTCAAACGGATCCTTATCGTCCTTCTACGCACCCAACGGCGGTCTGGAGCTTACGGGTATATCTTAATGGGAGATTATGGCGGCCAACTTGATTTCAGGTTATAATTACCTCCTCTTCAAATGTACTCCTTGGTGTAATGAGCGTTACATGGATGTTACTAGTGTCCCTTACAGCTAAATGTATCTGCACCAGATGTGCTGCAGATCTGGTGTCTCTTCGTTGAATTTAGCTAAGAACTCTTCGCAAATTTGAAGACGCTGGGGGGGGGCCTTGGAGTGGACGTCATCAGTCCATCAATGAAGGGCATGCTAAGCGTGATAATGTAAGGTTACCGATTATTTCTGGTGAAGGATACGGATACACACTTGATTGGCTTACTTCCAACTCTGCCCAGATAAATGGCGAGGTTTGACTTTGCGACTTTGTTTCCAGTTTCTGATGGCTTCTCAGCTTAGCCAACATTCTTCTGTTTTTCGGACGACCCGGACCTTCTTTGCAGTGTAGGTACGCCCCTGTTTGCCTTCAAATTTCTTCGGAAATCAATGCGTATGTTTCTCCCTGAGGTGGGGTTAATATCGAATTCCTAAGCTGCCAAACGGCGGCGCCTCATAGTTGGTTGGTTCATTACTTTAGTTAGTAATGTTCACGGACCGCAATGCATTGTTCATTGAAGTAATTCATGTTCAATTTGGTGCAAATTCAGAACTCTTCCAAACTGAGCATATAACTGCAAAACAAATTAAAAATATAATAAATTACGAAAATTAATAAATTAAAGACAATTATTAACAACATATGGACTTCCGAAAAGAATTCTGACAGCGAAAAACGAATCCGCGTTGCTAACTTTTTGACTCACTGTATGATATTGATATACATATTATATATATAATTATATATTATATATACTGTATAACTTATATATATTTGTTGTAATTTCCACCGCCGGCGTGCGGACCGACGCTTCTAGCCATGGTGGCTGCTCTCGCCCCGAACGCACAATCTAGTCGAGCCTTCCGGTATCAACGCCGGAATCCCGCGTACGGGTGGTGTTTTGAGCACACACAGCCCAGTAACACTACCTCGTTACAGCGTTCAATCGCCGATGGGATATACCTATTACTCGCTAACGGGGCAGATACCGAGAGGACTGTACTACGGGCCCGCTGGACGCAGCGCTTAAGGTCAAAGTTCGCTTGTTTTTAGGGATAAAGTAGCAGGTGGTCATTATCTTGCCGAGGCCCCTGTTGGACACGATACTCCTATTTATCGGCTATTAAACGCCAACTATTATTCCGATGCAATACGGTCGCGTGTCAATTGCAGGGAAGGATGACACGAACAGTAGATATTACATTCACGACAAGGGAATTGATAGGTGGTAATAAAGTACGTATGCAGGCAGGGCCGTATGCATTACCAATGAGCAAAAACACGTATGCAATTAGACAAGGACAGAACGACTGCATGACAGGCGAACTAAACCGTTTACACAATCACTTAACAGTTTACTACTGAGTAAGACACGGCGCCAGGGACATGTACGCAAACCACATCAGAAAAGTGGGGCTGAGGCCTTTAATAAGGGCTTCAGCTCGGAGGAAGGTTGAGCGAAAACCCAGGACCTATCTCAGAACACTCACACCTCGTGTGATGTCTCAAGTTGTTTACGGAACCCGGGCTCGAGCAGAGCGAGCTGGACCACATGTCGCAGGTGAGCCGGATCCTCTCTGGCTCCGAGGAATCCTCGCCGCATTATCAACACGTGTCGGTGAGACGAGGCCCGATCCTTCCCATCGATGCGCGCTTCCCCGGAGGAACAACCTCAAGATGAGCCGATGAGTCGCACCAAGCCGGGAACCAAACGGAGAAAAGAGCTACCACGACCAAGAAGAGCTAGCCGATCAGACCAGCATAACTCTCTTCCGATGAACAAGCACGCCGACTCTCTTCGACGAACCAAGCCGAGAAGCCGCACCCACTTGAAAGACATAGCAGGACGAAGGCAGGACTGAACAACACAGAATTACGAGCCTCCTCCTAACCAGCCAAGCAGGACTCGACGGCTGCTGAAGCAACCACTCCAGCAGAAGACAAAGAAAGCTCCGAAAGCCTCAACCCTACCTACCCAAAGAGCCAAACAGGACTCGACGGCCGTGCTGAGAGTCTCTTTCTTGACAAAGATAAGATTCCTCTTTATTCTTGCTCTGCCCCCTACCCTGCGCAACTTCATCCCCCCGTACGCTCGATACAACAGTAGGTGGAGGGAGTTGTTTACGTCCCGTGATTAGGAACGGCAAGGGTTCTTCCTCCTCTTCGCAGAGAGGGGAGGGGTCTCCATTTGTTGCTCTCCTACTATTAAATCGATCCGCAGCGCACTAACGATTTCTAAACATTTAAAAATGGGAAAGGTGAGAATGTATGGAGGGACCAAGCACTATCGACATAACTGACTACGGAAGCCTGTATGTTGTGCTGCAAGTCGAATTCAAATTTCGTAACAATATAACTATAACGTTTTCTCTCGTTTACCTTTCTACTTTACTGTCTCTCTCTCCTTTCTCTCTCCCCTGTTCTTTCGGCTTTCCCCGGGAGCTGCTTCGGGGAGAGAATCAGTCCCCCACGCTCTTAAACCCCGGGTCTTTGCTATTCCACACTAGAGAGAGAGAAGAGAGAGAGAGAGCAGAGAGAGAGAGAGAGAGAGAGAGAGAGAGGAGAGAGAGAGAGAGAGAGAGAGAGAGAGAGAGAGAGAGAGAGAGAGAGAGAGAGAGAGACAGAGCAGACGACAAGCCGGTAGGCGGCGATGGGTCGCCGAGCAGGACTGTTAGTATTGCGACACTTTGAACGCTGACCTAGTGGAGATAGGTCATTATGCAAATGAGAAAACTTGTACTACTCATCGTGGAGTATTCAATGCAAAAATTTGTTTGGATCAGTTGAGCCGTTTTGCGTAGGGGACTTGAATCGACATTTTGACCGAAAAATGCACTTATTGACCTTTACCCCTGAACTAATCGAGATAGGTCATTATGCAAACGAGCAAAGTTGTAGTACTCATTACGGTCTATAAGAATGTAAAGTTTCATTGATTCGGTTCAATCGTCTTGGGCTAGTGTACTTTGAAGTTTCAGCAGGAATGCTCAATGGCCCTCAGACACCCAAGTTGAGAGGGTTGCCATTTGAAACTATAAGATATGAGCAAAATGGTATGTCAATACGCAGATAGGGAATCACCTTAAGATTATGCATACCAAATCTCATCAGTTCCATCTACTGATAACTACTCGGTATCCATTTGAATGAAAAGTACCGAAATTGCGGTTTGAAATCGGAAATCCCAAAAGTTTGAGGGGGTGCTGTGGGTGAACAAAGATCTAAATCGAAAATCCGGCTCGTCGTTTGTGCACAATGTATTCAAGAGATTAGTGTGAATTTTCATGACCATCCGACCATAACCCTAGGAGAGTAGCATTTTGCACGAAGGCACCTCCAGCTCTGCATATTATCGATTTTTCCCTAATTGACCTTTGACCCTGACCTAAGCGAAATCGGTCAATATGTCCTGAGGCAAAGTTGTAGTACTCATTGAGTACCATGAACCTGCAAAGTTCATTCGTATCGATGCACTCACCTGGTCGCTAGGGGCCTTCATTTTTTGCCAATTTTCGCACATACCCTAATTGTCGGGGCGCTGCGGGTAAAGTATTCCATATATCACAAAACCGGAATATATTTGATAGAGAATCACCTGTAGATCATTCGTGCCAAATTTCATACCCTACGTGGGATAATGGCTTTCGGAATTGATTTCGTGTGAACGGTACCGATTTTGAAGGTTTTTCGCGTTGTTGCTAGGGAACCAAAGCGTCCCTAGCAACCATCAAATTTCCAAAGCACTATCATAAGATGTACCTACCACCCGAGTTTGGTCAAAATCCGCCCACGTTTACTACAATTATGCTGATGACAAACGAACAAACATCCAAACAAACTCCAAACAAACAGACAGAATTACTGACAATAAGGGCCACCTATTTCGCCGACCCAACAGACAGGCAGAGACAGCGAGAGAGTGACAGAGGTGTGGGAGGATGGGAGGAGAGTGCTGCAATTTATTGGAGGAGGGGCGAAGATGGGACAGAGTGAAAGAGAAGGGTGGGGGAGAGAGAGAAAAAAAAGACAGGTGAGGGTGGAGTTGGGATTTGCAAAGAGAATGATATGTGACGCTTAATGACTGAACACAAAAAAAACCCCAAAAAACATGTCAGCACAGCTGTACAAACAATGACACAACAGACTTTGTGAAGTAATCCACTGGTACATCTGCAAAACATTCAATATCAAGTTCCAGAAAATATGTGGAAAGTGAACCAAAAGCAATCACTAAAAGTATTGAAGTACCGCTCACGTACGACCTCATGATCCCATCGGGTGTGAATATTGAAAACAAAGCATTGCGCCAGATATAATACTTAGGTGCAAAAAAAGAGAAGAAGGCATTGCTAATTGAGGTGTTTTACCGGTGATTTTCGAGTAACGATGCAAAAATCAAGAAAATGACCCATTACCAAGATCTCAAGCATGAAGTGGAAAGATCCTGGAAGCTGAAGAATGCCAAAGTTTTTCCAGTGATGACAAAGAACCTCATAGGAATGATGAAGAGGAACCTCACAGATATATTAAAATCCATCCCTGGGAATATCACTACACGAACTACAGTTGGAAGCCGTCCTGGTTCAGTAACGATCCTGAAGAGAGCTTTGGCACAAAACTTTGAAAACAGAAAATTCACAAGCTTGGTCCATGAATCGTGACCCCTTACTGAAATGAAGGGGATACTTTGAGCCTGTCCTGGGAGGACTCCATTCCACATTCTTAAACTCCATATGTACACACACACACACACACACCCACAACACACATCACATATAATATATATAATTATATATATATATTATATATATATACATGTACATATACACTGATGAGCCAAACATTATGACCACCTGCCTAATATGCTGTTGGTCCTCGTGTGCCACCAAAACAGCGCCGACCCGCCGAGGCATGGACTCACAAGACTCCTGAAGGTGTGCTGTGGTACCTGGCACCAAAACATTAGCAGCAGATCCTTCAAGTCCTGTAAGTTGCGAGGTGGAGCCGCCGTGGATCGGACCTGTCGGTCCAGCACATCCACAGATGTTCAATCAGATTGAGATCTGGAGAATTTGGATGCCAGGGCAACACCGTGAACACTTCACCATGTTCGCACACCAATCCAGAACAATGTGGCAGTGTGGCAGGGCGCATTATCCTGCTGAAAGAGGCCACTGCCATCAGGGAATACCATTGCCATGAAGGGGTGTACCTGGTCTGCAACGATGATTAGGTGGGTGACACGTGTCAAATTGACGTCCACATGAATGGCTGGACCCAGGGTTCCCAGCAGAACATTGCCCAGAACATCGAACTCGCTCCACCGGTTTTGTCATCTTCCCACAGTGCATCCTGGTCATCACTTCCCCAGGTAAACGGCGCCACGTACACGCCATCCACGTGATCTAAAAGAAAACGGGACTCATTGGACCAGTCGACCTTCTTCCACTGCTCGGGTGCCCATTGTAGGCATTCGACGGTGGACAGGGGTCATCATGGGCACTCTGACCATCTGCGGCTACGCAGCCAGGGTGCGATGCACTGTGGATTGTGACACATTCCTCCCGTGACCACCATTGAAATTTTCTGTGACTTGTGCCACAGAAGACCTTCTGTCGGTTCGGACCAGATGGGATAACCTTCGTTGCCCTCGCGCATCGATGAGCCTTCGGCTCCCAACACCCTGTCGCCGTTGTTCGGTTTGTTCCTCCTCGGACCACTATTGGTAGGTACTCACCACGACACCACTGCTGACCGGGAGCACCCCACAAGCCTTGCTGTTTCAGAGATGCTCCGACCCAGTCATCTGGCCATAACAATTTGGCCCTTGTCAAAGTCGCTTAGGTCTTTACTCCTGCCCATTTCTCCTGCATCCAACACATCAACTTCAAGAACTGACTGTTCACTTGCTGCCTAATATATCCCACCCCATTGACAGGTGCCATTGTAACAAGATAATCAATGTTATTCACTTCACCTGTCAGTGGTCATAATGTTTTGGCTCACCAGTGTATATACGTATATACAAATACATTTATATATTTTCTTCCAAAATACAATGATGTTTGCGGAAAAAACAATCAAAGTTGATTGCCTTAGACTATTGTATCTTGTTTGAACAACTTTTTGAACAGTCCTCGTTCTGATAAACCCTTGTGTGTACAATATTTTCATTAGCCCATGAGAAATTAATCATTATGGATGGTTTCCTTATGTTTACATTTTACATGCCAGGATTCGGTGGCAAGGGGTTTGAAGTCAATATTATGATATGATAAATATCAGCTCTCTTGAAATAATATCAGTGCAATACGTGGATCTCGTGAGAATTGCAGAGCGAGAGGCAATTCCTATGTGAGAATAATGAATGATGTTGTCATGTCGGATGTTGCACATGCCTTATGTGATGGACAAAAGTATCACGATACATCCAGGAACAAAAACAACATAACCTGTTATGCACAAGGAGATTTGTCACAGGAAAAGGCTATTCAGCCCATCATCCCTGCACTTTATCAACACCACATTAATTGAACCCATCTGTTTATAGACTTAATTTCGCTCTGGTAAAGGGAGGAAATGAGGGAGGCGCTGGGGGGAGGAAGTGTGGGAAAACATTGGGGCTGTGTGTGTTTGTGTGTGTGTGTGTGTGTGTGTGTGTGTGTGTGTGTGTGTTGTAACGGATCTGGTCTTGGGAGAAATGTGAAATAGATTAGGATAGTTATTTCATAGTGCATGTTGGAATAAGTGTCAAGTAATTCCCATGAGAGATAATATGTGTCAACCTGCCCTCGTTTCACAGCCCTTGTGTGGAGAAAGCCCTAGTCTCCCCCACCCCAGTGTTTGTGTCTAAATCCCACATTTCCCCATCCCTATAATATTAAATGTTTCCCCGATGTACATCTGTCCCTGTGTGTATTATTCCATTCTGAGCAGTTTTCAGCAATCAATCCTCTGACAACTGGCATAACTGGGTCAAAGGTCACGTCATGCTGGGGTCATGACCATATATGGACATCTGGCATGCTCAAGACAAATGGACTGTCCCGGTATTGAATTTTCCTGACTTACCCATCAATCATTTCCTGACAGGCCATGTCAGCCAACCGGTGCATGCCACCGGGGTCGAGTGCACCCAACGGGACATTAGAAAATGCATGCACTGTGTTAGATGTGGTTGTTCATGTAGTTATTTTAGCTTCTGGGCCCCTGCTGTTTGTGGTTGGGTACTCATCCCGACTGATCTCGGTACCTGCCCACTTCATGGTGCTTCCACAGCCTGTTGCTGTGGTTCGTGGTCATGGAGAACCTGGTTGGACTGGCATTCAAGGCACCACGGGGACAGTCCCCCACCAATCCACTATACACCTGGAGGAAATGGGATCACTCGCTATACTGATCAGGTGAGTGACCGACCAAATTGATTCTACCTATCATATTCAAACTGTAATAATAATAAAAGAAGGGAAAAAATGATGTGACTTACTGGTTAACCTAATCTACCCTCCTCCACGCATTCACACCCAGCTGTATCCTCTTCATCACCTCTGCCTTTGACTTACAATCATCAGTCACTGTTCCTCCCAGGTACTCAAAACCTACAGTATTTCTGTATTTGTTCTTCCCCTCTGACCTGATATTTATCTGTTTTCTCTGCTGCCCAACCCACATCGCATGAGTCTTCTCCATCCTCATCCTCAATCAATGCTTCCCAAATGCCTCCTTCCACTCCCCAATACCTCCGGCATCTTCTACTTGCACTCTGCCACAACAGTCAGATCGCCGGCATGCAACATCCTCCCCAGAATACTTTTCATATTTACCCTCCTGTTTACCAGCTCCATCACCATGATAAACACGAGTGGGATGTGTGAGAGATTGAACTTGGTGTTGGCTTAGTGGTTAGGGTGGTGGCTTGGGATCCTAGGGTCCTGAGTTCAAGCCCTGTTAGCTGCTGAATTAACACCAGGGGGTTGACTCAGCCTGTCATCCTTCTGAGCGTGGTGAAATGAGTACCAGTGTAGCAGCCAAAAGGCTGCACATGAAGGGAAGGGGTATTGACGGATTTATTAAATCTGGTATTGGTGTGGCGCAGATGCGCAGGCATGATGGGCCGAACGGCCTCCTCCTGTGCAAAATTTCCTTGTAAGTCCTTGTAATTCCCAAACTCAAACCGATGTTCATGCTGAACTCCTCTGACATCCCAGGACCAACCAAAACTCTTCCCTTAGTTCCCTTAGTTCCCTTGTGCATCACTTCCACGAACCTAACTTCTGCTTCCAGCACTCCTATCCATCTCAGTGTCACCATAACCATTTCTCTCGGGTTAGTGTCGTCGGCCTTCTCCAGATCGAGAAATCCCAATGCAATCTCACCTTGCACCTCCAACCTCTTCTCCACCAGTTGTCTCAGTGTGAACATCCCAACCATTGTCCCACTACCCTTTGTAAACCCATGTTGCTCTTCACTGATCCCAGTCTCCACTCTTACTTATCCTCCCGTCCAGAATCCTTTGCAGTACCTTCATGACATGACTTCAGAGTGTAATGTCTCTTTACCTCCCAGGCTTTTGAACATCTCCTTCTCTCTTCCATATCGGCACAATTAGCCCTGTCCTTCAATCTTTTGGAATCGAACCCTCTGTCGTACATACATTCAACAGCTTCTTAGTCCCACTCACTCTGACTTCTCCCACAGCAACTATCCTCTCTGTACACACCTCCTCAATGCCTGGTACACTAGCCTTCTTCATCCTCTTTAATGCTGTCCGCATCTCCTCTTCCACCTCGACGAACTCCACTTTCCCCTCTACATTACAGGCTAGCTCCAGTTCGCCGTTGCTTGCTTTCCGATTCAACAACGGCTTGCAATATCCATCCCACACCTAAAATACTGCCCCCTTTCTGTCACTAGCCTCCCACCACCATCCTTAATCACCCCCCAACCCCCTCCCCTCTATCCTCTAGTCCTTACTATCCTCATCCCTGTCGCAAGCCAATTTATAGATAATCTTTTTCCGACTGTCCTATGCGAACTTGTTCTACACCTCCTCTTCCATTTCATTCCTCACCTTATCCACAGATCTCCTTGCTGCTTTATTGTTTTTCCCATAGCGGTACAGCAACCCTGTTGGCTCCCTTCATTCTTGATCTTCTCCATCCTCCTCCAAACCTCCTTCTTACCAATTGCCTTCACTACTTCCTCCATCCACCACAGCTGGTTTCTGCCCAAAATCGATGATGTACATGCTTAGGAGCCTCGGTGGTGCATGTTTCTGTCTACGCTGTCACTGATGATTCACCAACAAGTGATGAAACCGATACGGCAGCTGAGGGGGACAAGTAGCATTGGGATTCTCATGTATGTACTACTTGTGAATGTCTGCAGCTGTAGAGGAACCCGGTTAGGGTTTGAAACAGCAAGGAGCTGTGTAGCTTTTCTTGGTTGCTTTATGCAACTTTATTTGGCTAGAAGAGCATGGGAGCTAATATACATATATACGTATGTGTGTGTATATATGCAGTGAAGTGGATTGTTTGGTGAGGAATGAACAAATATTTGTACCAACATGACATTAACCTTTTGATGAGACCCTCTTACTGTCATCACAATGACCACACATGTATATGATTACCTATCTCAACCTAAGCGACATACCAGTCCTGTCAATGTTCATACTTCTCGGTACCTATTTAATTCCATTTTAAACCGATGTACTGTTTCTGCTGCCACCTTACCAGGAAGACTATTCCATGCATTTTCACTCATGCCTTATTCGTGTCCTAACTCTCCTGTTGTTTATTCTCAGGCAGTGGCCGTTGGTGCTGTAACTGTCAATTCTCCAGAAAAAAACTCTCTTGCATTTATTTTGTCTTTAGCCTTCATTATCTTCAACATCTTTTTTCATGTTCTGGACTTGTGGTGTGTTCTAGTGTGTGTGTGTGTGTGTGTGTGTGTGTGTGTGTGTGTGTGTGGTGTGTGTGTGTGTGTGTGTGAGATATTATTAGAGGTTCTCCCAATGAGACTTGAAAATGTAAACAAAAATATAAATGTTCAATTTAAGGTTTCACCTTTTACTTAACTCAGCTTCAGATACCAAGCACTGGATCATTATGGTGTTTGTCTAACTGTCACATTTGGTCAGATGAACAATATTAATATAAACTGGCTTTGAAATAAGCCTGCAATTCATTGTCTTTTATGCCTCATATTCCATCAGATCTTAGAAGCAAAGCACAGTTGAGCCCGGTTCATAAACTTTGATCAAGGACCTCCGTGGAAAGTTGGGTTTTGTTGTCTGAGGGGTGGTGGGATAGCTCATTTGATTGTATGCTTGCTCTCACGTCCTAGATTTGTTCCCCTGTGGAGTGGAATGCAACATAAACTGTTGTTCTGGGCAGCATCTGCAGAAATTGATGCATCTCAGAGTATGCTATCATAATTGGTGTTAACTTGCTTTACACTTATTCATTTCGATTGTGGCATTGAATCCCATGGAATTCTAAAAGAGTAGGTGATTGTTTTCCATTTTTGGAATTTTGCAGCAAACCGCAATAAAATTGCTACCTTCTCATGATGTATCATGAGTTCCTTCACATTCACTACAATAATAACAATTATAGCATTAAAGTATTTATTAACATTTTATTATTACTGTACGGGCCCGTAGGGGCGGGCCCGTAGGTGCGTGCCCGTAGGTGAGTGCCAGTATGTGCAGCCTCTCGCCCTCTCTCTCTCAAACTCGAAAAGGCACATCCGCGGGTCCCAGCAATATTCCTGGCAAGTTTAAATCGTGCAAAAATAATAAAAAATAAATAAATAAATAAACATTAATTGTGATGTCATTCGTGATGTCATAGCACCGTGTCCTGTCATTGGTCGACAGATAAATGGCCGTAACTTGGGAACCGCTCGCCGATTAATATCAAACCTTGAAAAGCACATCCGCGGGTCCCCGGCAATATTCCTGGCAAGTTTCAATCAAACGGACCGTCGATCGTGCAAAAAAAAAAAAAAAAGAATAATAAATAAACATTATTTGTGACGTCATTCGTGACGTCATAGCACCGTGTCCTGTCATTGGTCGACAGATAAATGGCCGTAACTTGGGAACCGCTCGTCCGATCGATATCAAACCTCGAAAAGGCACATCCGCGGTCCCCGGCAATATTCTGGCAAGTTTCAATTAGATCGGACCGGCGGTCGTCGAGAAACGGCGGTCGCAAGACAACAGACAACAGACAGACAAACAGACAGACACACACACAGAGATTGCTGGAATTATAGATAGATTCGTGTTGGTGGTTTTCTTTAATAACATTTATGATTAATTACATTTATTATTACTTTATTATTATTAGTGTTGGTGGTATTGTTTAAAAACATTTATTATTCATAACATATGTAATTACTTGTTATTATCAGTGTTGGTGGTATTCATTGTTAGGTTTAACATGGTCCCAAGCAAACAGACAGTTCTTTAAATTTTAAGCAAAAAACGACAAGATATTCTTTACAAATTAAACTCTCATTGCAGTGGAGTTATATTTGATGATTACGCATAATTATGCAAATATTGAATTTTCAATGCAGTTCTGTTCTGATGCGCTCTTTCATTTGGACTGCAGTGATCCTCATTTCATCAGCGCAGATCAGCCTTACACATAAATTAGTTTGATAAAGTTGATATATTTTCAAATAATGAGGCTGATGATGCTGCCGGGGTATTGCAGAGTGATGTTTTTGCGCTGCAGTAAAGCTTTTTAAAAAGTGAAGGTGTAATCATCCCCCAAATACCAATAAATTGTTGGGGTTGGGAAGGCAGTGTGCATGGGTTCCGGACATTTGGAGATGAGTCTACAGCTTAAACCGTCGTAATAAATAAGCAATTAAAATATAATGATAATCGTAATAATCATCCTTCTTTCATTTCCTTTTGGAATCAATAAATTCACAATTTTAGATTTTATTGAAATACAGAAAGCAATGTTTTTGGAGGAGTTAAGCAACAGAAGGTGGCAGACCAACAAAAGAGCAAAGAGGAAGAGATGGAAAACAAATACAAAGATATTACAGTGTGAGAAGTGGCAGGTGGAACTGTGATTTGGGAGCCAGTGAGAGTTGATGAGATTGGGAGTGGGTGTAGAAGAAAACATGAGCTTACGATGGACAGCAGTATTGGCAGACCAGAGAGGAGAGCGTGCATGAGACAACAGAAACAAGGTGTCAGTTCCAAGGATTCGAGGAAATATAAGTTGGGAGATATACAGGGTGTCTCATAAAGATTTTCACAAATGTTAAAGGCTGTCTCAAAAAGATGGAAGTTGTCTCCAAAAAAAAAAAAAAAATCCATCGATCCATTGGAACCATACTCTGTGCAGAGTGTTGTTACTGCCTCAGCAGTCTCCTTGGCTATTGGACACAAGCCTGGATGGGTCACCACTCTGACACAGTATACCAGCATGCTGGCACTCATTTTTCCGACCTCGGAAGGATGATAGGGAGAGTCAACCCCACCTGGTATTAACTCAACAGACAAGTGGGATTTGAACTCAGGATCACTCAGATCACAAGCCCACCAACCCAACCATTAATCCTACACCAGGTGTGTATGTATATGTATATGTATATGTATGTATATGTATATTGTATTCTTCTTGGAACCATACTCTCTACAGAGAGTGTCGGTGCTGCCAAGCAGTTTCCGGGCTGTTGGGCACAATCCTGGACAGGTCGCCACTCCGTCGCAGGATACTCGAATGGCTCAATTATCCAGCAAGCTGGTACTCAATTTGCCGACCTCGAAGGATGACGGCTGAGTCAACCCCCTGGTGTATTAATTCAGTGGCCAACGGGGCTTGAACTCAGGAACCTTGGATCCCAAGCCGCTACCCTAACCACTGATCCAACATCAGGCATATGAATATATATATATATATATATATATTATTTGCATTTATGATTAATAACATATGTGTATATATGTATATGTATATGTATATATATATTTGTTCAGACAGTGGATATGGAACCTCCTTCACGAATAACAATTACAAGAACCTGTGATAAATTTGAGACATATGGTACTGTGCAAGAAATGATCTGGGAGACTCTGCTCATCAATGGGTGGGGAAAATTATGCTATGTTACAATTATGCTCCAGCAATTCACACGATCACCACAAAAATCTGTTACAAGGCGATGTACTCGTGAGACTGGAATCAGCATGACAAGTGTACACCGGATTCTCAAAACAGCTAAGTGGAAATCTCATGTACCGAGACTGTTACATGAAATGATTGAAGATGATCCGGATCACAGAGCAGAGTTTTGTGAAAGGTTTCAAGGGAAGGTGGACGAGGATGCACGGTTTGTGGGCATGATTGTTTGGTCAGATGAGGTGACATTCAAGCTCAATGGTACAGTGAACCGACATAATTGTGTGTATTGGTCCTATGAAAATCCTAACATTCATGGAGAGAAGGCAGCTATCCCAGCAGATACGTTGGTGAATGCTGGTCGTTCAGTTGTTTGCCACTGCCACCAATGCCTCGAAGCTGACGGTGGTCAATTTGAACAACTGTGATAGTTCACAATGTGACACAAACGATTATTGCTTCTGCACCTTTCTGAGGTGTGGCATGGGTAGTTTTTAGCTCACCTGGACTTTACTCAGGTGAGCTAATGTGATCGAGTAGTGTTCGTAGGTGAGTCAGTCAGTCAGTCCGCAAACTCTAGTCATTATCGCTTGAACAAAACACAGGATTTTGATGAAACTTGGCCACAAGCTTCATATCTGATGCCTCATGAAGGTGAATCTACCGCATTAACATCTGCGCTCATAAATGGGGTCTATGTGGGGGGGGAGAGGGTTTGACCCCCCCCCTCCCCAAAAAGGTATTTACTCTCTTCTCCAAAACAACACACACAATTTCGATGAAACTTGACGACAACTTTCATCACCCATAATGTACCAAAGTGTATGGACCTTTGCATTCATTAAGTTAGTCTATGGGGGGGGGGGGGGGGGGGGTGTTGCCACCCCAAAATTAGGTATTTGCTCTCTTCTCCGAAATTACACACACAATTTTGATGAAACTTGACCACAACCTTTATCACCTGTGAAGTATCAAAGTTTATCGACCACATCAAAATCTGCACTCATTAAGGTGGTCTATGGAGGGGGTCTGACCCCCAAAAGAGGTATTTGCTCTCTTCTCCAAAACTACACACACGAGTTTGATCACATCGGATAAATTCTGGTTCAGGTGAGCTTCAGGACAGGCAATCCTATTTTTCTATCTTAAAATGTGTATACGCCTTTTTGAGACCCCGTATATATCGTTCGGGGCATTGTTGTGAGAAAGGCGATGAGGCAGAGTGCAGTTGTTGGTTAGAATGGTCAGTTGGTCAGACAGGTTGGCATGCAGAGGAGGTTTGGTGGTGGAGAGCATTGCAGCTGGTCGATTGTAATTAATTTTTCCCACATTTGTCAGGCTGTTGTGACCTTACGTCATATCACCAGCGTGAGTTCACTCCAAGACCTCAAGTGGAGTTGTGTTATGCTTGTGCTTGAAGATACAGAGGGTGCTGCCATCAGGCAAACTCCATGTCTTTTGAACCACACTTGCATTTCTGCCATCTTGTTCTGTACGCTCCACACACCGATGCCGATTAACAACTGGATGCAATTTTAGATGTGCCAATTGTCGGCAGACACTGTGATACTAATTGTTATCTTCCGTCATCTCAGCCATCGTTTGGACGCAGCTGTTGCCACCACCACGAGACGCAGCACATCGCTGCTACCTTTAACTCAGTTCTTCTTCACCTTTTGTTCTTCTGCTACCCTCCAGACTCTGTTATCGTGTATCTTCCACCCAGTGAGCACACGAAGAACTCCAGAGTCTGTTGCCAGTCCTGTGAAGTTAAGTGTTGTGCTTGGATAAGGTTGAGGTGAAGAAAAGGTTAAGGCTTGCTTACATGGTCTAATTGCCATTTTATTTCTGGGTTGTAATGTGGATATTTTTGTTTCTATAATATAGCAATGTCGTTTTCACGTAGGCATTGCAGCATGGGTTGTCCTCCATGTGTTGGTTTAACCTCTAAAAGGCTCGGTCATTAAAGGCAATGATTGGCTCTCTGCTCGGGGGGGGGGGGGGGGAGGTAGGGAGGCGGAGTGCCTACTTAGGGGACGTGGGATGACTGTGCCCTTCTACAAGGAACAGGGCTTAGCCTTCCGATGCATTCAATGGAGATGTGTTGACCCTCCGTTTCGTAAGAACACAAATGATCGAGTCACACCAATAGCAAAACGAATCAACTGGGTATCTGTGATGTGAAAGAAGGAAAAAGTGGTGAAAGAAATGACTGGCAGCAAAACAAATGCACCTTCAGTGGAGGAAATCTACATATCCAGAAGACTGCAGGCAGAGCTGGATCCAAAGTCGTCTGCAACATCTCCAAGCTAATTGGAAGGGAGGAAATGAATTATTCATCGATTTGTTTATTTGACAATGTGACATGCTCATCCCTAATTAGCTACCTTTAAAAACACAGCACCCAGACAAAGGCACCTGCTCCTGTCTAGCTGTGGGGCATTTTAACATGTCTCACGCTCTGTCACGACCGATTAAATAACACGGTGTGCTGTGATGCCCTTTTATGCGGAAAGCCATTGGCAGCTTATACGATGCTGTTTCTCTTTAGCCATTGCGATCTTTAATTACAGTGAAAATGGGCAAGAGACTTTAGCAGGGTCACGGCGGAGTGGCTCAGAGCTGTGCGTAATTTGTTCTGTCTCCACGAATGCTCCATCACCGGATTGTGCTCAAATGCCCTTTGTTTGCACTGTTCTGTCTGCACCACCCTGAAACTATCCGGTCTTACCTTTTGGTGGAACGTAAGATCATGTTTCTCCAAATATTGTGTTTGGGGCTCGGGAGGGCGTTTACGGCTCTGTGGATTTGTAATTTTGCTGACATTGCTGCGAGATCTAACTCCAGAGCTCATCGGAAAAGGTTAGGAAGCTGTGGACGCCTCCTTGGTAAAATGAAGTGTGTTAGGTAAATGCATTCTTTTGACCAAGATTCAATGAAATATTCGGTCCGCTGATTGTATCATCACAGAGGCATGGCTGCAATGTTGCTGATGCAGAGAGCCCCTCTTGTAGGTTAGGGCAGGAATTTTGAATTTGGTCAGAGTACCAGGCCACAAAGGCTGACTTTTCTCTATGAGATCCTGTACGCAGACAAGTGAATTGTAGCGGATTGGACAACTGGCTTAACATACTTCTGAAGTACATTTTCCTGCTACAGCATCCTGCCTGTGAAGCACCAGGTTGTCAATTTGAGTCATGCCCCGATTGGAACCCAGACAAGACAACTCAACTAAAGAGGTGAGTTTACATGCTACCCATGAGAATATTCTGTTCGGCCTTAGCCATGAAATATCGCAGCACCAGATCACACCAAGTATTTGGAGGAAGCAAATATTTCCTTGGGTTAAGGATAGCCGAGGTAGAGGTATGCTCACTCTGAGTTGTGTAGCCTGGGTTCAAATCTCGACTCACCTATAAACTGCCACCCTGCTGTCTCGCATATCGAGCAAGGCATCGGTGTGTGCGGTGTCCTTCAAATGGACAGTAAAACAGGACAGTCGACGTTAAAGATCCCACGGAGTGCTTCACAAAGAGTGGACGAGTTATCCGCAGCACCATGAACAAATAACACATTCCTGAACACTCAGGTGAGTAATCTGCATCAGATCGTAACGACCTGTCCAAGATTGTAACTTGAGCCAATAATTAGCATCAGCAGAACTGACACTCTGGGAACACTGACAATAATTTTTTTAATTTGAAAATATATTTTTTAAACAAACAAAAAAAACTTTCTTGAAATAAGAGAACCGTGAGAGAATTTCTCTTGAGGCCAGAAATTTTTTTCATGGTTTTCTTCTGTCAAAAAAAACTTTGTTATTTTCGGAATTTTTTTTACAATGAAAAATATTTTCGGCAGTGCAGAGCATGCAGGGCACACGATGATAAAATATTTCCTCGGCGTTTCAGAGTAAACGAGAACAACACTCAAGAGAGCACGTACCTCCACCAGGCTGAACATTTTGCGTTTTGTCTTCCACTGATAGACTGGATCTGCTGACATGAACCAACACCTAATTGCCTTGTTCTTGTCATCAAACCAACTCCTCCACTTAGCTTTGTCATAATCCATCTAAACGTTTTGAGATATCGTGCTATATATCATTTTTGGCCCAATCTCTCAATGGTGAAGAATCACCTACAAAAATTTTTAAAATTTATCATATTCGGATATTCACCAAAATCTAATCAATTCGTCCTTGTCACAAACCCAACCTATCCACCTAGTGTCGTCCAAATCCATCCACATAACGTTTTGAGATGCAGGCATCGTGCTATATGTGGTTTTTAGCCCCATCACTCAACGATGAAGAACCATATAAAACAATTCTCGCATCCATATTAGAATTCAGATCTTCCTCAAAATCGAATCAATTCTTCCTTGTCACACACCCAATCTGCCCACCAAGTTTCGTCCGAATCCATAAACAACGTTTTGAGATATCGTGCTATGTATTGTTTTATCCTGATCTCTAAATGGTGAAGAATCATTAAAAAAAAATTCTCCAATCCGGATCCAGATTCGGATTTTCCCAAAAATCTAATCAATTCGTCCTGACAGACAAACAACCAATCAGACAAATTTGGGCGAATACATAATCTCCGTCCACCTTCGGTGGCGGAGGTAATAACCTGGTTCAATGCAGCGACTTTACAAGTAAAAAAACATTTTAAACTGGAAGGGTACTCTTCGACGTCACAATGTCACCAGATGTGCTTCCACCCACATTATTCCATCATTGTACACACTTGTTCCAAGATTGATTTAAATCCCTAAACCGCGATACAAAATCGACACTATAAATGTCCGTGTGTCAGTGTGTCTCCTCCACAAATCCAAAACCATGAAACAGAGCAGCCTGAAGCTTTGCATGCATACTAAGAAAACTCCAATGAAGTGCATGAGTGAAAATTGGATGTTTAGGTTAATTAAAACACCACTTTTGAAGATAATTAACGGCCTTATTTAATTACATCCTTTATAAGGCACATCCTCGGTCACCACTCACGATGGGGTCTTAAGGCGTATCCTAGGTAACCTCGCTGGGGTCTGAAGCCGCCATGTTTTTTGGCCTGCTCAACCATGCCTTGACTTGGAACAGTCCGCAACGATTTCTTAACGGTAAAGTTTTTTTTTTCACTTTCCTCACTCATATTATCAAATGCCTGTTCATCATAGCTACGAATCGCTGGGTACATTGCAGTGCTTTTAAAAGTCTGGAGACATCAACGTTCGTTGCTTTATTTTATTTTCACACATGCATTCACCGTGAGTATCTCCAAAACTAAGCAGAATTACAAAATTTAAGCTCCATAATTGAACTTAGAAGTAGTTCCGACTCCTAGAAAAGTGTTCATTTGTCCAATTCGGATATATTTGACATTTGGGCGTCTCCGGGAGGTGTATGTTTAACATGACGGTTCGTTGATTGCTAATCGCATACCAAGCGAGCTGTTTCTTATCAGCTGTTTTGTTGGAGTGCTTACGCCAGCACTCTACAATATTCTCACTGTCACTGTATACTGTACGTCAATGGACTTGAACAAAGTTAAGGGGTCGCTTGCACATGTTCTTAGCCACGTGTTGTTCTGCGGTGCAACACGTAGTGGCTGGCTCGATGAAAATGTTAAATTTTATTTTCCATGACGTTTCCCCTTTTTGTACGATCGTCCGTTGTACGATCCGTCACTTCGGCATAGATAAGACCAAATGAAATCTAGAAGTGCACTCGGTAGAGTGCATAACTCCACCATGCAATCAATGCCTGATCCACGAGAATATATCAGGCCCAATGCATTTTTGAAATATCATGCAAAATCGTTTTTGGCCCGACCTCTCAATTCGTGAAGAATCACTTTAAAAATTAAATAATCCTCGGATTCAGATCCAATTTTGGGTCTTCCCCAAAATCAAATCAATTCACCCCTGCAACACACCCAACGTGTCCACCAAGTTTCGTCCGAATCCTTCCTCAACTTTTTGAGATATGCTGATATATATATCAGTTTAGCCCGATCTCTCAATGGTGAAGAATCACTTTAAAATTCTCAGATCCGGATCCGGATTCACATCTTCACCAAATTTAGCGTTGCTGTCCTTCACCAGTCACCTACACACACAAAAAAATTCAAAACGATTGCTTGAAAACTGTGGCCAAAATCGTGTGACAAACAGACAAACAAACAGACAGACAAATAGACAGACAAATGCTACAGACCAACATAATTGGGCAAAAAAATGTTAAAAAAAATTTCGCCAAGTAACAAACAGACAGAAAGGGGTGAAAACATGACCTCCTTCACCTTTGGTGGCGGAGGTAATTAAATGCTTCGTTTTTAAAAGTTTCTTCAATCATTTTGCTTGGTGAAGCCACTGGGCACACATTTAAGTTTCAATGGTGATACAGCGGTTCTATACCTGAGGAAGGAAGGCGAAATAAATTTATTTGATCACAATGAGTAAAAAGACTTTTCATTAATGAAATAATGAATTGCCACACCATGGCGGGAAAGCCGAGAGGTATGCATGCTTGCTCTGTGCAGCCTGGATTCGAATCCTGACCCAGCTATAAACTCTCATCCCGGTGTTTCACAGGCAGGGCGATTCATCAATGTGTGTGCCCTCTCTCGGATGGATGATAAACTGGGTGTCACATCTGCATAATCCCGCACCCCTCTCTTCTCTCACCCTCTCTGCTCCTCACCTCTCTTCCTCTTTCCTCCCTCCCCTCTCTCACCCCTCTGCTCTCTCACCCTATACCACCCGCCCTTCTCTCTCCCTCTCCCCCAACCACCTCTCTCCACCCCACTCCCTCTTTCTGACCGACCTCTCCCTCTCTCTCTGACCCCTCCCTCTCCCCCCCCCTTTCCTCTTCCTCCCTCTATCTCTCCCCACCCGTCCCTGCTCCCCAAACTTCCATTTCTGTTGTGGGGACGAGCATGTACGAATTCAGATTTGGAGTGAGCCGACTGCATGCATGCAGGCAGACCTTTGCCAGGAAGATAGCATGGGTTTTAAATGCTCACGCCAGATCTCAAAATATCCGTGTGTGTGTGTGTGTGTGTGTGTGTGTCGTTGATTGATATCTACATATGTGAGTTTCAGAATGTGGAATGGAGTCCTTACAGGGCGGGCTCAAAGTATCCACCTTCATTTCGGTGTGTAGTCATGGACCAAGCTGTGAAGTTTTCTCATAGTTTGTGTGGAAGGCTCTCTTGAGGATCGTCACTGAGCCCCTGACAGCTTCCAAACTCTGTTCTTACTTTACAAACTCTGTTGTGTCATTGTGTGTCCAGCTGTTCTCGTTGTGTGTCCAGCTGTTCTGACATTTTTTATTTTTTAATGTTCGGTCATTTAAGCATCACATGTCATTCTCTTTGCTAACGCCACCTCCACTCTCACCTGTCTTTTTTTTTCCTTCCTCCCTGACCCCCTCTCTCTCTGTCCCCTCTTCATCCCCCCTCCTAATAAAATGCAGCACTCTACTCCACTACCTCTCTTTTTCTCTCTCTCTCTCTCACCCACCCCTCCTCGCACCCTCCCTCCCAAAGTGTATAGGAACGTTTGGTGAAGTGTTGCTCTCCCACCTCCGCCCCCCCTTTCTCGCTTTCCCCTCCCCCTTCCTAGCTCCCTCTTCTTCATGTATTCTGCCTCCCCTCCCCTCTTTCCATACACCACCTCCCCCTCTCTCTCCCTCCATCTTTCCCCCCCCCACCCAGCACCCCTTTTTGCTCCAACAGCAAAGCGACGGGTTGTATTTGCTAGTTAAATAATTATGGCTGCTAGACCATGCATTTGATCAAGTTGAAACTTAAAACAACTATTCCCATGACTACTGGATCATAATGCTGACGTTTCATGTCGATTGATGAACCAGTTCAAGATAAATAACTTTTCAAAGATTTTTGTTCAATCCAATATGGGTTCCAGACCATGTGACCTATTAATTGTTTGTGAACACCCTGGTATCTGCAAGGCTTGGGGAGCATGTGGGCAAAGTTTCCCCTCAATCTGTCAAGCCGTTCTGGAGAAGAGGCTTTTTAAAGGTTTGAGGGAAAATCCAATATGGCTGGTAAACCATGTGACCAATGACGTCAAGATGGAGAACTATTTGTTCCCCTTGGATAGGTGATCATACCTGCAAAGTTTGAGCTCGATTTGTTCAGCCATTTCGGAGAAGAAGATTTTTTTAAGGTTTTAATGTTGAAACAATATGGCTGCCGAACCACGTGACCGATGCCGTCATCATTTTTTTCCTCCAGACAATTTAGCCCTCGATGACCCTCAAAATATTTTAATACAGATCAGATAAAGTGTTCGATGTATGCAATTATGATGTCATAAAGAAGCCAACTATGACATCATAAAAGAAAAATCACACTTGTTTCCCATGGGGAGTATTTCACATGTGCCAAGTGTCATTTTTTTTTCCAGAGGGGTTTCGGAGATACAGAGATGCAAAGTTTTTCCTTTTTTCCAACAAGGTTGCCACACCACGTGACCTATGGCGTCCAAATTATCATTAAAACATTCGGCATGAGTAGTCGCACATGTGGTGAAATTTCATATCAATCGGAAAAGCAGTTTCAGAGAAAACAGAGAAAATGAGTATGGATGGACGAACATACGGACAGCCAACACAAAAACATAATGCCACCCACGACTTCATCAGGAAAGGCATAAAAATGCAAAAGGATGTGGCCATGCTACTCTAAAACCGGGGTTCCCAACCTGGGGGTAATTACCCCCAAAGGGGTCATTTGGCTTCTCCCTGGGGGCTAATGAGCATTCCTGACAATCAATTAAAAATATCAATGTCATTGCCATTACCATGCATAATCTTGGAAAGGATAAACTTCCAAACACTTCACCAATCATTCTTCACCCTTGCCTCCAGTGTTTCTGGGGACGGGACTGGTGTTTCGATCACAGATCGCATAGGTCCCACCCCCATGACAACCTCGGCCCCAGGATATCACCGCAGGGGGATACCCTGGTACCAGGTGATTGAAATGCACATTCAGTACGGATTCTCACAGCCACGAGATTTGACAACGAGATCACATTTAGAGGCCTGAAATCTCACAGATAACGGTCGGAACTTGTTGCATTTTTGATTTACATTCTTATCGGTGATTGCTGCGAGAGAAATTTGGCCTTTGTGAAAATTTGGAGTCATTTTCAGGGCACTTCCTGGTTTGAGTTCCAATCGATGGGTGGCTTCTATCGGCAAATCAGAGCCGTGTTTTCAACACATGGGACCAACGTAGAGCGAATGGCCTGGGATCGAGGGTGTGCCCCATGACTACAAGCCAACAGGGATCGAGCCAACACCACAGACAATGACTACAAGCCACAGTGCTAAGATGATACAGGAATGGCAAGTGGGGGAAAAAAATGCAGATTTCTTGACAGTTACGTTGACTATGGAGTCACAAATATTACAGACGAGGGGATTATGAGAGCACAATGTTTGATCTGTTTGAAGGTCTTGACTGCCGAGTTGTTAATTCTGAGTAAATTGAAACATCTCCAGTCTCAGCACCCAGACTACGTTGGTAGGGGCCGATCCCATTTCGAAAGGCAGCAAGAACGGTTGAAGTGCCAAGCCTTGATTCAAGTGGATCATTCCAGCAACAAAATGAAGCCGCTGTTGAAGCATCCCACGTTGTATCCCTTGAGATTGCACGTAACAAGAAGCCGCATACCATCGGTATTGAATTGGTACTGCCATGTGCGAATGCAATGCTGAGACTGATGCTCGGTGAGAAGTGTCGAGGAACTTTGTCCAATATAGTTGTCTAACAACACAGTGAAGTGTCGGATATGTGACATGTCGAACGACATTAAAGATGAAGTAGTAGAGGAGATAAATAATGCCAGGGTTTTCAGCATACAGCTTGATGAGCCAACTGACGTTTCATCCTGCTCGCAGCTCATGGTTTTTGATCGCTATGTTAAGGGTCAAGATTTGAAAGAAGAGTTTCTTTTCTGCCTTAAACTGGAAGAGACAACAAGAGGCGAAGATGTCATGGAAAAAGTGTCGTGTGTTTTTTGAAGAGGAAGGATTGAGCTGGGCGGGAGTATGTGGCGTGTGTACGGATGGTGCGCCTGCCATGCTCGGCTCAGGGTCAGAATTTCACGCCTTAGGAAAGGCAAAAGCTCTCGATGCAATGTTTGTACATTGTATGATTCACTGACAGGCTTTAGCTTCGAAAACTGTTCCCCAGCCACTGCTTGAGACGATGAATACCATCATCAAAATGGTCAACTACGTCAAGGCGAATGCTTTGAACACTCGGCTGTTGAAGAAACTGTGCCACAATATGGACTTTGAACATGAAAGTCTACTGTTCTAAACACAGGTGTGCTGGCTTTCCAGAGGTAACATTGTTTGCCGAGTCTTTTAACTTAGAGATGAGATCCAGATATTCCTTGATATTCAAGGGAAGAAGGATACGCTGTCTGAATGGAATCAGCCAGAATGGAATGTGAAACTAGCCGACCTAGTTGATATGTTTGGGCAGTTGAACGAACTGAACACCACACTACAAGGCAAGGATAAGTTGGTGATCGACTTCATTGATAAGCTCCGGGAGTTTGTTGGGAAGCTGAAGAATTGGCGTCGTAAAATTGAGTTGGGAAACATGGCAATGGTAGAGCATATGACCGGTGTGGATGAAACATGGACTGAACTTGCTGAGTGGTGAGTGGTGGACGGAAGCCTGATCATTACTTAATGTCGAGAAGAATGTAGACGCTCTTGGACTAGCTGAAAATTCGCCACGCCAAAACTCCTCAAATTCTTGAACACAGGGTTTGCTGTCTGTGAGAGGATACAAGCTTTGCACTGAGATTGAATGATGTAGGGATGAAAATGCTTAGTTGTGACAGCAATAAGCAGTGCTTCAACTTCTCAGAGCAGCCAGGTTATCTGACGACTGCGTACTTTTGAGCTGAAAAAAAAAACAGCTCGCCGTGGGTTTCCATCCCAGGTGATGGTACAGAGTTACATCGATACCATGTTTCTTCGCAGATCCATCAGTGGTGATCCATAACTGATCCTCGGGTCGTGGGAGTAGGCTTGCAGGGCTTCTTGGGCTGTACGAAAGGCATTGGTTAGTTTCTCTGACCAAACAACCTTGGCCTGGGAAGGATGACCAGCACCAATAACATCCAGTGAGAACAGGAGACTGGAGCATCTGGGTAACATGAATGCCAAAAATTTGTATGTCCCAATAAAGGAATGTAGACCAGAAACATTCACAGTTATTGAGCATGATGCCAACGTGACAATGTGATGGGGACTAGCATGAATGCTATTAGGGGAGTACGTCACATGTGCCAAGGTTCACATGATCTGGAACTATTGGCACTTCATATATGCCAATAGTTCCAGATCCAACCTAAAATTGAGATACTGTAGTTGTCGGCCCAATTACTGCCTTTGTGTTTCCAATTGTTGAACAATTCTTATTGGGTTTCTCCACCACAGTGTAGGTCATCCGCATGTTTGGCCATCACGCCCTCTTCAGGTAGGTTTCCAAGTACCCAGCACATCAACTCTTCCATACTACTCTTTGATCCAGGCATACCCATGGCAGATCCTGCATAAAGCAGCTCACTACAATAGGGGGGTGGCTACACCACCATACTTCTTGGAAGCTTTCAACAGCGAGATCTGGTAAAAAGCATTGATAAGGTCAGTCGTGATATATTTCTACCCACTGATGTGCTGAAGGGTTGAATCAATGTCAGGCATCCGAGAAGATTGAGGTTTACTATACTGGCCTACATCAGCAAATGCTGTTACCAGTTCAAAACCACCACTGGACTACTTAACCAGAAATAATGGGTTGAGGTATTCTTCGGATATGCCCACATCTTCAGGGTGGACGAAACCGCCCATTTTCTCCAAGTCATCCAATTTGTGTTGTAACTCTACAAGGTTGCTCTGGAAATAAAGTGGGACATGGTCCTTCCTGTGTGGTGGTTGGGCCGGTCCCATATTCACAACTGACTGAAATGAGTCAGATGTGCCATTGTAACCTTTCAGACTGAGATTGAACACTTTGTCGTATGTAAGAAGGAAGGCCTGGAATTTTTTCCTTAATGTCGATGGGAAAGGTATTGTCAGAGTTGAGGTGAACAGGTCCAGAGAAGTTGGTGTGATCCCCTCCAGAATGTGTGCTCGCTACGAGAGGAGGGCATTCAAACATGCCAGAAGATGGATTGAAAACTGGACATGTTTGACAGAAGTGTTCATGCTGTTTAACAGCCTGGGGTTCATTGGTCAAATTGGGAATAAGGATTTTGCTCGACACACTTGAAAGGAGATCTGGAGGAGACCAAACGTTGGACAAGCTTTTATTTAAGGGGATATCTAGACAAGGTTCTAGATCATACGTGTTGTCTGGAGATAGGCTGTCTGGGTGTTCCAACTCTATATACTTGTCAGGCCAGACTGTGGTCTTTTTGCAAGGAGCCCTTATCAGGTGAGCATAGTGAATATTATGGTTGGTGGAAGATCTCTCAGTTGACCCATATTGATTGTAGTTCCATCCTAGAGTAAAACTTGATGTTTTGCTGGGTGGACAGTGACATCATTGCACTCCATGAAAGGTGTCCCACCTAGTATTTTGACGTCTTAAGTTCTCTACGACAAGGCCTTAGAAGCTGAATTAATTTTTGTTGCATGCCAGGGTAATATAAACTTCACCAATGACTTTAAGTGGTGAGAGCCAACTGCCTGCTGAGCTGACTGGGAGCGGTTCTTTATGTTCTTTATGGTTCTTTATGCCTAAACACTGTGCAGTGGATGGACGTATCATGTTACCTGTGGTGCCACTGTCAATGGTGATACCAGTGGTGTGATGCCCACAAAAAGCGTCTATTTAAGGTGATTGGCGGACCTGGATTCTGTGTGCGGAAGCTGCCACATGAGTCGGAAGGTCTGTATTGTCATTCGACTGTTCCAAGACATTCACAATCTGCCAAACCTTGGCTAAATATTTCTGGTCCTGTTCTGGGAGGTATTTACATTCTCCAAGGAAGTGGCGATCAAGTCTCCTCGCCTGAAGTCACAAAAAGGGCATGATCTTTGTTGGTGCTGTGGTTTGTAAGGACTGACATTCATAGGTGATTGAGAGCTGGCAGATTGATGATGGGATAAATTAATGCAAGATGTGGGAAGCGGGTGAAATGTCTCCCGAGATCGAATCTACTCTTGTTTGTTTATTACTAGATTAGCAGAGTAGATATAGTTATCTTTTCGTTGGAAGCGCATTTTTCCTTTTAAACCCAACCGCACCATTGTTATATCATATCCCCTATTTTCATTGTTCTTACCCATCCGTAGTGTCTTACATTTCTCTTTGATAAACTACATCTGCCAATGTTTTGCCCAAATCTATGAAAGTTTCTCGACTTTCCTGAGTCTGATCATCGCCCTCTGTTCTATATCTCCCTTACCTCCAAGCTGTGTCATCTGCAAATTTAGAAAACTGCCTCTTAACCACACTATCCAAATCATTGATGTAAATTACGAATAATAATGGTCCCAGTACTGATCCCTGAGGTGCCCCACAACTTACATCCTCCCAGCCAGACATCATTCAACTCACAAGCACTCTGTGTGGGTTTTAAACTCCACCAACAAGTACTTGCAGACAAATAGCTGGCTTTAACACCCAGTCAGCAATGCACGAGGGTGATGTTTTTTTTAAAATTCCATTGGGACTGAACAGCTCAGAGACGGTGGACTATGAAATGAGGTATCTACCACTCGTGAGCTTACCTGCTTTTCGCTTTCAGACATTACATTTATGGCATTCATGAGACAATCTCATGCACCGGAGCGCAGAATTTGTGAACGTGCGGTTAGTTACATCTGCAATTTTTTTTTTCCCAGGAAGCTTAGAAATAGCTGCAGGCAAGAGATTCATCCACCATAACTGTTAAACATGTGATTTTTATGCATCGCCCCAATCCTTTTTGTTTACACCTTTTGGTTTTGCAAATTGAAAAAAAAACAAACTCTTGGGCAAATACTATTTACATGTAGTTCAACGCCTGAGCGAGCTTTTATAAAAACGTTTTTCGTTTGTTTTTGACATTCTTGCCGCAGGATCGGTCGATCGTTATCAGGTTTGTTTCTGAGCAGTCAGTACTGGGTTTGCAGGGTCCACATATATGTATCAATCTTCGTTTTTGGCTGACTTTTTAGTTACATAGCTGTGCCCATTTTTAGACCCATTTTCCCTGATTATATTGGATGGTTTCAGATGAATTTTATCTCAAGATCTAAATATTTCACAATAGCATTTTATTTTTCTTACATTATCTAATCTCAAACAGGAGAAGGACATCAGGAGACATCAGTGTACTTTTTGTTGATTGATTCACAAGAACAGTAAACCATTGACAAATCCACATAAATATGAGTACATTCGATTGTAACCTGGAATCCCAGTTTCAAT
This sequence comes from Eptatretus atami, assembly GCA_035128595.1. Taxonomy (NCBI): domain Eukaryota; kingdom Metazoa; phylum Chordata; class Myxini; order Myxiniformes; family Myxinidae; genus Eptatretus; species Eptatretus atami. The sequence goes on from CM068952.1 coordinate 142,189,306, forward strand.
AATTACATGCTCAGATGGAATATCAAGCAGTTCAACACAGATATCAACGTTTTCAAGGCCATAAGCATATTGTATATTGAAGGAGGGAGACAGAATGGGATGAGTGAGAAAAATCAAAGTAAAAGGTGAAGTATAGAGGGATAATCATTACATAGTACAGCTATAGAGGAAAAGGGGAGGTTCAAAGAAAGTTGGGGAGAATAATAATGAGGCTAGCAATACAATTTTTTCCATGTGGCTGTAGACCATTATTAGAGACTATAGATCTCAATTATAAATGAAGGCGTTTAGACTTTGATGTTCTCACTCCCACGACTATTTTGGGACCGTTCCGTATCCATCAAGAAAGGTCCAAAACAGTTGTTACATAGACATGGATGAAAATTCCCCAGCTCTCCTAAATCCATTGCCAACACTTTTGCTCTCAATTTGCATTCAACTCTACTCTAGATGACTCCAACAAAACTTCTCATGCTCTTCCTAAATCCAACTCCCTTATACCTGTCATCATTTTTATTTTTCACTCACAAAGCTCTCAGACCCTACTCTCCCTTGACACCAACAAAATCAATAGTCTGGGTGCCATTCCTGCTGTTGTGCTCAAAATTTGTGTTCCTGAACTTGCTCCTATTTTCTACAAGATTTGCAACCTCTCCAACTGTACTGGTATTTACCAGCCCTCCTGGAAGCGTGCCTATGTCTTTCCTTCCCACAGAAGGGTGACATGTCTGATCCCTCCAATTACCATCCAATTGGCTTGTCTTCTGATATATCCAAAGCCATTGAGTCTCTCTTCAATAAACAACTTTTAACTCACCTCAAATTCTGCTTTCTCCTCAATGACCACCAGTATGACTTCTGCAAAGGTAGGGTCATTGGTGACCTGATGGCCTATGTTTCCAATGGATAGTCTTTATCTCTCAAGCATTTCAGACAAAGTTTAGTTGGTGCTCTGGACATCAGCAAAGCTTTTGAGAGGGTCTGCGATGAAGGGGTCATACCAAAGCTTCCAATATATGGTGTTCAGCCTCAGCTCATCTCCTGGTTTTCCAGGTTCTTCACTGGGTGATAAATATGTTTAGTTGTAAACAAGGACAAGGCTCATGGAAGAGTTAAAACACAGAATGGATCAGGAGGCAACAGAAGAAAAGGAACACCAGAAAGAGAGAGGGTGGGGATGGGGGGACGGGGGAGCACCAACAGTAGGGCCAAGGGACAAAATAGACAGAGATGGACAAACAAGAGATGCGGGTAAGAATGAGGGTTCGCGGAAGATGCAAAGGGTGGACAATGTGGATACAATAGCAAACTCTCAGGAAGAAAAAAAGGAAATTTGTTTTAAGCGGAGGGTGAGGGGGGGGGGAGGGTTAAGAGCTAAGAGTGGAGTGGGCTATGGTGCCCTTTGAAATAAATAAGGAAAGGATGGAGGAGGAGCATACTACGGAGACAGACTTATCAAGGTGCCAGCCGGTATTAGAGGAGTGAGACATTTTGAAAGTTCAATCTTAAGGTTGGACGGATGTTGTTTTGAGGCTCTCCTGAGAGTAGACACACACTTGCCTTTGTTGAGATTTGCTTTCCAGGAAAAGAAGGCAAGTTGTTTCTAGGCAGCCTGACCACAGGATTCAGTGTGCCATAGGCATGAACACGGGTAGGACAATGGAAGGCGAGAATGGATGAATCTGTGCATAAGCAAGAGCAGGTTTCTGTGAATGAATTCCGACACCGAGTTAATATCATGGGTAGTAGATACAGGGGACCAGTCCTGCAGTGAAATGGTTGCTTGTAGTCTCTGCCAGTTTGCCTGAGTGAACTGCGAGATGTGCCAGTGCTGAGGATCTTTTCTGAGAATGGCCGGAGTGATGTTTATCTTCACAAGCACATGATTAGATGAACCATTTGGAGCAGAAGAGCAAGAGACATTGGCAGGGAAGTTGGTCATAACCATATCCAGGATGGATGATTTTGCCATTGACAGAAATCTGGGTTGGAAAGTTTACAGATTGAGGCAGTCCCATGAAGCCACAGAAGTCCTTCACTGAAGTGCCATGGCTGGTGACAGAGACTTTTTCATCAATGACTTCCTCACAGCTACTAACAACCACGTCCATTCCTTTGCTAGCAACTCCACTTTCCACTCCTCCAGCAATTATAAATTGCAATTGACCTCCTCCCAATCCCTTGTTGATGATTGCCTCACATCTGTTGCCACCATCAATCGTGATCTCAATCTCGTCTTCCAATGATGCTCTGGCAATCTTGGCTCCTTCATTCACTCCAAGATTAAACTTCACTTTCCATAAAACAAGACTTCAATTACTAAAGTACAACCTTAGTACCGGATTACAGCATATCAAGTCTCTCACCATCTCATGAACAATTGAGGAAACTCAGGTCATTGCCCCAACAGAGATAAACTTCTAAGGTCTGCTAATGATGACCAGGAAGACTAACTTCACCAGACCTTTCACCATGAGTGAACTCTTTCTTGGCATCAAAGCGACGACACACAGCAAAGTGGGGATATAATCAAAATGGTCTTTTCAATTTTGACTGTGGAGAGGCCTCTCAAACAAGGGAGCATCTGCTAGATTACCCTCTCCTTCGAGATCCTTGTGGACCAGACGATCTGAAGATTTTCAACTCCTGTTCCAGAGCCTGTGTTTTGCAGTGGTTGGGAAAAGTGTGGTGACGTGAGAAGAAGAAGAAAAACTCAAAGTTTCAAACTCTCCTTACATCTAGCAAGATCAACACAACTTTAGCAGTCCTCCTCTAATAATTAATATGCTCATTGTACCATCTTAAACAATCTCTCCTCACAGATCTCTCTTACATCCTTAATATCGCCAAGTCTGTCTCCAAGAAACTTGGTTTTCACTTTCAGAACTCACAAATGCTTCAACTCCCATCACCATCTCTCCTAACCACATAATAAACATCTCTCACTTAGAACTCTCATGATTCCAGTTGCTTCTCTGGGTATGCCGACTGCAACCTTCACAAAAAGTAAACTGTTCCTCTCTGATGTACGCATTTACATCGGCTTATTTTCTTCCTTTTTAGAATATTCAGCATGAACTGTGATGTACGAGGAATCAAAGTCATTGTATAATTCTGTCGACTTTGCTTTTTATTATCTGATTTTTTATTCGTGGGATCATTGAACAGTAATGTACACATTCCGTGTCGATTATGCGTCGAAGTGGTAACCCGTCCAGGATTGGTTCACGCAAAGAAACGTTTCTCGACCTTTCGTGATCTGTCCCAGAGCTACGTAAAGAGGAAGGCCCTCTAATTAATTTTAATGCAAGTCTTCATACATTATTGTATTTCTTATTTTTTTTGTATCACAAACACTTGTAAAATAATCTTTTTTTTATCATGTGCCGCAAAATGCCAATGGCATGGGTAAAAAGTCACATTTTCTCCTAAAATTGTACATCACACCTCTATCTGTTGGTAGTTGGGACCATGTAATTAACCATACGTTCCACTTTAATAACATAATGAGAGCATGAAAACAGGTTCCATGGAGACTTTGCGAATGACAATGATTGCAGGTACAAAATCTCTGACATTTGCTTTGCCACATCCATTGGGATAAGAGCTCAACAGAAAAACGCAGTCTTCCAGGGATGATTGTGGGAGTAATGCATCTTACCGACAACTAATGTCGACCTCTATTCCTTCTTTGTGTGGGACTCTTCTTTATGGCTTGCAGGATTCAACTGCTGAACACTCTTATAATGAGTGTTTTGCACAAAGAACGTCCCATAATTTATGCAGTAAGTATATAACTACTCTCCTTTTTGGTTGTTATCTCAATTTGGGTTTCAGGAAGTGGGAGGAAGTTCTCCTAGAACTCAAAATCTCCATTTCCGACTTTTTTGGTGAAGGATCGTGATTCATGAACCAAACTGTGAAACTTTGTTCTCGCAGCTTCATTCCAAGGGCTCTTTTCAAAATCTTCACTGAACCTCTGACAGCCTCCACTTGTAGCTCGTTTGTGGTGATATTCCCCAGAATGATTTTTAAGTGCTCAGTTCAGGGTTTTCTTTATTATTTCTATAGGTCCGACTATCACTGGTACAATTTCAGCTTTCTTCAATTTCCAAGTCCTCTTGACCTCATTTTTTTAGATCCTGGCATTTGATCATTTTCCTGATTTCTGGAGCATTTAGACCAAAGTCATTGGGAACTAAAAGCTTAATCAACAATGCTGACTTTTCCTTTTTGTGTTTGACAACTATGTCCGGACACAATGCTTTGTTTGCAATGTCCACACTTGATGGGATCATATTGTCATGTGTGAGCACTATATGTTCATTTTCAAGGATCGGATCTGGTTTGTGTTTCCATGATTGTTCTGGGACCGGGATGTTGAAATGTTTACAGAAGTGCCAGTGGATTACTCTGCCGATGCTGTCATGTCTTTCTATGTACTCCATTTTGTTTTTGTCCTCAATTTTGGAATTAGCCATGACTGAAAACAATCGATATACAGAATGTGGTTCGAATAGTTCATATTTAAAGTAAAATAGTTTAAATTCAAAGTAAATGTATTTCACAGAGATGCTAAACAAACAAATATATTGTTATAATCCCAAGGGGTATGCCAATCAGATAGGTTAATTCACTATGGGAGATACTTTTCTATTTACGCTATATATTGAAAGGTTAATGGATTGTTAATTAACTCCAATAAATTAAGACTGAGATTTTCTGTACAAATTTTTTTGGGGGTAAAAAATGTCTTTTATCCTGAATGGTCAATAAAACACAATCTCGATTCATGATTGGGACCATAACTCACTCACCGCCCCCCCCCCCCACACTCCTCTACCTCCTCCAAATTACTTGTACCTTGTTAACTGCCATGGGAAGCAAGGAGAAATGGACATTTCTGGCATTAACTCGAAACGTCACATTATCATTGCTTCCCATGGCAGTTCGCCTACCTCGATCAACGTTCTGTTGATTTCATCCATTGTTATAACTGTCCGACGATGCAGGATGCAGGATGCAGATCGATACCAGCTACCCTCCACAAGCAAGACTCATTCTTCATTTTACTTGTACCTTACCTTGTTGCCATACAACACTTAACCCTGGTGGAAAACCCTGCTGCTATTGAAAACCATGAAAACTTTGCGACATTTCCAAGTAATTTCGTCATCCCGCTTTGGGCTCTAAGAGTCAAAGCAAAAGGAAAAACTACATTTTTTTGGCCTATGACAACTCCTAATTATACTTTGGCACCTTCTAAAATCACTGAGTAGGCAGACGAGAGGCAAAAGCTGCAAAAGATTTCGAAGATGAGATACGAGCTTATTGCTTGGAGACGAGCCAGCTGGATTCTGTTAATAAGATTCCTGTACCGATAAAACAGAAAAGTCTTGAGTGCATGGACACAAAGTTCCAGCTCTGAATGCAGGAACAGGTGGTTACTTTGGACAATGAAATCTATGCACACATTATCAAGTTCTAATAACATAAAGCAGCATGCTGGATGGACAATTGGTCATATGAAGTGGGTGGTGCGTTTCGTCCACAATGGGGCCTTCTATCTATAATTCCAGCAATCTCTGTTGTGTGGTGTGTGTGGTGTCTGTCTGTCTGTCTCTGCGACGCCGTTTCTCGACGACCGCCGGTCCGATCTGATTGAACTTGCCCAGGAATATTCCCGGGGCCCCGCAGATGTGCCTTTTCGAGATTGATATCGATCGGACAAGCGGTTCCCAAGTACGGCCATTTTACTGCTTTTTCAGTGTTGAAAAGGTGTATATATTGCAGCTGAAGGTGTCGTCCACCTTCTCACTTATTCATGCCAATTTTTCCAAATTATTATAACCGGACGATCACCGGTCCGATCGATATTGAAACTTTCCAGAAATGCCGGGAACCCGCTGATGTGCCTTTTCAAGGTTTGATATCATATCGGACAAGCGTTCCCAAGTTACGGCCATTTATCTGTCGACCAAACAAGACACGTGCTATGACATCACGAATGACGGCACAATATGTTTATTTATTTATTTATTTATTATTTTTATTTTATTGCACGATTGACGGTCCGATCGGATTGAAACTTTCCAGGAATATTGCCGAGACCCGCGATGGGGCCTTTTCAAGGTTTATATCAATCGGACAAGCGGTTCCCAAGTTACGGCCATTTATCTGTCGACCAAATGACAAGACACGGTGCTATGACATCACAATGACGTCACAATTTTGTTATTATTTATTTATTATTATTTTTATTTTATTTGCCGATTGACGGTCCGATTCTGATTGAAACTTGCCAGGAATATTCTGGGACCGCTGATGTGTCCTTTCAAGTTTGATATTATCGACAGCGGTTCCCAAGTTACGCCATTTATCTGTCGACCAATGACAAGACACGGTGCTATGACGTCACGAATGACGTCACAATTAATGTTTTAATTATTTATTTATTTATTTATTTTTGCACGATTGACGTCCGATCTGATTGAAACTTGCCAGGAATATTGCCGGACCCTTGATGTGCCTTTTCGAGGTTTGAATTAATCGACGAGCATTTCCAAGTTACGCCATTTATCTGTCGACCAATATCTGCGAGAGAGGGGGACGGGAGAGGGGGATGAGAGTGGGGCGAGAGGGAGGGGGAGAGAGGAAGGGCGAGACTAGGGGATAGAGGGGCAAGAGAGGGAGAGAGAAGGGGGCGAGAGAGGGGCGAGAGAGGGGGGGTGAGAGTGGGGGCGAGAGAGGGGGGACAGAGGAGAGGTGGGCGAGAGAGGAGGGAGAGAGGAAGGGCGAGACTAGGGGGATAGAGGGGGGCAAGAGAGGGGGGGAGAGAGAGGGGCGAGAAGGGCGAGGAGGGCAGAGAGGAGGGGCAGAGAGAGGGGCGAGAAAGCGGGGCGAAGAGAGGCGAGAGAGGGGGGGCGAAGAGAGGGGGCGAGAGAGGCTGCACATACTGGCACTCACCTACGGCACGCACATACGGGCCCGCCCCTACGGGCCCGTACTGTACTCTTTAAGAGCGTCGTTGTAGCTGAAACAGTCTTTTGACAGAGGGTGTGGTGTAGCAATTGTCATCCTTCCCACATCATACAAGGCAGGAATTTGGAATTTGTTCAGGATGCCAGCTGAATCGCCTATAATTCGCAAAAAGACAATAAGGCATCTTTGATCTCCACTAACAACCATTGCTGGCAGGCAGGTCATCTGCCTTAAAGTCCAGATGAGGGATGGCACAGGCTGATGAACTGCCCTGCCTGCAAAACACCAGGATTACAGTTTATAGCTGGGCCAAGATTCGAACCCAGAGAACACACCTCATAGGTAACTATTTATACCTGTGTACATACCTGTAGACTATCCTGCCAGCTCATGGACATGAGTTTTAACCTGGGTTTGCTGCATCAGGACTCATGGGTTCAGACGTGCACACTCAAATACCAACGCTTCAATAAGTACTTAGATAATATATAATCAACGGAATTAACTCCGTTCAGAATGCTTCCTGAATTTGGTAAGTACATTTTTACCTCCACCACCAAAGTGAAGAAGGTTAGGTTTTCACCCCTTTCGATCTTTTTGTCTGTGTGCAGGATATCTCAAAAAGTTGTAGACGAATCCGGATGAAATTTTGTGGATAGGTTCAGTGTATGACAAGGATGAACTGATTCGATTTTGGTAAAGATCCGGATCCAGATCCGACTACTAGAATTTTAAAAGTGATTCTTCACCATTGAGAGAAAGGGCTCAAAAACGATAAATAGCACGATATCTCAAAAATGTATTGGGCCACATATGTTCTCGTGCATCAGGCATTAAAGGGTGGAGGTATACGCTCTACCGAGTGCCCTTCTAGTTTCCGGTGGTTTGAAACTATAACTAACCAGTAACCACATCAAATTTTCCTGAGAGCACATTGTTCTTGTTAATGAGAGCATTCTTAGCTGAAAATATCTGTCGCTGTTCAAGGGGATTTTCCTAGTTACTGTGACATAACTGACAGGTGGAGGAGGGAGTTGAATGGCAGGGATTGGGGTTTGGGGGGGGGTGTGGGGGTTGGAGTGGCTCCCTTCAACAATACGCCCTCCACCGCCTCACATTCCAGTGCAAGAATATATGACAGGTTTTTTTTCCTCACCTTAACCTCTATTCTCTACCTGAACTAACTTTAGTGCTCCACCCAAAGGCTGATTCAGGGATGCTAAAGCAGCCTCCCAGCAACGACGACACTGGTAGTTACTGTTCACAAAGCATTTGTTGATCTGATCTTTCAGGTCCATGAACCAATGCCATATTCTCTCCCCTATCCTCCTCTAATCCCAATATTTTATCTGTTAACCCCATACCATATTTCCTCTATCCATGTAATGGAAAGTAGCTACACCTTTGGAGATTGGACAAGTCAACACCGTATATGAGGTTTGAATTTGGTTAGAGTTGGACAGAATGGTTTTAGTACAAGTGTAAATCATAAAGTTGATGATTTACATTATTGGTTAAACATATATATATATATATAAATATTGCCTGGTGTTGGCTTAATGGTTTGGGTGGTGGGCTTGGGATCCTAGGATCCTGAGTACAAATCCCACTTGGCTGTTGAATTAATACCAGGTGGGGTTGACTCTGCCTGCCACCCTTCCGAGGTCAGCAAAATGAGTGCCAGATTGCTGGTTTCCGGTGTCGGAGTGGCGACCGTCCAGGATTATGTCCAATCGCCAAGGAGACTGCTTAGGCAGCACTAATGCTCTGCACAGAGTATGGTCCCAATGGAGTATATGTATGTATGTATGTATTTATATATATATATTATATAATAGTATTAAATACATGTGCAATTAAGCATTAAAATAATTTGTGGTAGTTGCTCGGATATGCAGTGCAGGCATGTTAAAATCGGTTATTAATGAAAGTTTGAGTCCATGGTTAGATTGAGGTACCAGTGTAATGGGAATGTCTGCAAGGTATAGTGTTTATCACTTAATATATTATCATATAAAGTGGTGTATGATTAAAGTTATTCAAATGTAGTAAAACTTTAAATAACAATAATAATTAAATAAGTCTGAATAAGGATATTACATTGCTGTGTTGACTGACTGGACACAACTTTGAGGTTGTAGGTCCATTGATGTTGATTAATCTACTGATGTGGACCTGCGACTGTGGGCTGTGGATCAGCCGTTTGGAGAGCTTCTGTGCTGAAAGGATCGAAACCTCGATGAAAAACGGTGCCCAGCTGATGATCCGGGCAGTTTGGCATTGTTATGTCTTGCTTTCTTCTTGGGACTACAGTGCAGTAATTGGTCTTTATTTTGATTCGCTCCATCAGGAAAGTGCTTCGATAGAAATACCCAAAAAGTTTTTATGAGGCAATCTGTTGAACTCATACGAATATTTGGTAAGTTGGCAAGGCCTTCTCCTCTACTCACTCCTAATCTCCTACTCTCATTGAACCCAAAACCATTTTTTCTCCCAACCACTCTACTCCTATTGTGAGGTGTCATGTATTGTCGTCGACCTGTGTCCCTGTCAGCCTATTAACCTGCCGCCGTCTGTTGATAAGCTAGATAATCTGTGAGACTCAACGACTATATTAAAAAAAATGTTGCTCAAAAAGCCTCCACTTATTAAAATATTCTGAGATATTTAATATCCACAAGCACGTGCAAGTAGATGGCACAGCGAGCTTATGGACACATCTGAAGGCAATAAGGTACTCAGCAAGACAGTGCCCCCTACAGACACTGCAACCGAGACCCATTTCTTCTGATGTGATTCCTTCGGCAATCAAAGCCAAGGGCAGACGGCTCACAGGTAAGCAAGTCACCTGCATTGACATATTCTGCCGACGGTGAAGGCGTATCTGTATCATGTAATAATTACTGTTTCTTGACGGCATGCTATCATGTATCATGAACTTCCACATAACATTATCCATCATGGAGTTAATGCTTTTCCTTTGTGTGTACCAAAATAATGAGCATCTGTCAACCATGGAAGTGAAGATTGGCAATTTAGTTGACTTATGCCAAGAATATAGTGCTTGCAGGCACCTTGTGAACCTGCAACGTGTTTCTGTCCTCATCATAATGTTGCTGAAGTTGGAATTTGACAGTTCATTATAAATGATTGCTGAATCTCGGTGAGCCTACTCACAGATGAGTATATGTGTATGTATATATATATATTATATTATATATATATATATATAATATATATATATATATATATATACTAATATGTGACAAATGAAGACCCACCCAAATCTCTCACCTGTGAATGGGGGAATAACGAAATCTCTCAACTAATCAATTAAATCCTGGTGGCTAGTATTATATAAAATAAATCGACTCCTCACATTTTCTTCAAGCCAAAGAATCTGCATGAAGCAACCATGAAGACTACCAAGGTAAAGCTTTTGCTGTTTCAAACCCTTCCAAAGTTCCTCCACAGCTGTAAAGACGTTTACAAATTGTCCACGCATGAGTATCCCAATGCTACACCCCCCCCCCCGAGCCCAGAGGTTTATCTGTAATACACCTACCTATACGACACATGCAGACATGGGGTCTGCCGAGCAGGCACGTAAGATCACAGCCATTATGAAGTTTGCAATGTTGGTGTGAGAAATTTCTGAGAACCCAAAGACTCAATAACCCACTGGGCTGTCACGTGTAAGTGATGATGTCCTTGGGTTTGAGTCCTGGGTTGTCGAATTTTTAACACTAGCCCCACACAGGAATCTATTCCTGTTATTAAATACATATTTTATATATATATGTATATATATATATATATATATATAATATATAATATATATATTATACTTATATGTCGATATGTATTCATATATATTTATATGTCTATATATCTATGTACATATATATATATATATAAGTTAATATATATATATATATACTTATATGTCGATATATATTCATATATAGTTATCTATCTATATATCTATGTATATATATATACTTATATGTCGATATGTATTTCATATACGAGGTGTGTTCCAAAATATCCAACCTTAATTTTCGTGCGTAAACAAATGAAGCTAGGGAGGCGTGGTTTGGTGCACGTATGTAGGCGATCCTAATTCGTACGCGTGAATATTTTCCCGCCTGCAGAAGCTGTCAGTCGCAGACAGACCGCCGATGAGTGAGGAAGTGTAAGTGAGCGCCGTCGGATTTTCGTTTTTGACAAAATGATGGAAAAACTTGAACAACGCTACTGCATCAAATTTTGTGTAAAGCTTGGCGATTCCCAAGTGGAAACGATCCGCAAGATTCACCAGGCCTTCGGAACGAAGCAATGGGCACCACACAGATAAAGAGTGGTACAACCGCTTCAAAGATGGTCGCACATCAGTGGAAAGGAGCAAAACGTTCTGGTAGGCCCTCAACATCCCGAAATGAGATCGTCATTGACCAAGTGAGACCCTGCTGATGCAGGATCGTCGAATCACGATCAGAGAACTTGCAAGAGAGCGGGCTCAGCATTGGATCCGTTCATTCCATTGTGACTGAGGATTTGGGCTTAAGGAGAATCTCAGCGAAGTTCGTGCCAAAGCGACTAACGATCGAGCAGAAGCAACTCTGTTTTGAGATCGCACAGGATATGCTGAGACTGGAACACAATCCCAACTTCTTCAACACAGTGATCACTGGCCATGAGACCACAGTGATCCGTCATTTTGTCAAAACGAAAATCCGACGGCACTCACTTACACTTCCTCACTCATCGGCGGTCTGTCGGCGACTGACAGCTTCTGCAGGCGGGAAAATATTCACGCATACGGATTAGGATCGCCTACATACGTGCACCAAACACGCCTCCCTAGCTTCATTTGTTTACGCACGAAAAATTAAGGTTGGATACTTTTTGAACACACCACGTATATATTTATATGTCTATATATCTGAATCCGGATCCGGATTTGAGAATTTAAGTGATTCTTCACCATTGAGAGATAGGGCCAAAAACGATATTCTGTATTGTACAATATCTCAAAAGGTTATGGATGGATTCTGACGAAACTTGGTGGACAGGTTGGGAATGCCACGATGAAGGATTGCTTCAATTTTGGTGAAGCTCTTGATCCCTTAAGGCATATATAATATTATATATATATATATATATATATATATATATACACACTTATATGTCGATACAAGCGATACCCGTCACATGCAAGGATAGCAGCACAACATAGTGGTAGCAGACGACAGACTGTACAGGGGGAATGACAAAAATACGCATTGTGCAAAATGCAAGTGTACTATGGAATGCCAAGACTTCCCAAACATTGTCGGCATGTCCGCTAATGCCACAGCAATCATAGGGATCGTTGTGACGGCGAGCCGAGTTTTTAGTGTTGCAAGCTTGGTATTATAATAGAGATATATTCATATATATATATATACATTTATATGTCTATATATCTATGTATATATATGTATATATTTATATATGTATGTGTATATATGTGTATATACATGTCTATCCATACTTTATTATATATGTATGTATGTATATATATTGTATATATTTATATATGTATGTGTTATATATGTGTATATATACATGTCTATCCATACTTATATCTATATATGTATGTATGTTATATATATATATATATATATATATATATATATATATATATATATTTGCACACTGCAAGCAACTGCTTGCGTGCTGCATCTTACGTGCAGACATCATAAATACAAGCTTTATGTATTTGATGATGTGGGTTGTGAGAGAGATTTATTGACTTATATTCAAGAGCACCAGGTTACAATCATATGCAAACCAAAGGACAAACTAAAAATCATGCAAATTCATCATTAACTTACTCAAACATGACAAAAAAATGGCAAATCACGTGACCCAAAATGCAGCATAATTAAATATGCAATATTTTAAGTGTGCTGTCATTACTACGATTACTTAGTAATTGTTAATTACTATGACTAATTATTAATTAGCAATATTTAAAACACACCAATACTTAAGCACATCATAGATCAGAGACATCGATATAGGAACCCACTTTGAATTGCTTCTTTTCTCATTTATAAAGTCTGGTCTCCTTTGACTGTTTTAAAAGCCCATTGTTCTTGCATTCTGTAAACAGATAAGTAATTGAGGTAAATCGAAAATTAATGATCAGAATGAGCTCTTTATTTAAAAGTTTATAGTTCTAGGAACTTTTTTTTAATGTAAACACAGCAAAAGCTCTAAAATAAGAGACAGAAGCGGTGCTTGTTATCGTTGCCTGGCAACCACTTCCAGCGTCCGCTCCATTGTCTACCAGCAGTGAGCAGACAGAGCCTACACCGGTCAACTGTTATACGCAGATGTTTTCATTAACGGATAATTTCCGACGGTTTTGTGACTTTTTTTTCTGGAATATTGGCTTTGAGTTGCATCAGTATGTAATATTTCAGCTTTCTACTCCACCGAGAAGGTACTACACATTTATATCAGTCAGTCAGTGAGTGCTATTGAGTATATTGAAACAAAAGACCAAGAAGGAACCCAAAGAAGTAAAGAGGAAAGGTGGAGTCATCTGGAGGAACCTGGATAGGATTCGAGTTTCAGCCGCTACTACATGACCCTCAAACCCATCCAGGTCGCAGCCAAGTGAGCCTTACAGAAAAAGTTTCTGCAAGAATTCACTTCTCCTGAGAGAGATAGATAATGAACGAGAGGAAAAGGGATGAAGGAGAAGAAAAAGCAAGAATTAGAATGAATAAAGAGAACTGTGAAAAAAGTTGAAAAAGCGTGAAGTTACAAAGAAAGATGTCGGGAAGAACCCGGACAGAGAGATTTCAGCAGTTGCTCTCCTGGCTCAAATGCAGCAACATGTACAAGTTAACAGAGGTGTGTGTGTGTGTGTGTGTGTATATGTATACATATATATATATATATTTGCATCACAAATAGTTGAATATTGAGATAAATAAATTGATGAAAAACGGTCACCCCTCATTGCCAGCAGTCCTGCAGGACGACTGTCCTGCTGTAGTAGACACTTATAAAGTTAAAGTAATCGTCCCTATTAGAGAAACACAGAGCCATGCAGTGACTCTAACAAGAGTCAAGGCCTCTTGCAGGTGATTTATATCCGGCCAGAGTTTAATATCCCTTAAGGCATCTTCACTGTGGCATGACACTCAGTTGCACACACCAATTGCCACAACAGTCACAGAGCAATTGGCCAAACAGAGGCCTTGCATTGCCACTGGGCTCCGAGCTTGTGTTCCAGTCCACCCGTTGAAAGTTTGGCACAATTTGCAGTCGAACTACAAAGCACATTGATTAAACGACATCCATTGGACAGCAGACAACAACACGCATCATCAATATTTTCTGGGCAAGACACATTTGCTTAGATGTTTTTTGGACATTATTTATGCTTCTAAGCAACGTATCGTTGGAAGCCTATTGTTCTTGTTCGGGTTACTATTAGTATTCAACGCTTAATTTTCGTGAATATCTGAATCCGGATCCGGATTTGAGAATTTTTAAGTGATTCTTCACCATTGAGAGATAGGGCCAAAAACGATATTCTGTATTGCACAATATCTCAAAAGGTTATGGATGGATTCTGACGAAACTTGGTGGACAGGTTGGGAATGCCACGATGAAGGATTGCTTCAATTTTGGTGAAGCTCTGAATACAGATCTGGATATGAGAATTATTTAATTTTTAACTGATTCTTCACCATTGAGAGATAGTGCTAAAAACGATATTGCATGATATCTCAAAAAGTTGTCGACGGATTCGGATTAAACTTGGTGGACCGATTGGGTGTCTGACAAGGACTATTTGCTTCGACTTTGGTGAAGATCCGATTCCGGATCAGACAATATTTCAAGTGATTCTTCACCATTGAGAGATATGGGCAAAAACGATATATAGCACAACATCTCAAAAGGTTATGGATGGATTCTGCAGAAAGTTTGGGGACAGGTTGGGTGTGTGACAAGGACTAATTGATTCAATTTTGGTGAATATTCGAATCCAGATCCCGATACAAGAATTTTTCAAGTGTTTCTTCACCATTGAGAGATGGGGCGGGTACAGACGTACAGACGTCTTTCGGGTACAGACGTTTGGGATTAAATCCACCATCTGGAAAATCAGCTACCGGGGAAATGACTCCTATCATTGGGCATGGTTTTGTGACCCTTAAGTTGGGTTCACTAAAGAAGAGCGTAGAGGTTTTGGTGGCGTAAGTGTGTGACCTGTACCTAATCGGATTAGATCTGCTGACCGCGAGCGAATGTTAAATCGATCTGGGCCGGGGTGTCATGCAGGTGAATTTTGAAGATCTGCCATTAGGAGCTTGAAGCTTCCACTCCCGTGAACATTCCCTCAGGTGCCGAGGCGATCGTCCCTGCACAATGACAGTCTCACCCAACCTGACAGGAACCCTATGGTTTGGTCGAGCAGCTAGCGGGGCCACCGATCTCGGGGTTAGTTGTGGACCACACCCTAGTAAATACTGATGGGTCTGTTGTGGCCGTCAGGGTAATTAACACTGGCGTGGAACCACGCATTATAGGATGGGGCACGTAGGTATCAGAATGTACCCAGTGAAAGGTATCAGAAACCCACCTCCGTAGATCCCATAGACACCTTAGACTTTTTTTTTTGATGTCGTGAACAATCTTCACCATTGAGTGAATGTACTCCACTACTCAACATCTCATGCACTCCACTACTCAACAGAGCAGCCAGTACATCACTGGTATTGAAGGTTGTGGTCAGGTTTTATCGGAAACTTGAGTACAACCTTCACACCTCATGATGTATCAAAGTTTGTTCCTGCTATATATAAATTTGGGATTGGAGGGGGTCTTTGGGTGAGGAGGGGGGGGGGTTGCCCTCCAAAATATGTATTTGCGATAACATTGTTTCATTGGTACATTTTGCTGATTCTGTCCCATGACAACTTCCTCATCAGTGTAATTGTGTCCAGGGGTATTGCCCTATTTAGCTTATCTGGAATTTAAATTCCAGATAAGGTATTGTCATTGTGCACCATCCGTCCATCCGTCTCCTATTCGACTTTTCTGGTCAAACCGCTGGGCCGATCCGGCTGAAATTTGGCAGCAAAGTTCCTCTCCTGACTGGTAACATGGATTGCCAAGCTCGCTCCACTCATCTGACTTTAAGTAGGTCAAAATGGCCGACTTAGTCAATTTCTTCAAAATCTTTTTCTTCAGACCCACCAGTAATTATGCTACCAAATTTGGGTGACAACATTAGGCCAGGGTAGGGATGTTAAATTGCAGTGGTCATGCCAATCATATAACCGGAAGTGTGTCAAAATGGCTGACAGTCAATTTTTGGGAAAAATTACATAAACTCCTTCAAAAATCGTTTTCTCCAGACACACCAGTCAGAATGCTACCAAATTGGGGTGACAACATTAGGCAATGGTAGGGATGTTAAATTGTGGAGGTCATGCTGATCAAGTGACTGGAAGGTGAAAAAATTGCCGACTTCGTCAATTTTGGGAAAATTGTGTAAATTCCCTCAAAAATCTTCTTCTCCAGACACACCAAGACGAATGCTACCAAATTGGGGTGACAACATTAGGCAACGCTAGGGATGTTAAATTGTGGAGGTCATGCTGATCAAGTGACTGGAAGGTGTTAAAATTGCCGACTTCGTCAATTTTTGGGAAAATTGTGTAAATTCCCTCAAAAATCTTCTTCTCCAGACACACCAAGAGGAATGCTACCAAATTGGGGTGACAACATTAGGCAACGCTAGGGATGTTAAATTGTGGAGGTCATGCTGATCAAGTGACTGGAAGGTGTTAAATTGCCGATTTCGTCAATTTTTGGGAAAATTGTGTAAATTCCCTCAAAAATATTATTCTCCAGACACACCAAGAGGAATGCTACCAAATTTAGGTTTTTACATTAGGCGAGGGCCCATATAAGCTACAGGTCTAGTGGTCCTTTTGAACATACAGTTGAAACCTATTACACTTGTTTTGCAATGTTTCAAACAAATAATTTGCTCTCAAAGTGATTAAGGGTTAATTAAGCAAAGGGTTTGCATAATTATGCTACAGAGAATCATGTTATTTTCTCTGTTAATTTCACTTATTCACATTTTTTTCTGCATTTTTTTGGCTTTATCACTTTGGAGTAGGTTATGAAGACTCAATATATTAAGTTTGTTTTGAAAGGATCATTTAATAAGCTCAGGTGGCATCACAATGTGAAAACTTTGGAGGGGGTGAATATTTTTGCAGGCCAATGTATGTTATAGGATAAAGTGGTATTTATAGGTTCCATGCTAAAATGATATATACAGGTAGTGGACAAAAATGGAAACACCTGGGTAAATAAGGGACTTCCACACATGTGTTGCCCATGTGTTCATTAAGCAAATAACATCCCAGCATACTTCGGGTAATTGCTGCACAGGCCTGGTTGCCTATAATTATGGCTATCATGGCTACAAGAGGGGACCTCAGTGACTTTGAAAGAGGGGTGATTGTTGGGGCACATTTAGCAGGAGCTTTAATGATAAAGACAGCTCAACTTGCTGATGTTTCACCAGCAATGGTTTCTAAAGTGATGTCGGCATGGAACTCCAAGGGAAAGCCATCATCAGCAAAGGACAACAATGGGTGGAAATGTATACTCCAGGATCGTGATATCCATGCATTAATTTGAAGTGCAAGGCAAAGCTGGCGAGCAATTGCAGATAAACAGACGGTAAATTTCAACCTGGGGCGTGAGCAGCCAGTTACATCAAAAACGATCCACTGAGAACTCCACAGAGGGGGATACCATAGTTGGGTTGCAGTGCACAAACCACTCATCACACCTGGCAATGCATGTTTGTGAGTTCAGTGGTGCAATTAACACAGGCAATGGACAACCGAGCAGTGAAGAAATGTGATATGGTCAGATGAATGAATCATCCAACACCATGTTATCGACAAACAGATGAGTGCATGTATGGTGCCAACCAAAAGAACTCTACAACCCTGAGTGCTTGGTTCCAAGAGTGAAGGGTTCTTGTGATACTGTAATGTTGTGGGCAAATTTTCCTGGCATGGTTTGGGTGCAGT
The DNA here is from genome assembly GCA_035128595.1 of Eptatretus atami. Classification (NCBI taxonomy): domain Eukaryota; kingdom Metazoa; phylum Chordata; class Myxini; order Myxiniformes; family Myxinidae; genus Eptatretus; species Eptatretus atami. Next base: position 142,207,419 of record CM068952.1, read on the forward strand.
CATTCCCTTAGAAGGCAAGGTCAATGCCAATCGCTACTTACTGGTACTGAGTGATCATCTTCACCCCATGTTACAGCATTTCTTTCGTGCCGGGAGCGGTGTCCTCCAAGATGACAATGCCCCATCCCCTGAGCAGGTGTGGTCAGCGGTCGCCCAATATTTTGATGAGCATGACACTGAGGTTATTCATGTGTCATTGCCTTCTCAGTGACCAGATCTGAAAACCAATCGAGCATTTATGGGATATTGTGGAATGATGCCTGAGACAGCATTTTCCACGTCCATTAAACGGGAGTGAGCTGATTGACTTTCTACTCGACCCCCCCCCCCCCCCACCTAATCGCGTCTGAATAATAACGGACATGGATTTGTCCCACCATGGGGTGAAGACCCTCTCATGCACAGTCTGTCGCAGCTCCTATGGTTGGCAGTGAGTGCCCTAGAAGCGGCGGCGGAAAGCAAGTGGCATTTCTATATATAAAGAGAGTGGCACTAACAGTCCATCCATAACATTTTGAGATATCGTGCTATATATCGGTTTAGCCCTATCACTCAATGGTGAAGAATCACTTAAAAAATTAGTTTATCCGGATTCGGATCTTCAGCAAAATTGAATCAATTCTCCCTTGTCACACACCCAACCTCCACCAACTTTAGTCTGAATCCGTCCATAACTTTTTGAAATATCGTGCGAGATAGAGTTTTTGGCCCTATCACTCAATGGTGAAGAATCACTTTAAAAATTCTCATTCCATATCCAGATCATCATCAAAATCTAATCATTTTGTCTTTGTCACATATCCAACCTCTCCACCAAGTTTCGTCCAAATCTGTCCACAACTTTTTGAAATATCCTGTTCAAAGACAAGCAGACAGACAGACCAGAGTGAAAACAACCTCCACCCACCTTCGGTGGCGGAGGTAATTAGATGGAAAAGAGAAGGGACAAAGGGGGTTCGAGTCTTCTACACAAACAGAACACATATTATTCCCTTTCCACGGATACGAGAGGGGGATGGTGGGTGGGGAGGTAATTTAGCTACACAATATGCTATGGAGATAACTACACTGGAGTTCCTTCATGTGAATTGTACGTGTCTCTCCGGGGTCTTTGAAAATCATCATAATATACACCTATGTTACAGGCAAAACTGGAATATATAGGTTTTAGTTTCTACTGATTATAATTTGAACACTTGTGACAATATCCCGTGATTTCTTTCTTCGCAAACCAACACAACAATGCCTTTTTCCACAAGAAAAATGGCTTTTTATAAGTTTGTGACGCTGGTTTAAGAAAGGCTAATTTTGAAGGTGTCTCAAGGTTCCTTTTTAAACTTGGGGAAACTTTCATATGTGTTAGGAAACTCGTTTTGCTTGTGACTATTGGGCATATCTTAGGACATGAAACAATGCAAGACCATGTATCTCATGTATTTATTACAAGACAGCATTTGGTGCTGTTGATACTTCTCCAGCAACAACAGATCCAACCCAGTACCCCCTCCCCCCGCCCTCCCCCCAAGGCCATTCACCCCATCCCCTGCAAAAACAAGTGTCTAAATGAATATGCACAGTGGTGAAGTGATATGTAAAAACACTAAATGGCTATCCTCGAGGTTGTGGAATCAATATGACTTTTAAAAATGTGATTCTGAGCTTTTGGAAACTGAGATAATCTCAGGATATTAAGCCTCCATCTACAGGATATGGGGAGGCTTATAGCTGTTGTAGGGGTTGCTTCTACAATTAGTGCCCCAAATTTTAATGGTACCCCAAAGTCTCTTAGACCCATAGGAGTACTAAACTACCATTTACGTTTTTTTTTCTTCCTGCCCTTCTAATTTCCGAGCTGTATCTCAGAGCCAGCAGGAACTTTCAGAAAGAAATTTTGTATCAATAATGCGAATAGAACGGATTCGGGTTGACGTAATGTTTTTGAACTTGGCCTATTTTTCAGGTCATGACCTAATTATAGACATTTTAACATTTTCCACCATAACTCGACTAAGATTTGTCTGATCAGATCGAAATTGCCCTTGTCAGATAGCCGAGAGCAAGGTGCATTTACGCTTCATTTTAATAATTTCCCTTCAAGTTAAAGATCAAGGTGTTATGACCCTATGAGTGCTACATTTAGGTTTTTCTCACTTTTTTATGCCGATGTCTGAGGACTTTTGGAATTAAATTTTACATCAATAATGGGAATAAAAAGTATGTGGGGTTGACATAATTTTTAGAACTTGACTTAATTTAAGGTCATGGCCTAATTATAGACATTTTAACATTTTTCACCATAACTCGACTACGGTTTGTCCGATCAGAACAAAATTGTGGTTTCTAGATAGTCTAGAGCAAGGTGCATTTACACATTATTTACATCATACCTTTCCGAGTTAAAGTTCAAGGTATTAGACTCCTAGGCATACCTGGGGAAGAGATGGGGTTGTCCCCCACAAAGTACGTGCCATTAGTGTCCATTTAAACCACCATTTGGATTTTTCTCCATTTTTTCTGCCAATGTCCAAGCTGTATCTCAGAATGAAATTCAGCATCAATAATAGGAATAAAAATAAAAACATAATATTTGACCTTCACATAATTTTAAGGTCATGACCCAATTTATCAACATTTTAACATGTCTGCAATTGGGTCATGACTTTAAAATTACTCGACTAAGGTTTGTCCTATCATCATGAAATTGCCATCTTTCAGTAGTCTCGAGCAAGGAGCATTTACATCATACCCCTCCCAGGTAAAGGTCAAGGTCAAATGGTGGTCTGAAATTTTTTTTTGCGGTCAAGGTCAAATAGTGGGTCTGAAAAAAAAAGCAAAACGCGTTTTTTCGTCATTGCTCAATTTTGTCAATGTGGAAGCACAAAGACTGCTTGGCCTTCCAATATGTTTTTGCATCTGCATTGTTGTGCACCTGATATGTCATTAGTGTCTTTGACTGACCGTTTTCAGATTGTGACATAATTAACGAAAACACTTTTTTCATCGTAACATGAATAATTTTCCTCCGATTCTCATGATGTTGAGTTTTATGGATATATTGAAGATTGGGACACATTTTCTTAATTTACACTCTATCCCTAAATGTTGAAGGTCAACATCATATGGCGGTCTGAAAATAATATGGCCATCATTGGATGGCATGCACCAAGGGAGACTTACCCTTGGTGATCGCTTTGTGATCGCAGATATCTAGTTTTCATTGCATCGCGAATAAATTAGTACAAAGAGAGAGAGCATGTGAGAGTGCCTTCACCACACAGCAATGGATGAGCACTTGGACTAATTTCAGCCATTTCGTGCCATTTTGTGTGAAATGTTGGTGCAGCCGACTTGTCTTTTATTCTGCTTTGTAAACATTTTTCGTATCGTGAGTATTTTGTTTTCCAGGATGTCCACATTGAAATGAAAATCCATAACACACATTTTGCATTTTTTTGTGGGGTCATCATAATTCAATATGAAACACAAAATAAACTTTAAGCTCCGAAACTATATGGTGTGGGAACTGTCCAACTTTCAACATTCTTAAATTCACACATAAAAAAAACACTTATAAGGCTTCAAAGTTGATCATTTCAATGTGGACATCCTGTACATTGATGCAATGATGATGATCATGTGAAGCCAAGCATTGTCTTAGCACAGAAGCTTTACAAAGTTTGGGATTTGACGTCAGTGAGCACCAAATGTACTTTCATCTCCCTGCACGTGTGAAGCATAAAGTGGGGTTAAGCAATTGGTTCAGGTCTGTCCATCCGTCCATTAGTCCGTTTGTCTTATCAGTTTACGATTATCAGTTTATAATCGAGGAACAAATCATTTGATTTGAATGTTATATTTTGCACATGAATCGGAAGACAAACGTACCATTTTACCGGACTTTGTCTCTGAATTTGTCCCGATTGCACATGCACAGAGAGGAGTGAGATAACATTTTTACTCTGCCTGCCAGCACGAATAACTGATGTGACATGCTAGATAGGGTGGTGAAATAGGCACTTGGTAAAACAGCGGTAAAACCCGGAATTAATTTATTTATACCCCATTAAACTTCGTTTAACCTTTATTTAAATTGAATTATATACTTGAACACTGTAAAACACAAATCGCCGCCTTCTAATTACTTCCAAGAACCTCTGGTTTTGCAGTACTTGGATGTGTTCTTTCGGGTAGTGTACGTAATAGGAGCTGTCAAACACAGCCCCTGGAACGTGGGCATGGCAATGGAGAGGGTGCAGTATCGGGGTGAAGAAGAGGCCGCCAATATGGCTATGTATGATGCCGATTGACGCTGCATTCTATGATGATCAATAAAGCCTCCATCTCCTAACTATGACTCAAAGTCGTCTTATTACAGTGTATAAGGGTGTATAATACTGGTGTATAAGACTATTTCATTTTTTTGAACAATCTTTAAAATCATTATTTTATTAAAATCTAAGTATAAACCTAAACACTGTATGGGGTATTGTGTTCTATGAATTCTCTACAAAGTGTTAACATCTGTTAACAAAGTGTTTACGTGAGAATCACAAGGATGAAGAAATTTGATTGATTGATAACTACACATTGATCGATGATGTATTTTGTCATGTTACAGATGCATCCCTCCTCTCCATGCTGTTTATCCTCATGTATCCTAAGAACTGGCATTTACAATAATTGGAACATGCAAATACGACAACACCTTTGGTGGCAGTTGGGGGGAAGAATGAGGTACTGTATTTTACCTTTCCAGTGTTTGGGTAATCTAACAGCAAGTCCTTCCTTGTTGACTCTTAACTGTGGAGTGGTTGGAGTGGCCACCAAACTATGCCTAAAGCTGTGTCACCCACAACCTTAATGGAATAAATAAAGGAAAACAGGGTTAAAGCTTTGGCCATAACAGCTTCACTTTCAAATATTTCCTTCAAAAATCCATCACCCAAGCATTTGTCTTGGCATTTTGGCTGAGTGCCGTATCTGTAACATAAGTGACAAAAAGCCGTAAAGAGAGATTTCAGTCGTTCTTCAATTGATTTACAAAGTCCAATGATGGAAGACACCTTTTTTTTTTCTTCCCATGAAGGAAGGTGGCTCTGCAGGCATGTACTCACCTCTGAGCGAGCTGGTTCTGGATTAATTTATTACTCTCGCCCCAAAGGAGATGCGGAACTATTGCATTGCCCGTGTGTGTGTGTGTGTGTGTGTGTGTTGTGGTGTGTGTTGTGTTGTGTGTGTGTGTCTGCATGATCTATTGTATATATTTTCGTTTTAAAAATGGTTTTCTCTTCAACCGCTTGGCCAATCGATACAAAACTTTATACTTAGGAGGGACTCCGCATGGAGAATATTTTATTGCTAACTCTGATGTTATAGGTCACATGGTATGGCAGCCATATTGGATTAAAGGAAAATATTTGGACATCATTTTCTCTGAAACCACTCAACGAAAAAAAATTGAACCTTGGCATATGTCATCAACTCCCCATGGGGTATATAGAGTGATAACGATGATGTGCGTCATCAGTGAAGTGGTATTCCAGCCACAATTGATTGAAATGAAATCCTTATCTGAAAAGTCTGAAACTTCATATAACTGATCTATGACCAGATGTGAGTGAAGAATTAAATTTACGACGTGATCAGTCACATTGTATGGCAGCCATATTGGAGGAAAGAAAAAAAAATGAAATTTGGCATATGTCATCAACTCCCCATGGCAAATATTGGGTGATAACAACGACGTCATCGGAGAAGTGGTATTCCAGCCATAATTGGTTGAATTTACATTCTTATCCGAAAAATCTGAAACTTCTTATATCTGATCTATGACCCAATGTGAGTGAAGTATTAAATTTATCACGTTCATAACCCATACCAAGAAACTATGTGATAAAATAGGATGTATGGATGATATGGGTATATGGGCCATCAAAGTAGTGGGCCATAATAGTGGCGTATTCAGTTAATGATGGTATTTTTGTTCAGAATGAACGTGTGAGGCGAGACTATGTGCTCTACGAGTGCCGTTCTAGGTTATAGTGTAGTACTAAGTAAAATCCAACTATTAATACCATTTATTGAGCATAGTACCTTTAAAAAGTCGTTGAGTTGTGGAAATAGAACTCTTTGGGGGTGCACATCAGCTGGCGATTTCATCTGCAAAACAAAGTTGCTGTGCTTCTTTACTGAGGCAAAAAATGCTCCGGTCCGCGGTGCAGTGGAATGAATAGGCCGTTCAGGCTGTGGTTGCTCTTTGTGCCTGTGGACTTGCGTCAGCCCATGGTGCAGTGGAGTGAATCGGCCATTCGAGCTGTGGTTGCTCTTTGTGCCTGTGCAGTCGAGGATGTCCGAGGGTGGGAATAGAAGAGGTCCGAGTGTGGGCATTGAGAATGCCCGAGCGTTGTGCTCGAGGACGTTTGAGCGAAGGAGTCAAGGACGTACGAGCATGGGAGTCGAGGAAGTCCAAACGTAGGAGTCGAGGACGTCAAAGCATGTGAATGAAGGAGCGTATTTCCGCGAGTATGATGAGGGTCAAACTGAGTGACTTTTGAACTGTGATTTTTGTGAAAGAATTGAGTGATGTTAGTGAAAGGCACTTACTTGTTGTTAGCTGAATAAGCACAAATTTAATCTATAAAGGAGAGTGGGGAGAGTGGGACATAAGGAAGAGGAGGGGTTGGGAGGAAGAGAAGAGCAGTGAGCGGGATGTGGATCGGGATGAGTGCCTCGAGGGTGGGGAAGAGAAGACAAGTGTGGAGGAAGAGGGGCAGGCAGGGGTGAGGTGGGAAGCGAGAGGACAGAGAGCGGTATGTGTGGTGAGCACATACAAGATTATGATAACAGGGCAGTGGGTCCAGCAGGTCAGCCTGAACAGCGCTGCTGATTGATGAACTGAGTGTCCCAAACTGATAAAGATGGTACTAGCTCTGCCAGATGGGCAGCAGTTCAGAAGTGTGGTTCAGCTAGGTTGTTTGAATGTGGCATCAATGGGGAGGAGAGGAAATGAGGTGGTGGTTGTATGAATGTGGCATCAATGGGGAGGAGAGGAAATGAGGTGGTGGAGATGATGCAGAGAAGAAGGTTGGAAGTTGTGTCTGTGCAGGAGACCAGATGGAAAGGAGACAATGCAAGGAGGTTGGTAGAAGGATACAAGCTGTTGCATGTGGGTGGGGGTGGAAGGTATAATGGCTTGGGAATAATAGTATTGTGAGAGATCAGCAAGCAGGTGGTCAGAGTGGAAAGATGGGAGGGATGGATAGTTATTGCACGATTGGTGAAACAGTGGCGAATGGTTTGTGTTATGTCAGTATATAGGTCACAAACAGGAAGAACTGGGGTGGAGAATCACGAATTCAGGGATACACTGGAGAGGATGATGGGAATGGTTAAACTTGAAGTGACACTGTACATCGCGGGGGACTTTAACGTGCACGTGGGAGTAGTGGAGCTGGGAGAAGAGGAATGTTTTGATAAATTTGGTCTGGGAATTAGGAATAGAGGCTCAAGAGCTGGTGGTGGGACATGGGATGGCCATAGCTGGTTCATTCTTTCAAAAGCAGGAAAGCCACAAGATTAACTATAGGAATGGACATCATAGAACAGAACTGGATTTGCTGGTGGTAAGGAAGTGACAGTTGTGGAGGGTTAAGGATTGCAAGGTAGTAACAGGAGAGCATGTTACCACCCAGGACGAGCAAGTTGTGTTTGTGGTATGGATTAAAAATAGGAGGGAGGTTAAAAGCAGGGGTCGGAAGACTATTAGGTGTGAGAAGTGTAGAGGAAACAGCCATAGAGTTCAAGGAGAGGATGAGGTATGATCAACTTAACAAAGAAGTGGAAGGTTTGGAGGAGAAATGAAAGAAGTACGGAGAGGCGTTTAGGGGAATTGCACAAGTTTTGAGTGGAAGGACTTCAGGAAAGGGTGCATCAGCGAGAGAGAGATAAATCAGGTATGGTGGATGGAGGACATAGCGAAGGCAGTTGGTGAAAAGAAGGAGGTTTTGAAGAGGATAGAAATGGTCAAGGATCGAGGGAGGCACCCAGGTGTGGGGTTACTGCACCTGTCTGGGCAGAAGAAGAAAGCAGCAATGAGGGAGCTGTGAATAAGGTGACAAATGATTTGTAAGAGGAGGTGTACAACAAGTTGGAAGAGGATAGTGGGAGGAGGAGGAGGAGATTGGGACCATACTCTGTGCAGAGCGTTGGTGCGGCTTAAGCAGTCTCCTTGGATAGAAATTTGGTTTTGGTGTGCAGATGACGGGAGGAGATTGGTGTGCAGATGAGCTTGATTGGGAGATTGGTGAAGTGCAGGTTGAGATGGCTTGGACACTTCTGCAGATGGGAGAAAAGAGAATGGCAGAGAGAGCAGGTAGGTTTAAGGAGCAAGGTAGGAAGAAAAGAGGTAGACCATGATTGAGATGTAAGGATGGCATGAGGAGGGATATCCATCTGGAAGGTTGGGGTGGTTGGAGAGTAGAGAGAGTTGGCTGAGGACAGAGGGAGGTGGATGAGTGTCGTGGTCAATGCAGGGGAGAAGCTTGGTACAATCGGACCTCATCCCTTATAAAGTGAATTGGCAGAGAAGAAGAAGAAGAAGAAGAAGAAGAAGGATAAGAAAAAATATTTTGGACATTTTCCAAAATTTCTAACTGGTGAATGCAGAGTTTACCACGTCGTCTGACATCCCGATACAGCCAGCGGTATCGGACCGGGACTGGTGTTTGTTGGAGTGTTGGCACGCAATTGGAGCCATACCAGCCTGGCTCTGGAATGCTCCCTGGGAAGGATATTTCCGGTTTATAACTGTGGCAGCATCATCATTAATTTCTGTAATTGTGAACTTCCATCGGCTATCCTGCCACACACACACAACACACACACACACACACAACACAACACACACACACACAACACACACAGTTTTTTTAAGAGAATCGGTTCTGTCGAAGCAAGGGCGAGGGTTACAAGTTACAATCCTCACAGGGTCGCCACTCCAAAACCCATCACTCGACTGAGAGTGCAGAAATTGCAGTTTGTTCAGGGTCCTGGTGATAACTCGCTTCCACTCTGAAATACACCATGGTATAATTTCCCCCTACTACTTCTCTGAGGGTCCTAGTTATTCACCCTTTCTTGTGGGGTGGCCCGGGAAACATTTTGGGGGCAATAATTTCACCAACAGACTGTCCAGGCATGATGTTCCACTGAAGGTGCAGATGTTTGGAATTTGTTCAGGATGCTGGCGATAAGTCACTTTGTCTTCATAAGAAGACACCATAGGATCTTTAATGTCTTTCGACTCAACTTATCAGGTGGGCCACCCAATGTAACGTTCTTCATTTCACACCTATTGATATATCGTCCTGCATGTGAAACACCAGCATGGTGGTTTCTATATCTGGGTTGACATTCGAACCAACGCTAGACAGCTCAGATGCAAGTGCACCTCCCTCCCTCGAGGATATCTTGCCTGTTCGGAACAACAAATCAGATATATGTTAATAAATAGTGAGATTTGCTTCACTTGTTTACAAGTGACACTGGCACACTACACGTCTTGTTTCTGTCAAAATGTATTTTATGCAATACAGAAATTTTTGACATCCAAATATCAGATTTGGAAGAAAAACCCATTAAGGTGTGTGTGTGTGTGTGTGTGTGTGTGTCGTCACAATTGAAGATTTGTGAGAAAATGAAAGGGTTGTTATTGTGGTGCATGGCGAACGGAATAGCATGTCCATGATGTGGGCTCATTGAGTGGTGGTGCATAATGGAAGTCCAAATGTTCACAATGAAGGTGTTGGCTTGTTTCACTTTCCAAACTGGGATTTATTTGTGGTGGGAATGAATTAAACGCGCTTGTGGAATAAGCAGAATCACGTGGTTCCCTTGAACTCGTCCAAGCTTTTCAGGTATTAGTTTGAGGATAACAGCTTTGAAGTGGAACCATTATTTAGATTCTTGATCCAACATCCTGGTAAATTAAAGCTCACTGCAACTCCAATTATTTTTTTATGGCTTTCCCACCACAAAATAAGGGAAGAGGAAATAAGACAGTTTATAAAGCAAAGAAATGATAATCTCACACTATTAACTTCTCAAAAACTTTACACAGAGGTTAATTGCATTTTGAGCAATGTTGTACAGTATTTGCATTTTGATGTCGTCTCCTTTTATTACTTCCATTTTCTCAGTAGAATCTTTCATATTTATTGCTGCTTGTTTGCTTCACAACGCATCATATTGTAATTAAGGCATGGGTAAAGGCCATTTGGCCCATCATGCCGGTTTCTTATCTATTCTCTAGAGCTCTGATCTATTGGAAGTACCTCTTCGTGATAATTTATACAGATGAAGATCAGAAAGGACGACGTGGGAGACATAGAGGAGACCGACCTGTCGTGATGTGGGAGTAACGGGCCCAGAGATTTCACTTCGTTGTGGGAGATTCCAATGATTTCGAGGTCCTTTCTCTCCATGGCATCAAGATGTGTAAGGTGGGAAGGACGGGCACCAGCCCCAGAGGGAGGAGCTGTAGTCCACCGAGCTGCAGGTGAAGGCCTTGAAGGTTGTGGCGTTTCCACTCAGGTCTTTTAAACATTAAAAAAATGTAAAAGGATGTCGGGATGTTACTCCAAAAAGTATGTGAACAAGGTAGGGATAGTCAAGAGAAATGTATCATGTGAAAATATCACTACATCCTTCTTTGAATAATGATTGTCCTGAGAAAAAAAAGTTATATCGAACAACACACACACACACACACACACACACACACACACACACACACACACACACCACACACACACACACACACACACACACACACAAACACACCATACAACACTTGACTACCCTACCTTGTTTTTATATACTTTTTGGAGTAACATCCCGACATCCTTTTGCATTTTTTACAAATGTTGTTAATAATTGTATCTTTACTTTATTGTATATGTCTATACATATATATATATATATATATATATAATATATATATATATACATACATGTTCTCCTACTGATTTACAAATGTTGTAGTACAAACTTTATAGACGTGCTCACATTGTATTGGTACTGTACATACTTTATAGACGATCTAACATTCTAAATAGTATGTACTTTATAGACAATCTCACATTCGAAATATTATATACTTTATGCATACGATTGGAGCACCCGCACGACGGGCAATCTTGTTCCAAGCAAGCAACACGTTCTTCTGACGCATACCTTTATTTGGGCGGTGTATAGGCAACTGACAGCTCTGTTTAAGGCCCAGTCACACCTTGACGTTTTAGCCAGCGATGGCAACGTATTAAAATGTTATGTTTAAAACGCTGGCTTACGTTGAACTTTGATGTTTTTTTAAAAAGATTCGGACGTATTCATAACGACTTGGTCTTATGTATAACGTATTAGTAACGGACACAGAACGTTTCGTTGTGTTATATCTAACTTATACCAACGAATGCTGAACCTGTTGTCGGCCTACACAACCTATGCCCAACGATAGTCTAACTTATGCATAGCGCGCTGCACGTATCGCCGACGATGACTGACGTAGCCTATTAAAAGGCTGACGCACAACGATTCAAATCATAACCGCCGCAGAAATGGAAGTGTCAACATCCAGTCACACCTTGGCGATCTTGCCAGCGTATGCCGACCTAAGAAAAATGTGTCTAAAACGCTGGCGCACGTCGAATACGGTATGGGTAAGTTTGGTATACGTGAATAGAAGCTAAAGTACGCATCATGCGTCGTAGTAAGTGGAGTACGTCAAGTAATTTTAAACATGTTCAAAATTTTACGACGTACTTGGCGTATGACACACGTTCCGCATGCGATGGGAATTAACGTATGGCTTACACACGTCGACAAAGGCTACTTGTAAGCTACTCATAAGTCGAAACACGTCCGGTAATGTCTTTTACGCGAAACTTATTTCTAACTTATGTTTGACGTGCTTTGAACCAATTCTTTACGTAGTCCCAACGCACATTGACGTATGTAGACGTATTCCATTGACGTCTTCCGGTCGACAAAAAAACTAAATGAACGTGTTTCTAACTTACAACTGCCATATAATGACGTGTTCCCAGCGTTTTGGGGAATTGGTAATAAAAATGGTCTTCACAAGGGGAACCCATCAGTGTTTTCGACTCCTTTTTGAGTCGATGTCCATGTCAGCAGTAACAGTATCAGTATCAGTATCAGTATTAGTAGTAGTTTGTTCATGTTGGCAGAGTAGGTGAGTGTGATGGGGAGGGTGTGGGTGATGATGGATCCTCCTTGCGTCCGCGTGTCCACGGGTAGGAGACATCTTTGCACCATTGTTCGAAGTTCTTCGCGGCTAAATTTTTTGGGGGTTTTTTCAACAATGAGCTTGGCTTTTTTTACGTTTTAGGTGTATTCATAACGAGTTGGACAAATGCTCAAGGTACTAATAATGTACATAGAGCGCCTTCGATACCTTATAGATACGGTATACCAACGAATAATTATGTGTAGCCGGCGTTCACAACCTATGCCCAACGATAGCCTAACTTATCCATATCGTGCGGCAGTTTATCTTTGCGGTGACGTGGGGTTTGCTATTCATAGGCTGCCACTCAAAGATTTAAATGGCTGCAACTCCACCATTGAAAGTAGACGCTTGCCTCAACAATTGGATTTTTTTACACTCAACGACTTTTAAACGGTGCCACTCAACTATTTTAATTGTTTACAATGAACGATTTAAATTGCTGTCACTCGCCTTTTTTTTTGACGCTGGCGCTCGGAAATTTGAAGCGTTTCTATTTAACGTGCTAAATCGCTCAAACTCCACTATTGAAAATAGACGCTTGCGCCACAAAAATCCAATTGTTTACACTTAACGTGTTCTTATCGGGCAATCAATGGTGTCTTATCGGTGCAATCTTATCGGTGCAATCTTATCGGTGCAAATCTTATCGGTGCAAATCAAATCCGATCCATGGTGTCACCCAGTACCTTCTCCTCCTTCACGTCTTCTTCTCTCGGTTCTATTGGCACGCAACTGGTGCAGTGCAAATCGATGAGGGTATGCTGATGTTGGAGGACAGGTAGATATTGTTGTGTCATCGTTGCCGGATACTCCATCTCTCGTAATGTCATGGACATGTACTCGCTATGTAGTCTGCAACACTGAGGGTTCCTCCCTTGAAACCCCTTTTTATTTACCAATTCCCCTAATCGCTGCCATTACATCATTATCTGGTTTCTGTAGGTTGGAACTCGTTCGTTAAGTTCTGTAGTCGTCCGGTAAACGTCAAATACTCTACATACGCCAGTATGCGGCGGAGGTGCGTTACACACAGGTGCAAAGCACGTCACTCATAGGTTAGATAAAAGCCTCTTTTGCCCTAAACAATAACTCGGCATGATTCGACGTATAAGTAACTTTCAAGCAAGGAGTGTCGAAGTGTGTCAACGATCGCGTAGCGTGTTAGCAACATGTCACTGATAGGTTATAAATAAGTTTCAGGCACGCTAAGCATTATACCGACGTCTTTCAGCCTATGAGTAACTTAAAAGTAACGTGTGTCGACGTGTGTCAACGATCGCGTAACGTGCCTACAACACGTTACTCATAGGCTAGGAATAAGTTTCGGGTACGCTAAACATTACCTCGGCGTGTCTCAACTTATGATTAACTTACAAGTAACATGTTTGACGTCTGTCAACGATCGCATAACGTGCCAACAACTTATGCCAGCGTAGTGGAACGTGTGAGTCATACGCCGGCATACGTCGTGAAATTTCAAGCATGCAAAAATTTGAGGACAACCGAAAAGTACAACGTTTAAAGCCAGCGTGCAACGACGTATGCAGTGTTTTCCAGCGTGCTCTCAATGTTATCAAACTTACCCATAACGTATTCAACGTGTGCCAGCGTTTTAGACAAATTTTTCAAAAATCGGCATACGTTGGCTAAACCGTCAAGGTGTGACTGGGCCTTTAGGCAAAAATAACCCGGGTTACGTGCATGAAGCAAAAACATACGTACTGCTTATAATTCAAAACACCTCACTGCACTGGAAACCTTGGGGACAGGAATACTGTTCTGTAAATGGTGGGGACTTGTAATACCCTCCCCTATCCGGAGGTGGTGCTACATTATACACATTTTCATGGAGAATTTATGTCCCACCTCCCTCCCCCCAAGACCACCGGCAAAGATAAAAACCACCCCTCTCTATTAATTGAGGTCATGCTGATCCTATGTAGCAAGTCTGGATGTCATCAGCACAGAACTGTGGGAGGAGTCGTGCTCCACACAAACACACAAACAAAGTCGCCATAGACTTCAAGCATGCAACTGGGGGACATTCTCTGAAGCTGTTTAAGGAGATTATTTGTATGGATGACATACTCTGAAGAGATTAATTCTTATGGAGGGCATACTCTGAAGTTCTTGAAGGAGATTAGTTGTTCTGCTCTATGAAACAACAGTTTCAGTCAAAGAGTAGGTTCGGTGACATGAGCCACGATGTCTCGCCATGATGCCAGAATTTAGCCATGGTGCCAGAATTTAGCCATGATGCCAGAATTTAGCCATGATGCCAGATTTAGCCATGATTGCAGAATTTAGCCATTATAGCCAGAATTTAGCCATGATGCCAGAATTTAGCCATGATGCCAGAATTTAGCAATGATGCCAGAATTTAGGCCATGATGCCAGAATTTAGCCATGGTGCCAGAATTTAGCCATGTGCCAGAATTTAGCCATGATGCAGAATTTAGCCATGGTGCCAGAATTTAGCCAAGGTGCCAGAATTTAGCCATGGTGCCAGAATTTAGCCATGATGCCAGAATTTAGCCATGATGCCAGAATTTAGCCATGGTGCCAGAATTTAGCCATGATGCAGAATTAGCCATGACCAGAATTTAGCCATGTGCCAGAATTTAGCATTATGCAGAATTTAGCCATTATACCAGAATTTAGCCATGATGCCAGAATTTAGCCATGATCCAGAATTTAGCCATGATGCCAGAATTTAGCCATGGTGCAGAATTTACCATGATACCAGAATTTAGCCATGACGCCAGAATTTAGCCATGACGCCAGAATTAGCATGTACCAATGCCATGGTGCCAGAATTTAGCCATGATCAGAATTTAGCCATGTGCCAGAATTTAGCCATGGTGCAGAATTTAGCCATGATGCCAGAATTTAGCCATGTGCCAGAATTTAGCCAGGTGCCAGAATTTAGCATGGTGCCAGAATTTAGCCATGATGCCAGAATTTAGCCATGATGCCAGAATTTAGCCATGGTGCCAGAATTTAGCCATTATGCCAGAATTTAGCCATGATACCAGAATTTAGCCATGGTGCCAGAATTTAGCATTATCCAGAATTAGCCATTATACAGATTTAGCCATGATGCCAGAATTTAGCCTGATACAGAATTTAGCCATGATGCCAGAATTTAGCCATGGTGCCAGAATTTATCCATGATACCAGAATTTAGCCATGACGCCAGAATTTAGCCATGACGCAGAATTTAGCCATGTACCGAATTTAGCCATGGTGCCAGAATTTAGCCATGATACCAGAATTTAGCCATGACGCAGAATTTAGCCATGACGCAGAATTTAGCCATTATACCAGAATTTAGCCATGATGCCAGAATTTAGCCATGATACCAGAATTTAGCCATGATGCCATAATTTAGCCATGGTGCCAGAATTTAGCCATGATACCAGAATTTAGCCATGATACCAGAATTTAGCCATGACGCCAGAATTTTGCCATGATACCAGAATTTAGCCATGATACCAGAATTTAGCCATGAACCAGAATTTAGCCATGATACCAGAATTTAGCCATGATGCAGAATTTAGCCATGTACCAGAATTTAGCCATGATGCAGAATTTAGCCATGACGCCAGAATTTAGCCATGATACCAGAATTAGCCATGAGGCCAGAATTTAGCCATTATGCCAGAACAAATTTTAGCCATGATACCAGAATTTAGCCATGATGCTGGCGATTTCTCACCCCTCTTCACAAAGGACGCCGTGGGATCTTTATCATCCACCCCAATAATCCAGACAGATTGGACACCAGTTTTAACGTTTATCCTAGGGACGGCACACACATTGATGAATCACCCTACCTGACCGATGAAACACGAGGATGACAGTTATTTGATGGGTCGGGATTCTAAACCAGGCTAGTGTGTACCTCTCTGCCATCCAGCCAGCCCAGCATGCTATGAATATGCGCAGACTTTTTGGTTGTGTGTATGTGTAATAGTATATATAATATATATTATATAATATATATATATAATATAATATATATATATATATATATCCCTCTCTTACTTTACAAAACCACTTTTCTCGTTGAAAATATGTCTCGATATACTGGCTGCTTTGTTTGTCATGGGCCATTGTAGGAATATTCTCTCCACCACTATGACTATTTTTTTAATATTATCAATTAATCCCACCTTCAGTCCTGTGTGTCAGACAGGACTTTTATGAAGCGGCTGGCGAGGCCTAACATTCGATCAGCTGATTTAGGCAGGAGTTTGTTATTTGTTCAGGTTGCCAACGATAACTTGCCTACTTTTTGCAAAGGACAGCTTGGGATCTTTAACATATACCAACTAATGCTTGCAGCCCAGTAGACAGGTCCCTGTCTTATAGTCCATGTGAGGGTTAACATACAACTTTGGATTGATACCTTTAGCAGTTCTGAAGAAGAAGACGATATTATTTTAAAATAAAGTAAAAGATTTGTGGTTCACACCCTGTGTTGGCTCTTAAAAGAGCTCTTGATAGTCTTTATGTTTTAAAAATAATTCTAAAGCAAATTAAAATAAGAAAAGTAGGCCTCAATGTTTTGGTGAGCATGCTCCACCCATCGACAGGAGGAAATCTTTTTTTTCAGCTTTTAAACATTTATTTTCAAACAAAATCTATTTTTGGATCAATCTGTTCAGGGTTGTTGGTGAATGATTATTATTTGTTGTAATATCATAAATCCAATGTGGCTACCAAGCTTTTGCATCAATCAGTTTAATTAGTGGATATGCACAGTTTGTTGGTGTAATAGGACACATATGGTGGGACAATTTGTAATAATTAGATTGTGTATTCGTCGAAACAGGGTGGACCACGTGAAGGTTGCAATCTCCACACTGGATGTGTGGGCATCTAACAATGATCGCTACCTCCTTCATGATGCCAAGGAACCAGGTACATTCCACTCAAGAAGATGGAGAAGAGACTACAACCCAGACCTCTGCTTCACATCGAAAACTGACGATGGCCACCCCCTCCATGCGTCGCGCAAGATCCTTATGCACTTCCCTCACAGCCAACACAGACCTGCTCTGATCCACATCGGTGTACAGATCTCAGTGATCTCATCCAAGCCTCTCCCACGCTGGAACTTCAGGAAAGCAGATTGGTAAGGTTACACGCAAGAAGTGGAGGAAAAGATCATAAGTCTTGAACCTTTTCACAAGAACTACAAGTCCTTCTGTATGATCCTGAAAGCCGCAGCAAAGAAGCATGTTCTTAGAGGCTTTCGCAAAAACTTCACTCCTTGCTGGCTCCCTGAATCAGAAGATCTCTTGAAGCAGTATGAGGCCACAAGTGACCCAGATATTGCCACAGAACTTATAGATTCCTTGGATGCAGCAAGGCGACAATGCTGGCACGAGACTGTGGATGATTTGAACTTTACACACTCCAGCAGGAAGGCTTGGACTCTCCTTCGTTATCTTGATTCAGCTGCTCCTGCCTGGTATAACCCCCCCCCTCCCCCAAGGTGTCAGCAAATGCTGTAGCTTCTCACCTGCTGGCAAACTGGAAGGTCGCCTCTTCCAAAGAAGCCCGACAAGAAGTGAGAAGGAGTCTGACCAAGTCCAGCTCTTCTTCACCATCCTCAAGCCCACTTTCTAACCCATATACTCCAGCTGATGTAGACAAAGGCCTGTCCTTTACTAAAGCTGGAAAAGCAGCAGGAGTTGGTGGGATCTACCCGGAATTTCTGAAGAACCTTGGTTCCCAAGGACGCAACTGGCTGGCTGCTTTTTTCACCTATGTCCATTCTACAGGAATTACCCCTAAGGCCTGGAAAGAGTCGAAGGTCATAGCGATCCTCAAGCCTGGGAAACCTGCGGATGATCCAGCTAGTTACCGACTCATCTACCTCCTGTGTACATCCTACAAGCTGTTGGAGCGCCTCCTGCTTGCCAGGATTTCTCCATTGGTCGAAACTGTTCTGCCCAGAGAACAAGCTTGCTTTAGATCTGGCAGAAGCTGTGCAGATCAAGTTCTTGCCCTCACTACCAATATAGAGGCTGGCTTCCAACGTGCCCTGAAAACTGTTGTTGCTCTCATTGATCTGTCAGCTTATGACACCGTGTGGAAACATGGTCTGTTGCTGAAAGCTTCCAGAATCCTGAAGTGCTAAATAACTTTGCGTGCCCTCTCATCCATCCTCAGCAACCATAGATTTAGGGTTTCATTTGGGGACCAGACCAGCACTGTCAGGACCCAGAACCAGGACCCTCAGGGCTCTGTCCTAGCTCCTCTACTTTTTAACATCTATGTGAGTGACATGTCAACTACCTCGTCCAGGAAGTTTGCATATGCAGATGACCTTGCCCTTGCCTACCAGGGAGCTGCCCTTGAGGATATCAGCAGAATGCTAACCCAAGACTTGAAGGGGATGGAGGAATATTTCACCTTCTGGCGACTTCGCCCCAACCCATCTAAGACAACTGTCACTGCCATCCACCTCAGCAATCGGCTTGCTAATGCAAAGCTCCGAGTGTCCTTTTGTGGCAAGCCGGTGAAGAATGAGGAATTCCCCAAGTACCGTGGAGGCACCCTGGATCGCACCCTCACCTATCGTGCACACCTGAAGAGGGTGGCTGATAAACTGAAAGCAAGGGTTAACATCATCAGGAAACTTTCAGGCAACATCTGGGGATCCAATGCACATACTCTTCGTACCGCAAGCCTAGCCCTAGTGTATTCAACCGCTGAGTTCCGTTCAACAGCTTTGGCTAAAAGCTACCACACCAAACGAGTTGACAATGTCCTTAACTCTGCAATGCGGGTCATCACAGGGACGCTTAAGTCAACACCTTTGCAGTGGCTCCCTGTCCTCTCTCATATCGTCCCTCCCAGCATACGCAGAAGGGAGAGGATGCTTTGTAGAAGCGACTTTGGCAGCGATTACAGCTTCGAGTGTTCTTGGGTATATCTGTAACAGCTTTGCACATCTGGATTTGGGGATTTTCTCCCATTCTTCCTGATAGATTTGCTCAAGCTCTGTCAAGTTGGATGGGGAGCATCGGTGAACAGAAATCTTCAAGTCTTTCCACAGATTATCAATGGGATTCAAGTCTGGGCTTTATCCGGACCACTCAAGGACTTTCACGTTCTTGTTAGGAAGCCATTCCAGTGTTGCTTTGGCTGTATTCTTGGGATCATTTCCATGTTGGAACATATATCTTCACCACGGTCTAAGGTCCTTTGCATTCTGAAGTAGGTTCTCCTCAAGGATTTGCCTATATTTGGCTCCATTCGTTGGTCCCTCTATCCCAACACGTCTCCCAGTCCCTGCTGCTGAAAAGCATCCCCATAGCATGATGCTCCCACCACCATGCTTCACGGTAGGGATGGTGTTACATGGGTGATTAGCTGTGTTCGGTTTCCACCAGACGTAGCGCTTTGCATTCAGGCCAAAGAGTTCAATTTTCGTCTCATCACTCCACAGATTATTTTGCCTCATGCTGTAAGAGTCTTTCTCGTGCCTTTTTGCAAACTCCAAGCACATACTGTCATGTGACTTTTTCTCAGAAGTGGCTTCTGATTGGCCACTCTCCCATAAAGCCTCGATTTGTGAAGTGCTGCAGAGATTGTTGTCCTTCCAACCAGTTATCCCATTTCAGCCAAAGAACTCTGGAGTTGGTTGGACAGCCAGCTCTCAGAAGAGTCTGGTTAGTTCCATGTTATTTCCATTTCCTAATGATGGAGCTCACTGTATGTGCTCTTGGGAAGTTTCAACACTCTAAAAATTGTTTTATACCCTTCCCCAGATCTATGCCTCCTAATAATTCTATCTTGGAGTTCTACAGACAGTTCCTTGGACTTCATGGTAGAGTTTCTGCTCATGCACTATCAACTGTGGGACTTTACGTAGAAAGGTGTGTTTCTAAATCACGTCCAATCAATTTAATTGGCCACAGGTGGACAACAGTCAAGTTATAGAGACATCTCAAGGATGATCAAAGGAAATTGGATGCACCTGAACTCAACTTGAAGTGTCATAGCAAAGGTGTTGAATTATTATTGAGGCAAGACATTTCAGCTTTTCATTTTTTAATTAATTTGTAAAAAAGGATTCTAAAAACATGTTTTCACTTTGTCATTATGGGGTATATTGTGAAGATCGGTGACAAAAAATTAAAATTTAATCCATTTTAAATTCAGGCTGAAACACAACAAAATGTGACAAAAGTTGAGGGGTGTGAATACTTTCCGAAGGTACTGTAACAGTCGGGTGGACAAACATTCGTCCCCCAACCAAATTTTACCCTGACTACATGCACACCTCCTGATGTTATGTTAAGGTAGATGTGACATTCACTGACAGGATGGCTTAGAGATATGCACACTTGCCTCAAAGCAGTCTAGCCTGGGTTTGAATCCCAATCCAGTTATGAGCTGTCATCCCAGTGTTTCACTACCGACACACATGCAAAAGTTGATGGAACATGGTATATTGTGTTTCACAGGCAGAGTGATTCATTAATGTGCATGCCGTCCCTTGGACGGACATTAAACTGGGTGTCTCTTCTGTCAGCATTAGTTGGTGGATGTTAAAAAATCCCACGGTGTCCTTCACGAAGAGGAGGCGAGCTATTGCCTGCAGCTTGGCCAAACTCCAAATTCCTGCTCTTACTCTTGCTGATATAAGGATGGCAAACAGGCCAACATGAAACTGCTTTGGCAGAAGTAACACTCTGTAACAGAGAGTTTGGTACATCAGTCAATCAGATGTAACATATACAATTCGTACAGAAAGAATGATCAGAAGATTTGCCAGGACTACCTTCAACTTCCATATAATGATGATGATTATTCAACTCTTCTTTAGCTTTCTTTGGGACTTTCCTACCACTCTGTCCTGCCAAGCCATCTTCACCTGGTCCTCTTCATTCATCATCTGTGTGTGTTCAAACCAGTGAAGCTGCATTTCCTAAATTAATTTCTGCCATAGTAGACTTTGATTTCTATCCTAATGCTTTCACTTTGAATTTTGCCTTTGGTGTCACCTTTTTTATATGTGACTACATCTCATCTCAAACATCCGTAGTCACGAACCTGCCATCTCTTCAGCACCTATGTTTATGCACCATACAGCATTGCAGGTGCAACATTATTCTATTCAGGTGTGCTTTCAGTCTAAGTCACATCCACTTGTCACATATAACCTCTGAAATGTTATCAGCCTTTTCCAGCACTTCCCAGTCTGGATTGTATCTCACATTCAATATTGCCTTCCTCCATACCTCAGCTGCTAAAGTTATTGAAATGCTTGGTATATACAGGTTGGAGGTTATTGTGATTATGATTTGAACACTTATAAC
>CM068952.1:142239069-142268172 GCA_035128595.1 Eptatretus atami
TATTTTATTCTTTTTTTCTTCTATCTATTTGATCGTATTTTTTCTTCTTACTCATTCCATATTTACTTCTTTTTTTCCCTATTTTTTTTTATTTTATCCTATTTTATTTTATTATTTATTCTTTTTTTTTCTTTCATGTATTCTTTCATTCTCTATTCTTTTCCTCTTTTTCCTTTTTTTTTTTTCTTTCTTTTCTTTTTCTTTTTCTTTCTTTTTTTTTCTATCTCTTACGTTTTGTTCTTTTTTTGGTTTTTTTTTTTTTTTTTTTTTTGTTTGGTTTTTTTTTTTTTTATTTTTTTTTTAGTCTATATGGATTGAACTATTGTGAATCCTCTACATTACATTGCATGATAACATGTGGATTTCTAGTATATATATTAAATTGAGTAGACAATACATTGTTGCAAATTCTGATTAATTTCTTTGAAATAAACAGAACAACATATTGTTAGCAAAAGACTTTAATAAATGAAATTGTCACATGAAAATATGCAAGTATCACCTTTATAAATTTTCAAGTGCAAACAATGCATTCACTGTCAAGTTACAAATACATACAAGTTTTCATACAATCATAAAACAATAAACAGGTGGCCCACACAGTTTTGTCGCGCTCTCAGGGGTCCCATGGACAGGATTATCATTTTTTTCTCCAATCAGTCACAATTTCGTTTCATTAGGGCGCCAATACCCTCACAAGTTGTCTCACATTTGTCGCACCTTCTTGACTCACGGAAAACTAAAATTGAGAAGGGTTCGAGACCGGTTCGAGACAACCGCGACGACTCTGTGACTATTTTGAGAGAAAATTGTTCGCATGATTTTTTGAACATGTTCAAATTCAAGCGACACCAGAGCGACGTCCTGCGACTCACGCGCGGAAATTGAGAACCACCGCGAACGTTTCAGAATTTTGGAGGAGAATCCAGTTCGCATTTTTGTCGTGAGCTGTCGCAGCCCAGTGAGATACAGGCTTAAGAGAGAGAAGAGAGAAAAAAAATGTACGTGCAAAATTTTTTTTTTTCAACAACCACACAGGCCGTTCCTTCGCTCTCATAAACGACGACTGGATTGGGGCATTGTGTTTATCTATAAATGCGCATAAAGAAATCGAGAAATTATTAGAATTACAGTAAGTCATCACTATCCGGAAGTCCGTACGTTGTAACCCGTAATGGGGAATGCGGCTGAGGGTTTCTTCCCCATCGGCCACGCCTACGCAGCAACGTGTCTTGTCATGGTTGGTAAATAAATGGCCATAACTTGGGAAGCACTTGTGCGATTAATATCAAACCTTGAAAAGGCACATACTCAGGGCCCCAGCAATTATCCTGGCAAGTTTCAATTAGATTGGCAGTGGTTGTCGAGAAACAGCGGTACACCACATCCACACACACATACACACACACACCACACACACACACACACACACACACACAACACACACACACACCACACACACCACATTGCTGGAATTATAGATAGATTATCATAATATAATTATTAGAATCTAAAAGGTGTAGTCATTAATTATGAGCTTGGCAATATCAAAAGATGTATAGTTCTTTGAGTAGTCATTTATGTTTTCAAGGCTTTGAACTATGCTGGACGTCTAACTATGCACACCTGAAGGAGCTCTCAATTAGGGCAGGAATTTGAAATATTGACACACGATGGTCTGCCCTTTTCAAGGAGGTTATGTGGGATATTTAATGCCAACAAGCAAATTATAGCAGATAGGGCAGTCAGCATAATGTCCCTTTGAAGGACAGTTTATTACGATGTGCTTTTATAACTTGTTACCCTGGCCCGAAAGAGAATGCCCCATACATTCCACTGCCAATATTTCATTTGGGTCCGTTTGTCTGTCTGTTTGTTTGTTTGTCTGTACAGATCTTTCGTGTTTTACTCTGCAACTGCTTGTCAGATTGAGACAAAATTTTCACCATTGGTGACACTTCTTACGAAGAATGTTGTAATGATAATTATGATGTCACATGTCATGTGCTGTGGCAGCCATATTGGGAAAAAAAATTTGGACCTCTGTATCTCTGACACCGAATGAAGGAAAAAATTGAAACTTGGCACATAGCAAGTACTCCTCATGGGGAATGTGTGAGATTTTTTTATGACGTCATAGGTGCCTTCGTTATGACGTCATAATTGCATATGTAGAACGCTACGTCCGATCAGTATGAAAAAAATTTGAGTCATTGAGGGATAAAATGGACAGCAAATTATTTTTTGATGATGTCATTGGCCATGTGATTCGACAGCCATTTTTTTTGTTTTTTTTTTAAGCTTCCAAAATCTTCTCTGAAATGCTGAACAGATAGAGGCGAAACTTCACACATATGACCGCCTATCCATGAGGAACAAAAGGGTCACACATATGACATCATAGGTCACATGTTCTAGCAGCCATATTGGATTTATGCTAAAACCTATAAAATACACCACTCAAAAGAAATCTTGGTGATGGTCTGCAATCCCTGGTTGCTCTTTTTCTTGTTGGTTCAGTTCTTGTGATGCCTTCTGTTTTATTAAAAGGATTCGAGATCCAAAAACGGTGTGATTTTCCACCAAAATGTTACGTGCGATTTCACTCCATAACCTTAAAAACGATTTTACAAGTACGTAAGGTTTTATTATGAGTGAACACATTGCTGAATCAAACCTGCGCATGTGCAGTAATTTGTGTGGATAATGTGATTTAAGGGGTTTTGTCGTTCTTCTGATGAAAGACTAATACTATTGCCTCTCATAAAGCCATTTTAGTATGGTATTAAACCATTTCATTTAAGTGGGATTTAGTTTTGGCTGATTTTAAAAGCCATTTTGCTCACTGAATTGTAATTTCCAATGCTTTTATGTCCACACAATATTGCCATTTAAATAGGAACCAATAGGTTGCCTAATCTTGGTGTCTTCTCACCCTCAAGGATACTTAGATTACCATCAAAGTGGTATAGTGGCTGTTACGATTCACCAAGCGGAGCTGGTGTCATAAGATTATGGATAATGTTACAATTCGAAGGATAATAATGGTATAATAAAGTCGTTCATGTCTCATTGTTGGCTCACAATGGACGAATTTTGGTCTGAGTCTTGGACGGATCAAAGCGGTTGATGACATGAAGTGTTTTACTATGGCGTGATGGTAAGCTTGACCAAAACAAACAATTTGTAATATTGCGGGAATGTTAACGATTATTATTGTTAATGTAACAATATAATAATTTCCTCCTCGGCTCATTTGAATAGGAACCGATGATAAACCACTGTCCTGGAGAATTGTCATGCAGGGTGTTTCACCAGGGAATACATTTAAGATCACCACGACTTTTTTGTAATTCCCCAATGAGAAATGAATGAAAAAATAATTAATTTTAATGATGCAAAGTACATTATTTGAGAGTTATGAGTGAGTTTGGAAAGATAGCTGTGATTGTATCATGTGGTGGCCCCACTGAGCTCTCAGGCTCTTTATTGAATCTCCATTGATATCGAATTGTTACAAACTGCCCTATATATATATATATATATATATATATATATATATATATATATATATATGCAGCTCCTTAAAATGTGCCATTCATGAGATAGAATTTCTGGGCTGGACTCTGTGGTGTTCCCATCCACACACTTAGTTCATGATATGGGGATCACGGATTCAGAATCACAAATATGGTGTTCATATGACTGTTGTTTACTAATTTCCTCATGAATGAAAAAGTACTGTATAATGATGTATCCTAATTAGCTTTTCTTGCATGTAGTATGTGTACAAAATACTCCATGAGTCTCGGACACAATATAAGAAAACTAGTTGAGGTACCCGCAAATTGCGCGGAAGGAATTTAGAGTTAAGAAAAAGAAAGGCAGGTACTATGTATAATTCCAATTAATTCATCACATACAATTTAGCAGGCAATACTCTAATAATAATAATAATAATAATAATAATGATGTAACGATTAATAAAATATCTACAATATCATAGAGTATGGTAGTACTCCATATAGAGGGATATGGGAAAAAAAATGGTGGCTCATTCAAATGTGTACACAATGATATGCTCATAAACTCCTATAGAATTAAGTCATAAACATTTAAAAGCCATAACTTTTATTCTTCAGTGTTTTCTAAACTACCAAGACTTCTATATAAATTGTCAAGGCTCGTATGAGAGCTAACACACAACGCACAGCAAGGGAGGCATGAGACAAGAGGGGCGGGAGAGGAAAGGACAAAACAGTGGGGAACAGAGCCATTAGGTGATTAGGAGATCTGTGGAAGGGAGAGGGATGGGGTGGGGAACATGGGGTATACAAGATGGATATTACAACAGGGACTTTCAGGAATGGAAAGCAGGGAATTTGAAGGAGGTGGGTTTTGGGTGGATTAGGTGGGTTTGGTGTGGATTTTTCCACGTTACGTGCTTCAGCATTCGGCGGTCCCATTCTTGAGCTTGTGTGGCGTACCACTTCGCAGCCGAGCTGTTGTTGCTCATAGTTGTTTCCACTTCACAATAACAGCACTTACAGTTGACCGGGCAGCTCTAGCAGGGCAGAAATTTGACGAACTGACTTATTGGAAAGGTAATATCCTTATGACGGTGCCACGTTGAAAGTCACTGAGTTCTTCAGTACAGCCCATTCCACTGCCAATATTTGTCTATGGAGATTCCATGGCTGTTTGCTTGATTTTATACATCTGTCAGCAATGGGTGTGGCTGTAATAGCCGAATCCACTAATTAGAAAGGGTGCCCGTATACTTTTGGCCATGTAGTGTCGCTTGGAGACTCAACTGACCCACTCCCAGAACAAGCAATATTCTCCAGACTAACAAGCTAGAACAAAACAAGCTAACAAGACTCATTCTCCAGACGAGTCTGCATGGGCATTATTATCCCGGACTGATGTAGGCCTCCTCATGTACCATACTGGCAATAAAATATTCTCAATCCAAAGCCACCAAGATTTAGCAAAAGAATATACGTGATTTTGGATGGAGCTCAGAGGTAGGATCATAAAATTGTGAATTGTAATCAATCAATTGTTTTTGCATATTGGTTCATGTATTTGAAATTTTGCTACATCTTCCCGCAGACCACAAGCGAGTGTAATGCATTTGAGAATTATAAATAGTACCTCTAAATTTGGTGATATTTCATCGTACAAAGTCTATTTCAAAAGCCTTGTCACTTTGATCATGGCGATCGTTTACTTAGGGTCAAAATTGACGTTCATTATGTGATTTTGAGGATGCCCGACTGGGCATCCAAAACCTAACCACTAATAAAATTTGGGTGCCCGACACTACACTTAGGTGCCCCGGGCACCCAGACACCTGTTAATGTCGAGCCATGCCTATTCCCACATGTAAGGTTTCACGTGTGTCAAAAGCCATTTCAACAGAGAACTTGAATTGTAACATCAAAATAATATTTGGTCATGTACCAGCTATGCTGACGATTTTTCCCAAAATGTTATCTTACTACGAGCAAGATGTAAATGGTGTTTTCTGATCCAAAGCTCAGACTCAATTAAAGTGACAATGGTGCTGATCACAATACACCTGCAATAATTGTATGCAGTACTCTGTAATCCCTTTCATAATACAGTATAGAAAGGACATGGGAAGTTCACATGGTGTCAAGAAATATTCAGCAATAATTAATATTAACATGATGAATTGGCTTGAGACTGGCAGGGGACATTTCTAACTGTGTTATATTTTTATATCTATGTTCTCAATTTAGTAGTGTTGATATCACACCAAATACCCAATTTAGTGTCTGTCTGTCTGACTGCAATACATTCAGTCATTACTTATCCAATCTTAACCAAACCTGTCAGGGGGAATAAGGATCACGAGATGGAGGTTATAGCTATTTTACTTGCCCCCCCTCCCACCCCCACGAGGGGGATTTCCGCCTTGGACGAACTCCGTGTTAAAGTGCATAAATAGCTCAGCATGGCGTTTTGTGCAGCACACATACCAGGCATAAAAATTATTATAACCACTAACGATTCAGTCCATTCTGTCCAACGTACGATGACCTTTTTAAACACTCATTATTAAACTGGAACA
The DNA here is from genome assembly GCA_035128595.1 of Eptatretus atami. Taxonomy (NCBI): domain Eukaryota; kingdom Metazoa; phylum Chordata; class Myxini; order Myxiniformes; family Myxinidae; genus Eptatretus; species Eptatretus atami. Next base: position 142,245,170 of record CM068952.1, read on the forward strand.
AGTTTGGAGGAAACCCGGCGTGCTTTAGGCATTCTTTGCTTCTCACGTCCCCTCAGACAAACGGTTCCGAGCCGTCTCGACATGCTCGGCCTCGACGTGCTCAGCCTCGACATGCTCGGCCTCGAGGTAAGTGGCAATGATCGTTTGCTAATAATGGTGATAAAATTAGTCTTGACGCATGAATGGTAAATCCCATCGCCTGTCTGATTTTACCTTCCATTACATTATTCATGGATTGTAGCCCATATGGATTGTTTATAACATATTTTGTGGCCTCATATGTGATTTCTCCCAGCCATGGTTTCAAGTGTGATGTGCAATATTGCCCCCGACATGCTTACGGCCCAATTGTGACCTTTATTTGATGCATAACCCTATTCCCAGGGGCGTATCTACGGAAAATAGCGCCGATGGGAAGCACTGAAATTGCGCCCCTGTCCAAACATCTGACACCCATCTTTTAGATAACTTTACCATAATCCTTTATATTTAAATGCTGTTGTAATCACTTAAACCCATTCTTTTCTGGACTTTCTTTTATCGGAGGCAAATTAATGAATAATGCTGTATTCTTTTATGTTTATTATGAAGTTCTTCAGGGTTATTTTTAAAATCACCCAAAATAATATCCAACTCAGCCTCATCCAATTCTTTTTGAGAAGGAGATAACAATAATCAAGTAAAACTTTTTTCATAATGTTATTTTTCTTTAAACCCATTTTAAGTTTCCCATCAGGTAAAGATTGAGGACATGGCCCATCCATACAAAATTGTTAGCATCAATAATACATCAGTAAGAGTTGTCCTCATTCTTATTATAATCAGGAAGATATTTGTTATGCTTTGCATATCTCTTGGAACTACTTGAGATATTCCTCCTCTTTTAGGCCTTCTCTATCATTAAAAGGCATATCTATATCAGATTAATTCCAATTTTGTTTTGTCATTTTTTAAACATACCACTCCCAAGCCATAACCCGGGCCGTGTAATAGTGAGCGTGGTCTATCCATAGAATTTTTATTATTGACAGACTTCTAAAAGTTTCCAAAACACATCACTTATAACAGTACATCAGTTTTAAGATATAAATCATTGATTTATTCCAAAGATTCTTTATATTAAACTTCTCCCAAACCTTTTAGCTTGTGTTATAATCTTCATCAGAAAAATGAGTATTTTTTAACTTACCATAGAAACTCTCCCTTAAAGGAAGTTGTGTTTTCTTTAAACCTTTCAACATGAATCTATTTGTCTTACGGATATGTTCCCTTTTGTGATAGGAGGATCAATCTCTTCTTGATTTGAGAAATATTGATTTAAGACTCGGGAAGGTTTTAATATTTTGATGCTAACTCAGATAATGAATCTCCCAATAACTTGTATGTGTCAAGAAATCTGATATGGGTTATGGGGATGTAAAATTGTTTTTGTGAATGAGATGTATTTTGATCTGTGTTTGGAAATGGCAAAAATATCTTCCGAATGTCTTTGAAAGTTCATTATAAATAGATGTGTCATAGTGAGCATTGTTGTGAAGAAAGACAGGAATAAAATTTTGGAGGCTTGTAATTAAGATTTTACAACGGGAATGAGCTGGACCTCTATATTACCAGTTAAGATGATAATGATCTCTAACTTTTAAACTCCTAAATTTTCCTCATCACAAATATGACAGGCTACTGTTCTCTCTAAATTCCTTTTTTCTCTTTCCTTCGTTAATTTGACATTGGTTTATAGGTTTTCACCATTATTTTCTCTTAGTCTTATAAAACATTTTTTTCCAATCAAGTCTTACAAAACTCCTGATGGAGGCATGCTCTCCTCTATAAAGTTCTAACTTGTTGTATTCATCACCAACAGATGATTTGCATATAATAACAGGAAACCACAAGGAGTATGTTTTTGATATATATTTGTGTATGATTTATTTGGGATTTGGGGAAACAGTATCTATCTTTTTCAAGGATACTTCAAAATCAGCATATATCCACAAACCACATTGTTTATAGATTTTGTTTAAAAACCTTGAATGATATTGTTGAACCTGCTTTTGGTAAATTGATTACGGTTGATTTATGATTACTTTACAATATTTTGAATGTTTGATTTTAATTTTGTTCTTTTGGTGAAAGGAGTTGAGACATCTTCTTACAAGGATACGTTTTACATTTCCTCTTATATATTTGGATTTGGTTAATCTGAGAATTTTTGATGAAAGCATAATGTTGATTTTTCCTCTGAAGTAAAGTGGAGAAGGTCAATGTGTGTTTCATCATTTTTATATTGTTTGAAATTTTTAATATCTGAACTTTGTTTGTATCGTTAATCCATATACATTAACAGATTAGATTATTCATTTTCTCAAATTTGGAATATCTCTCAATAACATTGGAAACTTTAAATCTTTAACATAATGTATTTTCATATTTCTTTAATGTTCACCCTTTCAGTTTCCATTGTGGAGGATGTAGTGAGCAAGAACAGACCATAGAAAACATTTATTATCTTGTTGAATATTAACAAACCGTTTCTTAAGTTTTACTCTTTTGGTAAATCAATTATATGAAGAAGCTTGGAAAGAGACTTTTGATTCTTAAGATTGTATATCTAAAAAGATTTTTTTTGTGAAGTAAATCCACTACCTACTACAGTTTATCAACATCTTTTCCTGTCTCTGGAGACATCGTAAAACATTCACATCTTAACAAAATCTTGAAATGATGAGGATAAGTGTGGGGTTTGTTCCTCATAAGGGAGTGTTCATCGTCTTGTCTTACCATTTTCAATTTTACTCCCATATAAAACTTAAAAGTTTTCATTTCACTTAATGTGTTTTTAATTAATTAGTTTAAATACTTGTAACCATATCAACAGCTTTCCATGATGAAGATGTCCAGGACTTGAAAACGAAACAACTTATTTCTATATGCCCTTAAAATGCCCCATCAGTGTTTTCAATGGAGAATTTAGCTTCCTTTTTTTCATTGTTCTTGTGTTTGCGTATTGAAGGTGTTTATATAATTTTCTTTAAGAATAATCATTATCACATCTATCACGAATGTTTTGTTCTTGGTCAAGTGGGAGATATTTGTCTGAAGAGTTGAATGTGTGTTTGTTGGTTTGAAGGTGTTTTTTTATAAAATTTATATTCATGATAACACTAAACATGGCAGTTCGCTTGTATTCCCATATTTATATATAAAACTTTGCTAAAACTAAAATTTTCTTGATGAAAATCGTTTAATTTATAGGTGATCTGTGCTTAAAACCATTTTATCCTCCATTTTTTTCACTTAATAAATACCAGATGTTTCAAGACAAAAAAGACAAGTTCCATCAAATCTCTTCATTTGTTACAGATACTGAGGAAATATGTCAGGATGTTAAAATTGAACAAAGAATAATATAACAACTATTGGATAAAAACAATTATGGTAAATAAATTGAGTTCTCAATTCCTTCAGTGGAAATGGCTTTAGTATACCTGGAAGAAATCAATTAAAAGTATCTCTAACAAAAGTTTCTCATCTCCTTCTGGCAATATATTCAAACTAGAAAAAGCAATGAAAACAAGGAAAAAGTTTTCAAAAAATTAAAAACCTTATGGATTGAAGCTTTAGAAGAAAGATAAGACCATCTGTAATATGCAAGGAGGAAATTGTGTTTTTTCAACACACCTAAAGATGTAAATCCTGATGAAATAAAGGATGTTAATTATCAGGTGAAATTGACATTTCGTTTCAATTGTAGGTTATGATCATTTTAAAATTTACCTTTAACATAAAAAATTGTAGCCAGTTTGAATCTGTTAATTGAAAAAAAAGTATAATACGATATCCGATGGTAATGTTTTTTACTAAGTAAATATGAGTCAATATTCAACGAAGATTTTGAAGATTCCGAGCATTATGATACCGAGAGTTTTGTGTTCAAATGGACAGTTATGATACTGAGAGTTGTGTTCAAATGATAAGTTATGGAACAGTAGTTTTTATAGTGATTGTGAAATTACTGAAGATTATTACCGAAGATGAATTTTAGTTTAAGTAAAGTCTTACTTTATAAATATGCTAGATTTTGAGCCTCTTGAATTTTCCCTGCTTCTCCATATGACAAATTGAAAGTATTGTCCTTGCATGGATACCGAGTGGGGATTAACACAGAGTCAAAAGCCTTGTCAACAAATGTATATCTGTGATTATCTTCTAATTAATGATATAAAAAATATAAAAAGGAAATAAATTCTTTAGATTTTACAACAAAAATTGAATTTACTTTACAAGTTGATTAGAGGAAATGAATGTAAAGTCATGAGGGCGATCACACACCTTTCTTACAAGGAAGAAACTGAACGTATTTAGAGAAAATGTTCAAAGGGATTGTTGTTATATATATTCCGATTCATTTTCAGGGAAATAATCACACAAGTTATTGTATAAAAAAAATAATGGATTTACTTGAAATAAACCTGAATCTTAGGATAAAATTATAGAGTTTCCAAAAAAGCTAATAATAAAATTAAATGACTTGTTTCCAAATATATAAATGAGTGATTTTTTGCCCCATTTGGGAAAATAAGATAAAATTTAACAATCATAAAATCCCAAACTTAAGATGTCTTCATAGTTGGTCAAGCGGTCATGCGGAAAAACCTGCTTACTTTTGAAGATGCTCCTGACTCCCAACTTTTTATATTATGTTAATTTAATAATTTTCAACAAAAGTCGAGTTTTCAACCAGAGTATCAACTACTCTCACAAGGTTTTAATGCTAGTCTTCAAAAAGAAGATAAATCGGTTTATTTAAACTTCAAAAAAACCTAAATGATTATAACATGAAGATATTAATTACAACCTATTTTTGTTTGATTACACAGAGATGTTAAAAAGGAAATCAAACGATAACTGTATTCTTTGTGATAATACGGATGTACACCGTCTCCCCAAGATTGGATAAATCAAAAAGAACTCGTTTATTCTTCGGATGATTGTGTTAATGAGAGAAAACAAACGGTAATGGACAGCTACTACCAAGAGGGAGACATCTTCTTGTAATTGTATTTATCTTTAGCAATCTACTTTTCAACTTCCTCGTCGTTCCTCAAGAAACAAGCTAATACTTTTTATTTTATTCAAGTTAATTTCAATTATTATAAAAACAATTTTTGGAGAGATAATTGTTTTACATTAATGCCAGTTAAAAAGGGAATTTGGAATTATATTGAGGCACACGACTTGAAAAATATAATATATTGTTGTGAAACAAGATGAGATATAAATGATATTTTCCAATAAATAAATGGATGCGAAAGAATAAAGAGCAAGAAGATTTAAGGACACCAAGAGTTTTGGTTCAAAAGTTGTTAAAAACAACAGGAAGACATAAAGAAGAACACAGATCAGAAACTAACGGGAGAAGAAGCATTGAAAAAAACAAGAGAAATTTTTTTAAACCACTTTAAACTTCCCAAGAAAAATTATAATGTTTCCACAGTTCCCACAATAGAATATTACTTTCTAAAAAACCTTCAAATGTTTAAAAAGATTTCAGTCAAATGATGGAGGAAGAATTAGAGCATATAGGAGAATTAGGAATATGTGATGAAGGTTTATTTCAACAACTGGAAAGATTAATCGACCCCCTGATTATATTGTGGAATTGTCTTCAAAACAATGAAATATTCAGCGGATTCAAAACCAAAGCAGGACTCATTGTCCAAACAGAACAACCAGCAATATTTCATCTTGTTCAGAAAAGGTATTGATATTTAATGATTGATTAGGTTTTGTGTTCTGCTTCAACCTCCTGCTTTAATACTAACTTCCTTAACTAAGCTTAATGTTTCTTTCACAAAAGGATGGAAGACAAGCTCAACTGTGAGGGTGATTCAAAGTATTGTTAAAACCATTGGATAAGAAAAATAATGATGAAGAACTATATTGATCGTGGACTCTGTTTTAATTATGGTTGTCTTTCTGCGTAAAAAAAAGAAGAATGAGAAGGAGAAACCACATTCATTCAGTGCTTTAAGTATCCTTGGTTCAGGTGTTAGTTTTCTTCCAAATGAACCCATCAACAATTAGTTAATAGACTGTTATTGTTGTTTAGGTAGTAAGAAGGCTGGAAATAAAATTGTTATAATGAGCATCAGCCCATTTAGACCAAGGTTGCATGAACATTGAAAATAATTTAATAAATATCAAATAAGAATTTTATCTCATTTAAATAAGATGAGAAGCACAATCCTTAGTTTTAATTTCACAACAAGCGGAACCACACATCTTCATTCCCATACCCACTACAACTTACCCAAACAAAAGAATATGAGGCATCTTTATTGTTCCATGGAAACTATAATACCTTTTCTTAATATAACTGAGAAAAATGAACAAGTTTAGTTATTAATCCGGGAAGTGGATACAAAATGATAACACTCTCACCCGGGAGCATTTATGAGATCCTCTCAAATATCTTTCCAAAATTGTTTCGTTTTCTTATGAAGAACAAGGGTGATGAACCAAAAAATATTGTTATACATATTCAAAACATACTTCAAAATCAACGATTAAACTTTGGAAAATAACTTACAAGGTGATTCACAATTGATAATTCATTTAGAGAGTATTAGGTTTCTCCTCAAAAAAGATTTGAAACTAATGGGACGTTTTACAGTGCATAATGTCATTCAAATTTACCCTCATTGAATAAATTTCGGTATAAATTCACTGTGATTTGGATGTGGTGCTTTATAATGAGGAATAAGAAACAAATTACCAATACAGTAATCCCCCGTTTCTCGCGGGGTTTACGTTCCAAAACCTTCCCCGCGCTAAGTGAAAAATCCGCGTATAATTGGACGCCTCCCCAAAAAATCGATTCGACTTGGTTTCTGGTCGCGTTGGCAGGTGATTGGGTTTTGAGGTGCCGGAGATCGATTGGTCTGGGCCCGTGGTCGGTTTGGCAGTGATTGGGTTTGAGGTGCCGGAGATCGATTGGTCTGGTCGGTTTGGCAGTTGAGTGGGTTTGAGGTGCCGGAGAATCGACTGGTCTGGTCTAGGTCGGTTTGGCACGTGAGTGGGTTTGAGGTTCCGGAGATCCGATTGGTCTGCGTCGGTTGGCAGTGAGTGGGTTGAGGTGCCGGAGATCGACTGGTCTGGTCTGGTGGTTTTTGGCAGTGGAGTGGGTTTGAGGTGCGGAGATCGACTGGTCTGGTCGGTTTGCAGTGAGTGGGTTTGATGGTGCCGGAGATCGACTGATCTGCGTCTGGTTTCGGTTTGGCAGTGATTGCGGTTTGAGGTGCCGTGAGATCACTGGAACTGGTCTGGTCGGTTGGCAGTGAGTGGGTTTGAAGGGCCGGAGATCGACTGCTCTGGTCTGGCGGTTTGGCAGTGAGTGGTTTGAGAGTGCCGGAGATCGACTAGTCTGGTCTGGTCGGTTTTGAGGTGCTGGGTATGGGCAATGCTCGTCCAACGGCGGCAAACCTTTTCCTTCCCGAAGCATATATCGAAGCAACCTTTACCTTACCTTCTCCTGGAGCGTTCCCAGGACCTTCTCTGGCGCTTCGCGTCTCCTTGCCCAGGAAACCTTCGAAGGTGCAGGGCGTTGGCGCGCACGTTGCGCTGGAGAAAAAACGCCCTAGAAAATTATTCGAAGTTCCACAAGCGAAACTTTGTCTCGTGCGTGTGTGACTGGTCGAGCACCACCGTTATTAATTCTATTGCTTAAATAATTTATATTTTATACATTTATTACCGCGATGTACCGGGGGAATCCAGAAAAAATTTAGTACGTTCAAGGAAAAACCCGCGATGAAACCGGGGCCGATAGAGGGAACCGCGATGATAGCGGGGGTGTGACTGTATTTCATCTCGCATATACAACCCCAATGTTATAAATTACATATGAACCCAAATCTAGTTTATCTACCTGTGTCAGGAAAAACCATACACAGAGTAAATTTAGGATAACCGACCAAGATAATCGTATGATTCTTTTAATGGAGAAGTTCATATCCATCATAATTTCACCTACGTGAAGTTTTCAATAAATAACTATATGTTATTGTGAGGAAAAACACGAGTTGGGAAAAGATACATAAATATAATTACAGGGATGGGATTTCCTTTCCCCATACTACAAGGCGAGGTATGTATCTTGGTAGAGGATACATAACCTAAAGACAAACGGGGCGACATCATCTGGCAGATGGATAATTTGATACTCAATGGGTACGGTTCAACTATTCATTAAACATAAAGGACTAAATTGGTTCAACTCTTTTCTGCTTGGAATATGTCAGCAGGTCTATAAAGAGTATAAAAGATGCCCAAATGGAATTCTCACAAATTTACAAGCAATAAAGAAATTAAGAAAGTAAGAACTCATTGATCTCCAAGAATGACCGAAAATAATTCAAATACTTGGGTCAGGGTTCAAAAGTTTTAACATCTTTTTACTCATAATACAACTTGGAGCAATTGATGTATCTCATGATTTGGATGATACTATTATCATTCACAAACTCCACTAAAAAGAAGATTACTTTCAAAGGTAAATGCATAACTGGAACAGACTGGAATGCAAATGGTACAAAAAGTTTTGAAAAACATAATCAACAAACTTATTTGAATCATAATCCGAAAGGTCTTGTTGGTGTAAATTAATCACTAAGGCTGGAATAACACAAACGTTACACTCGTCAAATGATTTATTCTGAAAAGTTTGATCCATGTTCGTTTTATACATGGAACACAAGAGTTGAAGCGGCTGATTTATGTCTCTGCTGTATCTGAAATATGAAATTTCCACTATATTCATTCATTGATAGAATGGAAGGGGCTGTCGAGTTTTATTCCTGATATGTCAACGGAACAAAAACAGACCCTGATATACTCAAAGGAAAGAGAACGTTTAATGATGATCAAAGCAGTTATAGTTTTACTGTGAGTTCCTCTTAAGGTAAATTGGATTTTATCATGATAAAGTTCTGTTATGTGGTCTTAAAATTAATTTCAACTCACAGAGATAAGTGATAATGAAATAGATTACTTTTTTGTGTGCTATGCTTTTGTATCAGAATAAATTCGTAACAATTGATTGAATGAGTTCGGTATATTAGTGAAGCTATACTCCCTAATCTTAAAACAGAAGAATGTTGAATAGAAGATTAACTCAAAAGCAATACAGTCAGTGATCATACCTAAAAGAAGATTGTCACACGTAAACGAACCACACACACTTCACGACGGAATTTGGCGTGTCTGGAAGGAAACCACGATATCTTGTGGATCATTTAAAAAAAAACAGATGGTGATATGTACATATAAGAATAATGCATTAATGATAATTGCTAAGGTTGAAACAACTTCGTGTTTCTCTCGAGGAACATTTTATCCACGAGATATGATGAAATTGATTTGGGAAAAAAAATGATTTTGCTGAAGCATACAAGTCATTACCAAAAAGTGTTCTGTGAAGTTTGGAAATAAAGAACCTATTTTGGAATATCGCAGATTTAAAAGTTGTATAACATCTATGCGTTTGAGCTTGGTGCTCAAAGGAACTATAAAGTCATCAGTGATACTTCCCTATACATTGAAAGAGGAGAGAGTGAAGAATTGATAATATGTTTGTTTTTGAAGAAACAGAACTACAGGATTAATCAGATAAGGTGTTATGATTAGTCTCACGTAATTTTTTGTTAAATAAATGAGTGCCAAAGTACCAACGCGTATAGTTAATCAAATCAATCTCAAAACTATCATCTTTGTTCAAAATCAAAATCTTGTACGATTAACGTTAATACAATCAGAGAAGGACATAGAATTGGATGTTTCTCACAGAGAACAGGTTTAAAATTCTGAACGATACTGGCTCACTTAAAATTAAATGACAAAACCCAATTGTTGAAAAATCATTCAATAAGATAGACGAGTGGAGGATTTCTCCCATTCTAATTCTTTATTTTCTGTTTAAGTGCGGCTGGAGCATTGACGGTGGTGATTCAACAGCGGTTGAAAACTGCCAACGAAAGGAGCTCAATCCCGGGCTCAAAATATTGGAAAAGCATAACAAAAGTTGGAGAAGAACAATTATGAAGTGGGTTAATTGTCGATTGCTGAAAAAACTTGAAAGTCTGCCTTTTAAAGCGAGATTGTAAGTGGAGATAGCTTTCTTCTATCGCACAAGCAGCGGTAGTAAATTAATAAAGGGAGGTAATGGATTAATATTCTTTCTAATAAATAAATGAGCATTATGTATGTGGGTTTAAAGAATTTGGAAAAATACAACATTCAAATTTACACTTGTCAAATCATTCGTAAGAAATAAAAATTCATTAATTATGGTTATTTGTATGAGATGATAAAAACAAACTGCCTAAAAATACAATGAATCATTATATGAACTTAGACGAGATAATAGTGGGAAGGTCTCATTTGGGTTTTGTATTTTTAATATCAGACAAAATTATTTTTGATAGTTTTGTCTTCCACCAGCTTTGAAGTCATAAAATTCTTACAGATGGTGTTTATCAAAACATTTTCAAGTGCAGATTAACTTCCACGTGTTGTGGTCAATTATGTCTATATGTGTTATTTCAATACAACCAAAATAAAAATTTTATAGACATTATTTTTTATCGATATATAACATACTTATGTTGGTTAAATGGTTTCTTTCTTTGGCTTATCACAAGAAACTGGATATTAGTTTATCAAATTATTACACAAAGGCACAGGGCTGAACGACAGAATATAGTTTAACAAAACCATATAATTGAAAAATGCTATCAATGAAAATATCCAAGCCTGCACTGACCCGCGAATGATTGTGAATTAGTGATTTATCCACAATATATATCCTATAAAATAAAACGGCCGTGTATTCCAAAGAACAGAGTGTTATTTTATCTCCAGGTCATACAGAATTCACAGTTTCCAATTAAAATAATTTTTATCAAGAAGGCATACCTTTTGTTATGGAACTCAGACAATTGGAAGGTATGATATGAATGATTTAGGGTACGGATGGTCATTAAAATTGACCTGAAGAACTGAACATAATCATGTCTCGTAAGAAGAAATTATCCACTTGGTATAGAGAATGAGTATTGGGAAGCACGATTAGTTAAACAACAAATAAAATAATTAATAGGGTAAATATTAATAATGGTTTTTGCCCTAGCTTTATATATCATGAAAACAGAAAAAACAGGATTATATATATAAGTAAGTGAAATACAAAATGATTTAACTATGGGAAGATGGCGAGGTGTTTCGTTCATTAATGATTATTCTGTCATATATTCTAATACAAAATGCAGCAAGAAGGCTTCAAGAAAATTATAAATTTCTGTGTCCAAGCATACCTTCAAGAAAAGGTATCGTCATTTTAATAATATGTTCTACATCTATAAGGAATATATTTTCAATTCAAAAGATTGGCTTATCTATTTCATAAAACCAACAACTTTGGATTTAATTAATGTTTAAATGATGAAAATATTATAAAGATTAAGAAAACATAAGGCTCCTTTCAGATTCAAAAGAATTTTATTGGTTTCCTGTTGTAAAAAAAAATATTTTGGATACCAGGAATACAAGAAATCCCGATGACATTATATGTAATGATATTCTATGGGTGTAAGTGATTCAAGGATAGTAAGGACAGGAAGATGAAGAAGAAGAAGAAGAGGAGGAAAAGAGAAAAGAGAGAGGAGTGAGAGAGGAGAAGGAGGAAGAGAGAAGAAAGGAGCAGAAGGAGGAAAGGAGAAGAGAGCAGAAGGAGGAGAAGGAGAGAGGAGGAAAAGAGAGAATAAATAAATTATGAATAATATGGAAACCAATGAGATAAAAAAATAGATTGGAGGTATTACAGCATAAAATAAATGATCTCAATCGCTACGAGGGGACAAACAAAAAATGACGAAGTCTATTAGCAATATTTCGACAAGATATTGACATCGTTTTCAAGAAAGATGTTGACGTTAAATTTAAAGTTTTTCATTTTTGTTTAAATAAATGCGAGGGAGAGTATGAGACATTCTCTAAGGATTCTTTATTTGTTTTTAAAAATTAAGATTCAAGTGCATGTTGGAAACTAAAAAGGTTTTCGGCACTCTGTCAGAATTTCTCAATAAATAATGAGTTATTGTCAAATGTTAAAGAACTAATACTAAAAATATCTCATATTTTAAAGTTAAAAATAACAGCTTTATACAAAGTATCATGTTCGTGTGTTGAGTTCAAAAAAAATCAATTTAATCTCCAACCACAAACGGGAGGAATATACAAAAGTTTTTCTTCAGGCAAGTAAATTTACACCACTACGGAATACCAGAGGATTACATCTACCCGAGGTATTCTTCGTAGGTCCAGGCACAAACTTGGATAAAAAGATTATATTAGGCAACAATCCTAAACCATAGAGATATACCCTCATAGGTTGATGAATGTGCATGAGAAACGATATTGTTTATTGGGAATACCACAACTTGGATGAAAAACTGAAGCCGATAAAGAAATTTTGTTATAATTGTTCTGTACAAAAAATCCAACCTTGAGAAAATAAGTGATAGGTTCATTCGTGAAGGAAGATGTCAGTGCTAAATTGAAACTTGGACTTGGAAAATTCAAAACTTATGCTCTAATGATGTCATTAAAGATTGAAGAGAATTAGCTGATGAATACCAAACCAAAATATTCACAAAGTTCATAGAAAGCGAAGGTTTTATTCCAGGAAGTTTATATCTGGTCAGCTGATTTGAATTAACTCAATAATGATAAGGGTAAAGTATGCTTTAACCGTTACGATTTGAGGAGTAGATATGCATGGGTTCCTCTTTCAAAACAAACAGGGTATACTCTTATTGTAGCCTTTCAACGATATTTACATAAAGTTAGAAGAAAGCCTAAAAAATTGTGGCTGAGAGGGTGGGATTTATAACAAGACATTTATGAAATTTTCTAAAAAAATAACAGCATTACATTATACAGTACCATTTAATGAAGAAAGGCCGTTGTTATTGAGCACTTTAATCGTACCTTAAAAGAGAGACTATATAAAAAATTCACAACCAACTCGTTCACAACAATGGTCATCTTTTATTCAGGATATTGGCAGATATAGTATAATGACACGATTCACACGTCAACGAATACGAAAACATCAGAAACATTTACAAAATTGAATATGAAAAGAGATTAATGTCAAAAAGCCTAAGTTCAAAGTTGGTGATAGTCACAATATTATAGATGGAAATCTCATTTTGAAAAGGTTATACTAACGATGACAAAATGAGCTTTTAAAATTGTTGATGTAAAGATACAGTTCCTTCGACTATAAGTATATGATTTAGAAGGGAAGAGATTTTAGGTTCATTTATTCACAGGAAATACAAAAGACAAGCATAAATTGAATTTTTTTTGACTCCGCCCCTTTTGACTCCGCCCACACAGCTCCACCACACAAAACCCACCCACATTAAACCCTGCCCACACAAACCCCACCACATAAACCCTGCCCACACAAACCCACCCACACAACCCCACTCCATTCAAGCTCCACCACATTCCATCATATTCACATTAATTAGTGATTAGTCAATTAGTTAATTAGTTCCCACACACAACATGTTTATTTAATTTAGAAAAATTGCCTCCTCCCATCCACACAAGCTCACCCATCCACCCATCCCACCATCCATCTATCCACACAAACCTCATCCACAGAAGCCTCATCCACATAAACCTCATCCACAGAAGGCCTCATCCACATAAACCCTGCCACACAAGCCCCCACCAAAAACCCCCCACATAAACCCCTCCCACATAAACCTCGCCACACAATCCCACCACATAACCCCTCCCACATAAACCGCCCACACAATCCCACCCACATAAACCCTCCCACATAAACCCCGCCCACATAACCCCTCCCACACAAGCCCTGCCCCCCTCATCCCCCTGTGTGCCCCCACCTTTGACCCACCACCTCCCTCATCCCACTCCCCACCTTCCACACACACACGGGAGGGAGGGTGGGATGAGGAGGTGATGGTTCGTTGGGGAGCCACCTATCCCCCCCCTTCCCTCCTCCCTCCCTCTCCCTTCATGTCTTTATTCTCTTTTGTAGTTAAGAATCGAAATTGTAAGGAAAGCATTTATAATAAACAACATTGTAATATTAAATTTCAGTTGTGTAAAATAGATATATTTCCAAGTAGTCTGCTCAGATGTCTTGAGTGTCAGTCAGATTCCTGCAGACGATTAACTTCTGTGTTGGTTCATCCAGACAGGTTTAGACTGAAAAATAAAAAAAATGTGTTAAAACTCGGAAGATAATAGAGACAGCAGAGACAGAAGAGAATGACAAAAGAGAGGATATAGACAGAGAGAGAGAGAGAGAGAGAGAGAAGAGAGAGAGAGGAGAGAGAGAAGAGAGAGGAGAGAGAGACAAACACACAACACATTCACGTGCGTATTTCTCACCTTGAAGTCGGTCTTTCAGATTATAGAGATGACAGCATGCTCCCAGTCGCGTCATGATTCTTCTCATTTCTCCCCTGAAAATCCGAATCTCTTGAAAAAATCGTACATCTGTATCCATACGTCGTGAATTCGGATAATTCGCTGTCCACAGAACTGTGTTAGCGATGAAGAAGCTGTTTGGAGAAGACAAATAAATATTTCATCGACAGTGGTTTTTAATTATTCAGTTGCATCACTCTCATTTCTCAGAGAAAGCATACACAAACTTACAATGTTCTTCTCCAGATGATTCAGGACTCTCTTCATCAGATGAAAAATAGTTCATGTTTCAGTTGTTTCTCAATAGAAACAAAATGAGAAAAATTATAAAGCATTCAGACGTGGAGAGTCGACTTTATAGCAACTTTTGAGGAAGTGGTATGACCTAATCTTGGAATTTTCAGGGCGTGTCCACACGGAAATGACCGTTCGGGCGAGACAACTTGGAAATACTGGGCGATACATTCTCAAGCAGTCTGACTCAATTTAAACACAAAATGAAAAATGCTTTGAATGATTTTGATAAAACTAGTTTATTAGCCGTTGTTCTGATTTAAAATATAACCACTGAGGCCTTGCTCTCACAGAAATACTTCCTCGTCTTCACGGCATGAACTGAAAACACTTTTAAAAAACTTCCCCATTCATTGCTCACTCTTTGAGTGGATAAGTAATGGGCAGAGATCGATCTCTTCTTTTGACCCATGGACTAAGAGTCAGAGGGCGAGAGAAAATCATTCTCCCTTTGACCTGATGGCCTTGAGCAAGAAAGCTTCCCCTATTATTTGGTATGTGGATGAACTGACTACTGATATGTGGATGACACATTTGCAATCTTCAACACTCCTACCGCTGCCTGACTTCCTTGTACGTCTCAGTGCTCTCCATCCTGCATTAAAGTTAGTTTGAGACTGAGCAGTCAAATGTACTTCCTCTTCTAGATGTGTTTAGTCGAGAAGACTGAGGAAGGACTCTTGATGATAACATTTACCCCAAGGCTACCTCCACTGGGCATTCAACATGGGGATTCCTTTAGCTCCAACATCTACAAGATTCCCTTATGAATACCCTTGTTAATACAGCGTGGGTCTGTCATGTTCACCCTGTCGACTTGCTGCTGAACTGAGTGCATTAAAAACCATTCTCCATGTCAATGGCTACCCGTGCGACTCATCTGTGGGTTCATACAGCCCAAAACAGCCAATGGGTCTGAGGACACTATATTTGACAGAAAAGTGTCTGGTTACCTTAAGCTGCCATGGAGAGGTAAAATTCTCTCAAATATTGAACACAGGTGAAACGGTCAGTTTCACAATGTTACAACTCTGTTGCAATGAGAGTGATTTTTACAACCTACAAGCTGCTCCCATCCATCCATCCATTGGGACCATACTCTGTGCAGAGCGTGGAGCTGCCTAAAGAGTTCCTTTGCTATTGGCACAATCCTTGATGGGTCACCACTCCGACGCAGGATACCAGCAAGCTGACACTTATTTTGCCGACCTCGGAAAAGATGACAGGCAGAGTCAACCCCACCTGTATTAATTCAACAGCCAAGCGGATTTGAACTCAGGATCCTTGGATCGTAAGCCCACCACCATAACCATTAAGCCAACACCAGGCAAAGCTACTCTCCCTCAGTCCAGAAAGAGGCTCCCTACCATAAAATTTAACAATGATTACTTACAAATTTCAGTGCCGGTGTGAGGAGGAGGAGATTGGGACCATACTCTGTGCAGAGCGTTGGTGCTGCTTAAGCAGTCTCCTTGGCTATGGCACAAACCTGGATGGGTCGCCACTCCGACAGAATACCAGCCGCTGGCACTCATTTCGCCGACCTCGGAAGGATGACAGGCCGAGTTAACCCCACCTGGTATTAATTCAAACAGCTGAGCAGGATTTGAACTCAAGACCCTCAGACCAAGCCTGCTACCCTAACCATTAAGCCAACACCAAGCATACGTAGGTCGCACATCACTCAGACTGGAGGAAACGGATCAAGCAGCATATTCCATTGGCAATCCGGAACAACTTGGAGACTGGTCATGCGCAACCCATCCCATACATGTAAGAACCCAACAAGAATGCTTCCTCAAAGTGAGTCTGCCATGTCAGCACCTCCTGAACAATCCCAAATGTGCCCAGGACTATCATGCTGAAGGTGTCCAGATTGTGGCACGTGCGCGTACTGAAGCACATTTACGTGTTCTTGAACCACATTTATACACACATGAACTCCTGTTCTTTGCAAGCAAAAGTAGTATTTGCAAACACTGCATCTGTTCTGACCTGGATCCATGGAAAAATGGGAAGTCATGTGTTCCTTCGGTGCCTCAAGGCCATGATGTATATGTTCATGTCAGTCACAGTCCAAAATAACTTATCCCCAATGGTCTGAACAAATAATTGTTTCGTTTTGTCTGCATTGCAGTGTCTTGCATGTGCCTGATGAGCTGCAAGACGAAAGCTTCAACAATGGCTGTTCTTTTTCTGCTATTTTAAAATTTTGTACAACCAAACGTTTAGCCATATATATATATATATATATATTATAATATTATATATATATATATATATAATATATGCATAATTACTACCAATATATATGCATATACTACTATGACCAACACTTGGCCCTACTAGTCAAAGAAGGCTACATAAAGCAATCATAAAAGGGACAAAATGTAAGCCCTTTGCTGTTTCGAACTTGACCCAAGTACCTCAACAGCTGCAAACATTTCCACCAACTCATGCATGAGAACACCAATGCCCTCATCAGACATTGAACCAGTTTCATTGCTTGTGGCAAATCATCAGTGACAGCGCAGAAATAAAACGCATACTTTCGAGGTGCCAAACGTATACCACCATAACAATGCCAATGCCTATAATCTCTGCATGCCTATAATCAGGACATCATTGAATAACAAAATACTCACGATGCAAAAAGCTTCCACTTAGTTGACAAAGCAGAATAAAGGACAAATTGACTGCACCAACATTTCACACAAAAATGCTGAACCGTATGGTGAAGGCAGTGGCACATGGCGTAGCACTTTCTCGCGAACGTTTGGCACCCATAACTTTCAAATGTGAAGGTAATACACAAAATGGCTTGTGAATCATGCGGATGTATTGCAGGAAGTCAGTGCATTGTATGCTTTGTTATGATGTTCCAAATTGCAACGAACACTGATTGTTCGAGTTATTGGGGATCGCTCAGATTCTCCTACGACTGGGTGATCTCCCAGAAGATCTGTGCGTGCTGATTTTATGCGGATACTTGACGTTTGTGATTACGTATTTCTCAGCTGAAAAGTCGATGTGGAGCACAAGTCGAAATGGCTATTTCCCCATTTTTCTTTCCTTCATTCCCTGACGAACCCCAACAAGGGTGGAACCAGTCGATAGCTTCAGTTTTCATCTGCTTGGTGACAGCTTTTGACTTTGCATTCTTGAACTGCTAAAGCCCTTTTGGGTTTGCAGTCAAGACGTCGTTGTGATACATCAGTCAGACAAGCATCTCTCCACAACAGTCGTGGGGTTCAAAAGGAGGTGGCAGAGTTAGAGGAAAGGACACAGGAGAAAAGAGGTTAGTAACATTATAGCATTGGTTCAGGTTTGTAGCACTTCAGTAATTCCACTTGTACACTCTCTCAACTGCTAATAACAACGTGATGCTTCCTGGTTGTGGTTTGTGGTGAAACACAATGTGTCATGTGGCATTGGCATATGCACGTATGGATACCAAATACAATCTGGCCTCACTGATCCACAGTGGTGCAGTGTGTGTGTGTGTGTGTGTGTGTGTGTGTGTGGTGTGTGTGTGTGTGTGTGTGTGTGTGTGTGTGTGTGTGTGTGTGTGTGTGTGTGTGTGTGCAGGTGTCCACAAAGTCTTGTTCCGGTTTGTTGTCGTAAATATTAAAACCACAACAAGATTGTGGACATTCTGCATATATAGCATTTCAGAAAATAGGACAAGATGCCTCCTTCCCCATTTACGATGTTGATTTGAGAAACCCTGAATGCAAAAAAATGTACTATTTATTCCTTTGTGACAACAATGCTACAAAACCACATTTACTCGTGTGAGTTTAAAAGCTTAACGGTGAAATGGACAAATGCTTATTCTATCTCTCTTTCTGGGATATGATTTGTGTCTTACCATCTGCAGCTAAACTGTCCATCCTTCAGGCCTTGAGACCAAAGTTTATAGAAGAAGCAATCACTATCAAGCAGTTTTCCATCTCAGCCTCCAGGCTAGACCACACCATTATAACATAGCTGTATCAGGTGCCACAACAGGTGTGTCCGCCTTTAGGCACTTTAAAACGCAGCATCAGACTTTCATCAAATGTTGGCCCTCTGGCCATTATCCAAGACCCAGTGATGTTTTGTAAAGAATGTTACTAACCTCTTTTCTCCTGTGTCCTTTCCATAACTCTGCCCACCTCCTTTTGAACCCCCACGACTGTTGTGAGAGACAAATGTAGCCTAATTAATATTAGTCGAATTTTTATCTTTGAAAACAAGCCTTAATTCCTGATTCATCTTGCTCGATCCTATTCCTTCCTTTTTTTATGTCCGTGACATGATTATCTCATAGCTACGAGGGAGCATAATCACCATTTGTGATGCCTTGTCTGGGTTCAATTTTTTTACAAGCAGATCTGATTCCAAACTGTTGTCTTGTACTTCACAGCCAGTGCATTACACATGTTTGGGAAGCAGCCCTTTTGAAGAGGATGTTAAACTTCCTTCCCATTTGTTTTTGGACATTTAATCTCCCACAACACCATTTATTAAAGTGTAAGACATCATGTGCCAATACCCAATCCTAACTCCTGCCCTGATACATTTCAAGAGATGGGCATTGCCAGGAGCAAGGCTCAGTGGAATACCATCATAGCTAACTCAGTCTGAAATCCTAATGACCTCAGAGGTTGAAAGACATACAACAGAGAATTCGTTCTTATAATTTTCTTCTTCGATGTCGATAGATAACACGTCTGCAAAGCCTCAACAATTCTTCAAAAAAATATGGATCTGAGGGCACTAACATAAACATCCAAACACAGGAGATTTGTTTTTGATGTAACTTATACGTAAGCCATTAGTCACAGAATGAAGCCAATTAGCAGAAATCACAATCCTCCTTTTCCATGAAGACATTATTGACAAATATGTGAAGAAACAGTCCATCAATTCTTCCTTAACTGAGAAGGCTATCTTGTTTCAAGTTTTGAGCTGATACGTGTCCTGGTAGACAGTTAAAGCATTTGCTGTCATGTTGATGTGACATTAATATATGGAACAGTAGGAATTGTATTATGTTTACAATTGTCAAACCATACTGTCCTCTGTTGTCCTTGAGAGTCAACTGTTAATAGCACATCTTTGTATATCTGGTTTTGTGTTGGCTCATATTTCTCACTCGGCTTCAGTGGCCTGATTTGTTTCTTCTTTAGAATTGCAGGATATGCTGATACAAGCATCGGGAAAGAATGCTCCCTCCGATTCCCAAAATGTTGAGAATTTTCAACATTCTGGCCCAAAAAAACATTAAAAAAAAATGCAAATAGTTTTGTTTTGACACCTTCTCCAAAAAGTCGTATTTCTGAAAGAAAAAAACACTGAGCAATTTGGAAGTGACAGGAAAATACAAGTTAGCATCTGCAAGGTGAAGGTGTGTTTGAGGACATAATCGACCCCATTGATTCCTCTATGAGCAGCCTGGCATTTGGCATGCATATGCAAGGCAATGAAAAAGGGCCTTTGGTTAACAAAAGGCTCGCTGTGCAATCAGCAGATATCCTTCTGCTGGTTCAGGTGCAGCAGAGTCTCGATCGGCATACCAACAGATTCCAGAGAGATGACGGGCTTCTATTGTACAAAATTGAACACGCGGATGGGAAGACGGCTGTTTGTTAATATTCTCCTATTCTTCTTTAAAGGCCAAAATTATTCCCACGTTATTGTGGGTGGCTGGGGAAAACTTGTCCAGTGTCTGTCACAAACCGGCTGACAGGCTGACATCTGACCCAGGTTTAGGCAGAATTTGTAATTTGTTCAGGGTGCCACCGATAGCTCACCTACTCTTCGTGAAGGACACCGTAGGATCTTTAAAGTCCACCAGCTGATGCCGACAGATGGGACGCCAGTTTAGCATCCATCTGAGGGATGGCACGCACATTAATGAATCTCCCTGCCTGTGAACAACAAGGATGACAGTTTAAAGATGGGTCGGGATTCAAACCCAGGTTAGAGAACTCAGAGGATAATGTGCATAGCTGCAGCCATCCTACCAGCCCCGTGTTAATATCTTATCATTATGCCATTATCATGGCATGGAATTGACTGATTAATTTGTGGTTATAATCATTCTGACAAAAAAATATAACTTGGATGATGGACTGTAGATGCTGAGGAAGATGTATTAGGAATTGGAGGAAGATTATCAATAACATACGGTATTGCTGATGACAATATGGTAGAAAGTAAAGGGATCTTGATAAAACTTCTGCAGACAGTGAAGAAGGAAAGTGAAAAACCTCATCTTCATTTAAACCTAAAAAAAAGATTAAAATCTTGTCAACTGAGAAGATCGACGTGTTCGTATTGGAGAAGATCACGTGGAAATAGTGTTGAGGTTCATCTTCCTGGGTTCTAGATTGAAGTGAGTGGAGAATGTGAAGGAGGAATTCATAGACGAGTCGTGTTGGGAGAACAGCAATGTCAGGATTGACAAGGATCTGGAAGACAAAGATGTGACAATCCAAACGTGGAGGAGGCCGGAGAGTGCTCCGGTATTTCCAGTTGCAATGTGTGGATGTGAGTCATGGACATGAGAAAGAAGGAAAGGAAGAAGGTGATAGTTTTGAAATGGTGTTTGAGATGAACGTTAAAATTCCATGGACTGCACGAAGAACAAACAATCAGTACTATAAGTTACAGTTATTAGTCAATACATGTACATAAGTAGAGATGCTGATGGTAAACCAGAAACTGTCAGGCTTTGATACATCGTGGGTGCAGAAAACAAAGTCTGGATAAGTCAACTGTGATGTATTACAATGTTGCGTCTGTGCATGTGTGACAGCCTTGGTGTCCGATGGTCGATTAAAGCTGTGGACAATGTGCATTCTGGTAACCCGTGTTTCTCTTTGCCTCTTGACACATGTTTCAGTTCTGGGAGAACTGAGCATCAACCATGTTGAGTATGGTTGAGGGAAGAGAGGAGAAGAGGTAGACAATGTATATGCCTGGGGTGTGTTCCATTACCAATCAGCTTGTGAGCGCTCGCCAAGTAGCTCACTTGATTTAAGCACTCAAGCAAGCCTCCAACGAACGATCAATAAGAAATGGCTGGCTTGGCAAGCGAGAGCAAGCAGATTAATCATGAACACACCTTTGGATGAGGTAGAGGCTGCAACCAAGCTGTCTCTGCCAGAGCTCGGAAAGCGGTGAGGGTAGGGATGTTTGGAGACATCTGATGAACGTCATGAGAAGTCGGCCACGATTGATGAAACTGTATAACTGGTTATAATAACTTTTACTTCTGACAGGTATGCGGACCAGCGACTGTTAGCCGATACACCACCCATGTGTAAGTACGTCCAATTTTCTCCCATTTCCCTCTAACGAGTATTAAACAATGCTAACGAACCTGAGGAATAGGCAGTGGCGTACCTAAGGTATGGCAGGTATGGCACGTACCCTGGGCACTACTTGAAGGGGGGGCGCCACTGAGCAGGACTCGGTCTCTGTCAAGAATGGAATATGAAGTTGAAAGATGTCCGGCCGAAAGAAATGAATGGCTGATGAGAACTCGAGAGATGCTGGTTAACAGCCAAGGAGAAATGGAAAGAGTCACGAAGGAACACTCGACCGTCGTCACAGAGAAATGACAAAAGGTTCGCTCGTTTGCCACGACCCTGATGCCAAGTTTGGGCTCCTTCTCGATGTCGAGGGACTGTGTTACGGTGCCGACAGTAACGACCTAAAGAAGTGCGAAAATTTGGGCGAATTACAGTCTTGATGTTGATTGACAGCAGCTACATGAAATAAATTTTGGATTTCAGAATGTTGCTATCAAGTCGGGCCAACATGAAAATATCAAGAGCTGAAGAGCTTCTCAATTTATTGTTCAGCATGGAGATGAGAGCGTCTTCCCCGATCTTCACATTGCTATCAGATAATGATAACCATCGCCGTTTCCATCCCAGCTGTGAGAGATCATTCAGCAAGTTAAAACTAATACTTTCGTATTTGAGAGCCTCCATGGCCAAGGCAGACTCTGTGATCTTGCTCTGCTAAGTGTAGAAAGAGAAGAAACTGAAAAAACTGACTTTGAGCACATCATAGACCAATTTGCATCAGTGAAAGCAAGGAAGGGCAGTTGTAATTTTCATGTAGTGCCATAATTGTTAATTAAAAGATTAACGAGCTTGGGTTGTATTTTGAGCTGATATTAT
>CM068952.1:142272673-142290078 GCA_035128595.1 Eptatretus atami
AAAAGAGAGAGCATTTCTTGTTGGTGCAGTTCTTGTGATGCCTTCTGTTTTATAAAAGGATTCTAGATCCAAAAACGGTGTGATGTCCACCAAAATGTTACGTGCGATTTCACTCCATAACCTTAAAAACGATTTACAAGTACGTAAGTTTTATTATGAGTGAACACTTGCTGAATCAAACCTGCGCATGTGCAGTAATTTGTGTGGATAATGTGATTTAAGGGGTTTTGTCGTTCTTCTGATGAAAGACTAATACTATTGCCTCTCATAAAGCCATTTTAGTATGGTATTAAACCATTTCATTTAAGTGGGATTTAGTTTTAGCTGATTTTAAAAGCCCTTTTGCTCACTGAATTGTAATTTCCAATGCTTTATGTCCACACAATATTGCCATTTAAATAGGAACCAATAGGTTGCCTAATCTTTGGTGTCTTCTCACCCTCAAGGATACTAGATTACCATCAAAGTGTATAGTGGCTGTTACGATTCACCAAGCGAGCTGGTGTCATAAGATTCTGGATAATGTTGCCAATTCGAAGGATAATAATGGTATAATAAAGTCGTTCATGTCTCATGTCGGCTCACAATGGACGAATTTTGTCTGAGTCTTGGACGGATCAAAGCGGTTGATGACATGAACTGTTTACTATGGCGTATGGTAAGCTTGACCAAAAACAACAATTTGTAATATTGCAGGGAATGTTAACGATTATTATTGTTAATGTAACAATATAATAATTTCCTCCGGCTCATTTGAATAGGAACCGATGATAAACCACTGTCCTGGAGAATTGTCATGCAGGGTGTTTCACCAGGGAATACATTTAAGATCACCACGACTTTTTTGTAATTCCCCAATGAGAATGAATGAAAAAATAATTAATTTTAATGATGCAAGTACATTATTTGAGAGTTATGAGTGAGTTTGGAAAGATAGCTGTGATTGTATCATGTGGTGGCCCCACTGAGCTCTCAGGCTCTTTATTGAATCTCCATTGATATCGAATTGTTACAAACTGCCCTATATATATATATATATATATATAATATTATATATATATATATATATATGCAGCTCCTTAATGTGCCATTCATGAGATAGAATTTCTGGGCTGGACTCTGTGGTGTTCCCATCCACACACTTAGTTCATGATATGGGATCACGGATTCAGAATCACAAATATGGTGTTCATATGACTGTTGTTTACTAATTTCCTCATGAATGAAAAAGTACTGTATAATGATGTATCCTAATTAGCTTTTCTTGCATGTAGTATGTGTACAAAATACTCCATGAGTCTCGGACACAATATAAGAAAACTAGTTGAGGTACCCGCAAATTGCGCGGAAGGAATTTAGAGTTAGAAAAAGAAAGCAGGTACTATGTATTATTCCAATAATTCATCACATACAATTTAGAAGGCAATACTCTAATAATAATAATAATAATGATTGTAACGATTAATAAAATATCTACAATATCATAGAGTATGGTAGTACTCCATATAGAGGGATATGGGAAAAAAAATGGTGGCTCATTCAAATGTGTACACAATGATATGCTCATAAACTCCTATAGAATTAAGTCATAAACATTTAAAAGCCATAACTTTTATTCTTCAGTGTTTTCTAAACTACCAAGACTTCTATATAAATTGTCAAGGCTCGTATGAGAGCTAACACACAACGCACAGCAAGGGAGGCATGAGACAAGAGGGGCGGGAGAGGAAAGGACAAAACAGTGGGAACAGAGCCATTAGGTGATTAGGAGATCTGTGGAAGGAGAGGGATGGGGTGGGGAACATGGGGTATACAAGATGATATTACAGGGACTTTCAGGAATGGAAAGCAGGGAATTTGAAGGAGGTGGGTTTTGGGTGGATTAGGTGGTTTGGTGTGGATTTTTCCACGTTACGTGCTTCAGCATTCGGCGGTCCCATTCTTGAGCTTTGTGTGGCGTACCACTTCGCAGCCGAGCTGTTGTTGCTCATAGTTGTTTCCACTTCACAATACAGCACTTACAGTTGACCGGGGCAGCTCTAGCAGGGCAGAAATTTGACGAACTGACTTATTGGAAAGGTATATCCTATGACGGTGCCACGTTGAAAGTCACTGAGTTCTTCAGTACAGCCCATTCCACTGCCAATATTTGTCTATGGAGATTCATGGCTGTTGCTTGATTTTATACATCTGTCAGCAATGGGTGTGGCTGTAATAGCCGAATCCACTAATTAGAAAGGGTGCCCGTATACTTTGGCCATGTAGTGTCGCTTGAGACTCAACTGACCCACTCCCAGAACAAGCGATATTCTCCAGACTAACAAGCTAGAACAAAACAAGCTAACAAGACTCATTCTCATCAGACGAGTCTGCAGGGCATTATTATCCCGGACTGATGTGGCCTCCTCATGTACCATACTGGCAATAAAATATTCTCAATCCAAAGCCACCAAGATTTAGCAAAAGAATATACGTGATTTGGATGGAGCTCAGAGGTAGGATCAATAAAATTGTGAATTGTAATCAATCAATTGTTTTTGCATATTGGTTCATGTATTTGAATTTTGCTACATCTTCCCGCAGACCACAAGCGAGTGTAATGCATTTAGAATTATAATAGTACCTCTAAATTTGGTGATATTTCATCGTACAAAGTCTATTTCAAAAGCCTTGTCCTTTGATCATGGCGATCGTTACTTAGGGTCAAAATTGACGTTCATTATGTGATTTTGAGGATGCCCGACTGGCATCCAAAACCTAACCACTAATAAAATTTGGTGCCCGACACTACACTTAGGTGCCCGGGCACCCAGACACCTGTTAATGTCGAGCCATGCCTATTCCCACATGTAAGGTTTCACGTGTGTCAAAAGCCATTTCAACAGAGAACTTGAATTGTAACATCAAAATAATATTTGGTCATGTACCAGCTATGCTGACGATTTTTCCCAAAATGTTATCTTACTACGAGCAAGATGTAAATGGTGTTTTCTGATCCAAAGCTCAGACTCAATTAAAGTGACAATGGTGCTGATCACAATACAGCTGCAATAATTGTATGCAGTACTCTGTAATCCCTTTCATAATACAGTATAGAAAGGACATGGGAAGTTACATGGTGTCAAGAAATATTCAGCAATAATTATATTAACATGATGAATTGGCTTGAGACTGGCAGGGGACATTTCTAACTGTGTTATATTTTTATATCTATGTTCTCAATTTAGTAGTGTTGATATCACACCAATACCCAATTTAGTGTCTGTCTGTCTGACGCAATACATTCAGTCATTACTTATCCAATCTTAACCAAACCTGTCATGGGGAATAAGGATCACGAGATGGAGGTTATAGCTATTTTACTTGCCCCCCTCACCCCCACGAGGGGATTTCCGCCTTGGACGAACTCCGTGTTAAAGTGCATAAATAGCTCAGCATGGCGTTTTGTGCAGCACACATACCAGGCATAAATTTATTATAACCACTAACGATTCATCCATTCTGTCCAACGTACGATGACCTTTTTAAGACTCATTATTAAACTGAACAAGTTTGGAGGAAACCGGCGTGCTTTAGGCATTCTTTGCTTCTCACGTCCCTCAGACAAACGGTTCCGAGCCGTCTCGACATGATCGCCTGCGGCGGCCTCGACGTGCTAGCCTCGACATGCTCGGCCTCGAGGTAAGTGGCAATGATCGTTTGCTAATAATGGTGATAAAATTAGTCTTGACGCATGAATGGTAAATCCCATCGCCTGTCTGATTTTACCTTCCATTACATTATTCATGGATTGTAGCCCATATGGATTGTTTATAACATATTTTGTGGCCTCATATGTGATTTCTCCCAGCCATGGTTTCAATGTGATGTGCAATATTGCCCCCGACATGCTTACGGCCCAATTGTGACCTTTATTTGATGCATAACCCTATTCCCAGGGGCGTATCTACGGAAAATAGCGCCGATGGGAAGCACTGAAATTGCGCCCCTGTCCAAACATCTGACACCCATCTTTTAGATAACTTTACCATAATATCAGCTCAAAAATACAACCCAAGCTCGTTATCTTTTAATTAACAAATTATGGCACTACATGAAAATTACAACTGCACCTTCCTTGCTTCACTGATGCAAATTGGTCTATGATGTGCTCAAAGTCGTTTTTTCAGTTTCTTCTCTTTCTACACTTAGCAGAGCAAGATCACAGATCTGCCTTGGCCCATGGAGGCTCTCAAATACGAAAGTATTAGTTTTAACTTGCTGAATGATCTCTCACAGCTGGTGATGGAAACGGGATGGTTCCATTATCTGATAGCAATGTGAAGATCGGGGAAGACGCTCTCATCTCCATGCTGAACAATAATTTGAGAAGCTCTTCAGCTCTTGATATTTTCATGTTGGCCCGACTTGATAGCAACATTCTGAAATCCAAAATTTATTCATGTAGCTGCTGTCACATCAACATCAGAGCTGTACAATTCGCCCAAATTTTCGCACTTCTTTAGGTCGTTACTGCTGCACCGTAAACACAGTCTCGACATCGAGAAGGACCAAACTTGCATCAGGGTCGGCAAACGAGCGAACCTTTTGTCCATTTCTCTGTGACGACGGTCGAGTGTTCCCTTCTGACTCTTTCCTTTCCTCCTTGGCTGTTAACCAGCATCTCTCGAGTTCTCATCAGCCATTCATTTCTTTCGGCCGGACATCTTTCAACTTCAATATTCCATTCTTGACAGAGACCGAGTCCTGCTCAGTGGCGCCCCCTTCAAGTAGTGCCCAGGGTACGTGCCATACCTGCCATACCTTAGGTACGCCACTGCCTATTCCTCAGGTTCGTTAGCATTGTTTAATACTCGTTAGAGGGAAATGGGAGAAAATTGGACGTACTTACACATGGGTGGTGTATCGGCTAACAGTCGCTGGTCCGCATACCTGTCAGAAGTAAAAGTTATTATAAACCAGTTATACAGTTTCATCAAATCGTGGCCGACTTCTCATGACGTTCATCAGATGTCTCCAAACATCCCTACCCTGCACCGCTTTCCGAGCTCTGGCAGAGACAGCTTGGTTGCAGCCTCTACCTCATCCAAAGGTGTGTTCCATGATTAATCTGCTTGCTCTCGCTTGCCAAGCCAGCCATTTCTTATTGATCGTTTCGTTGGAGGCTTGCTTGAGGGCTTGAGTGCTTAAATCAAGTGAGCTACTTGGCGAGCGCTCCACAAGCTGATTGGTAATGGAACACACCCCAGGCATATACATTGTCTACCTCTTCTCCTCTTCTTCCCTCAACCATACTCAACATGGTTGATGCTCAGTTCTCCCAGAACTGAAACATGTGTCAAGAGGCAAAGAGAAACACGGGTTACCAGAATGCCACCATTGTCCAACAAGCTTTTAATCCGACCATCGGACACCAGGCCTGTCCACACATGCACAGACGCAACATTGTAATACTCACAGTTGACTTATCCAGACTTTAGTTTTCTGCACCCACGATGTATCCAAAGCCTGACAGTTTCTGGTTTACCATCAGCACAACTCTTAAATGAACTACGTCTTACAGCTGTGAAAAGTCATATAAGAAACATTTACATCTTGGTACAGTCAATAATTTTTTTTTTTTTTTTTTTTTTTTTTCTTTTTTTTTTTTTCTTATATGTTACATGGTTGGTATAACTTATTCCAAGTACTGATTTGTTTGTTCTTCGTGCAGTCCATGGAATTTTAACGTTCATCTCAAACACCACATTTCAAAACTATCAACCTTCTTCCTTTCCTTCTTTCTCACTGTCCATGACTCACATCCACACATTGCAACTGGAAATACCGGAGCACTCTCCGGCCTCCTCCACGTTTGGATTGTCACATCTTTGTCTTTCCAGATCCTTGTCAATCCTGACATTGCTGTTCTCCCCAACACGACTCGTCTATGAATTCCTCCTTCACATTCTCCACTCACTTCAATCTTAGAACCCAGGAAGATGAACCTCAACACTATTTCCACGTGATCTTCTCCCAATACGAACACGTCGATCTTCTCAGTTGACAAGATTTTAATCTTTTTTTTAGGTTTAAATGAAGATGAGGTTTTTCACTTTCCTTCTTCACTGTCTGCAGAAGTTTTATCAAGATCCCTTTACTTTCTACCAATATTGTCATCAGCATACCGTATGTTATTGATACATCTTCCTCCAATCCTAATACATCTTCCTCCAGCATCTACAGTCCATCATCCAAGTTATATTTTTTTGTCAGAATGATTATAACCACAAATTAATCAGTCAATTCCATGCCATGATAATGGCATAATGATAAGAATATTAACACCGGGGCTGGTAGGATGGCCTGCAGCTATGCACATTATCCTCTGAGTTCTCTAACCTGGGTTTGAATCCCGACCCATCTTTAAACTGTCATCCTTGTGTTTCACAGGCAGGGAGATTCATTAATGTGCGTGCCATCCCTCAGATGGATGCTAAACTGGCGTCCCATCTGTCGGCATCAGCTGGTGGACTTTAAAGATCCTACGGTGTCCTTCACGAAGAGTAGGTGAGCTATCGGTGGCACCCTGAACAAATTACAAATTCCTGCCTTAACCTGGGTCAGATGTCAGGCCTGTCCAGCCGGTTTGTGACAGACACTGGACAAGTTTTCCCCCAGCCACCCCACAATAACGTGGGAATAATTTTGGCCTTTAAAGAAGAATAAGGAGAATATTAACAAACAGCCGTCTTCCCCATCCGCGTGTATCATTTTGTACAATAGAACGCCGTCATCTCTCTGGAATCTGTTGGTATGCCGATCGAGACTCTGCTGCCACCTGAACCAGCAGAAGGATATCTGCTGATTGCACCAGCAGCCTTTTGTTAACCAAAGGCCCCTTTTTCATTGCCTTGCATATGCATGCCAAATGCCAGGCTGCTCATAGAGGAATCAATGGGGTCGATTATGTCCTCAAACACACCTTCACCTTGCAGATGCTAACTTGTATTTTCCTGTCACTTCCAAATTGCTCAGTGTTTTTTTTCTTTCAGAAATACGACTTTTTGGAGAAGGGTGTCAAAACAAAACTATTTTGCATTTTTTTTTTTAATGTTTTTTTGGGCCCAGAATGTTGAAAATTCTCAACATTTTGGGAATCGGAGGGAGCATTCTTTCCCGATGCTTGTATCAGCATATCCTGCAATTCTAAAGAAGAAACAAATCAGGCCCACTGAAGCCGAGTGAGAAATATGAGCCAACAACAAAACCAGATATACAAAGATGTGCTATTAACAGTTGACTCTCAAGGACAACAGAGGACAGTATGGTTTGACAATTGTAAACATAATACAATTCCTACTGTTCCATATATTACATGATCACATCAACATGACAGCAAATGCTTTAACTGTCTACCAGGACACCGTATCAGCTCAAAACTTGAAACAAGAATAGCCTTCTCAGTTAAGGAAGAATTGATGGACTGTTGTCTTCACATATTTGTCAATAAATGTCTTCATGGAAAAGGAGGATTGTGATTTCTGCTAATTGGCTTCATTCTGTGACTAATGGCTTACGTATAAGTTACATCAAAAACAACAAAATCTCCTGTGTTTGGATGTTTATGTTAGTGCCCTCAGATCCATATTTTTTTGAAGAATTGTTGAGCTTTTGCAGACGTGTTATCTATCGACATCGAAGAAGAAAATTATAAGAACGAATTTTCTCTTGTATGTCTTTCAACCTCTGAGGTCATTAGGATTTCAGACTGAGTTAGCTATGATGGTATTCCACTGAGCCTTGCCTCCTGGCAATGCCCATCTCTTGAAATGTATTCAGGGCAGGAGTTAGGATTGGGTATTGGCACATGATGTCTTACACCTTTAATAAATGGTGTTGTGGGAGATTAAATGTCCAAAAACAAATGGGAAAGGAAGTTTAACATCCTCTTCAAAAGGGCTGCTTCCCCAAACATGTGTAATGCACTGGCTGTGAAGTACCAAGACAACAGTTTGGAATCAGATCTGCTTGTAAATAATTGAACCCAGACAAGGCATCACAAATGGTGATTATGCTCCCTCGTAGCTATGAGATAATCATGTCACGGACATAAAAAAAGGACAGGAATAGGATCGAGCAAGATGAATCAAGAATTAAGGCTTTGTTTTCAAAGATAAAAATTCGACTATATTAATTAGCTACATTTGTCTCTCACAACAGTCGTGGGGGTTCAAAAGGAGGTGGGCAGAGTTATAGGAAAGGACACAGGAGAAAAGAGGTTAGTAACATTCTTTACAAAACATCACTGGGTCTTGGATAATGGCCAGAGGGCCAACATTTGATGAAAGTCTGATGCTGCGTTTTAAAGTGCCTAAAGGCGGACACACCTGTTGTGGCACCTGATACAGCTATTGTTATAATGGTGTGGTCTAGCCTGGAGGCTGAGATGGAAAACTGCTTGATAGTGATTGCTTCTTCTATAAACTTTGGTCTCAAGGCCTGAAGGATGGACAGTTTAGCTGCAGATGGTAAGACACAAATCATATCCACAGAAAGAGAGATAGAATAAGCATTGTCCATTTCACCGTTAAGCTTTTAAACTCACACGAGTAAATGTGGTTTTGTAGCATTGTTGTCACAAAGGAATAAATAGTAACATTTTTTTGCATTCAGGGTTTCTCAAATCAACATCGTAAATGGGGAAGGAGGCATCTTGTCCTATCTTTCTGAAATGCTATATATGCAGAATGTCCACAAAGTCTTGTTGTGGTTTTAATATTTTACGACAACCAAACCGGAACAAGACTTTGTGGACACCCTGCACACACACACACACACACACACACACACACACACACACACACACACACACACACACACACACACACACACACACACACACTGCACCACTGTGATCAGTGAGGCCAGATTGTATTTGGTATCCATACGTGCCATATGCCACATGCCACATGGACACATTGTGTTTCACCCACAAACCACAACCAGGAAGCATCACCGTTGTTATTTAGCAGTTGAGAGATGTACAAGTGGAATTACTGAAGTGCTACAAACCTGAACCAATGCTATAATGTTACTAACCTCTTTTCTCCTGTGTCCTTTCCTCTAACTCTGCCCACCTCCTTTTGAACCCCCACGACTGTTGTGAGAGATGCCTTGTCTGACTGATGTCATCACAACGACGTCTTGACTGCAAACCCAAAAGGGCCTTTAGCAGTTCAAGAATGCAAAGTCAAAAGCTGTCACCAAGCAGATGAAAACTGAAGCTATCGACTGGTTCCACCCTTGTTGGGGTTCGTCAGGGAATGAAGGAAAGAAAAATGGGGAAAATAGCCATTTCGACTTGTGCTCCACATCGACTTTTCAGCTGAGAAATACGTAATCACAAACGTCAAGTATCCGCATAAAATCAGCACGCACAGATCCTTCTGGGAGATCACCCAGTCGTAGGAGAATCTGAGCGATCCCCAATAACTCGAACAATCAGTGTTCGTTGCATTTGGAACATCATAACAAAGCATACAATGCACTGACTTCCTGCAATACATCCGCATGATTCACAAGCCATTTTGTGTATTTAACCTTCACATTTGAAAGTTATGGGGTCCAAACGTTCGCGAGAAAGTGCTACGCCATGTGCCACTGCCTTCACCATACGGTTCAGCCATTTTGTGTGAAATGTTGGTGCAGTCAATTTGTCCTTTATTCTGCTTTGTCAACTAAGTGGAAGCTTTTTGCATCGTGAGTATTTTGTTATTCAATGATGTCCTGATTATAGGCATGCAGAGATTATAGGCATTGGCATTGTATGTGGTATACGTTTGGCAGCCTCGAAAGTATGCGTTTATTTCTGCGCTGTCACTGATGATTTGCCAACAAGCAATGAAACTGGTTCAATGTCTGATGAGGGCATTGGTGTTCTCATGCATGAGTTGGGTGGAAATGTTTGCAGCTGTTGAGGTACTTGGGTCAAGTTCGAAACAGCAAAGGGCTTACATTTTGTCCCTTTTATGATTGCTTTATGTAGCCTTCTTTGACTAGTAGGGCCAAGTGTTGGTCGTAGTATTTTTTTATTTTTTTTATTTTTGTATATGCATATATATTGGTAGTATTGCATATAATATATATTATATATATATATATATTATATATAATATATATAATATAGCTAAACGTTTGGTTGTACAAAATTTTAAAATAGCAGAAAAAGAACAGCCATTGTTGAAGCTTTTCGTCTTGCAGCTCATCAGGACACATGCAAGACACTGGAAATGCAGAAAAAAAACGAAACAATTTATTTGTTCAGACCATTGGGGATAAGTTATTTGGACTGTGACTGACATGAACATATACATCATGGCCTTGAGGCACCGAAGGAACACATGACTTCCCATTTTTCCATGGATCCAGGTCAGAACAGATGCAGTGTTTGCAAATACTACTTTTGCTTGCAAAGAACAGGAGTTCATGTGTGTATAAATGTGGCTTCAAGAACACGTAAATGTGCTTCAGTACGCGCACGTGCCACAATCTGGAACCCTTCAGCATGATAGTCCTGGGCACATTTGGGATTGTTCAGGAGGTGCTGACCAATGGCAGACTCACTTTGAGGAAGCATTCTTGTTGGGTTCTTACATGTATGGGATGGTTGCGCATGACCAGTCTCCAAGTTGTTCCGGATTGCCAATGGAATATGCTGCTTGATCCGTTCCTCCAGTCTGAGTGATGTGCGACCTACGTATGCTTGGTGTTGGCTTAATGGTTAGGGTAGCAGGCTTTGGGTCTGAGGGTCTTGAGTTCAAATCCTGCTCAGCTGTTGAATTAATACCAGGTGGGGTTAACTCGGCCTGTCATCCTTCCGAGGTCGGCGAAATGAGTGCCAGCAGGCTGGTATTCTGTCGGAGTGGCGACCCATCCAGGTTTGTGCCCAATAGCCAAGGAGACTGCTTAAGCAGCACCAACGCTCTGCACAGAGTATGGTCCCAATCTCCTCCTCCTCACACCGGCACTGAAATTTGTAAGTATCATTGTTAAATTTTATGGTAGGGAGCACATCTTTCTGGACTGAGGGGAGTAGCTTCTGCCTGGTGTTGGCTTAATGGTTATGGTGGTGGGCTTACGATCCAAGGATCCTGAGTTCAAATCCCGCTTGGCTGTTGAATTAATACCAGGTGGGGTTGACTCTGCCTGTCATCTTTCCGAGGTCGGCAAAATAAGTGTCAGCTTGCTGGTATCCTGCGTCGGAGTGGTGACCCATCAAGGATTGTGCCCAATAGCAAAGGAAACTCTTTAGGCAGCTCCAACGCTCTGCACAGAGTATGGTCCCAATGGATGGATGGATGGGAGCAGCTTGTAGGTTGTAAAAATCACTCTCATTGCAACAGAGTTGTAACATTGTGAAACTGACCGTTTCACCTGTTGTTCAAATATTTGAGAGATTTTACCTCTCCATGGCAGCTTAAGGTGAACCAGACACTTTTCTGGTCCAAATATAGTGTCCTCAGACCCATTGGCTGTTTTGGGCTGTATGAACCCACAGATGAGTCGCACAGGGTAGCCATTGACATGGAGAATGGTTTTAATGCACTCAAGTTCAGCAGCAAGTCGACAGGGTGAACACTGAACATATGACCCACGCTGTATTAACAAGGGTATTCATAAGGGCAATCTTGTAGCATGTTGAGCTAAAGGAATCCCACCATGTGAACTGCCCAGTGGAGGTAGCCTTGCGGTAGATTATCATCAAGAGTCCTTCCTCAGTCTTCTCGACTAACACATCTAGAAAGGGAAGTACATTTGACTGCTCAGTCTCAAACATAAACTTTAATGCAGGATGGAGAGCACTGAGACGTACAAGGAAGTCAGTGCAGGCGGTAGGAGTGTTGAAGATTGCAAACGTGTCATCCACATATCAGTAGTCAATGTGTCATCCACATACCAAATTAATAGGGGAAGCTTTCTTGCTCAAGGCCCATCAGGTCAAAAGAGGAGAATGATTTTCTCTCCCCCTCTGACTCTTAGTCCATGGGGTCAAAAGAAGAGATCGATCTCTGCCCCATTACTTACTCCACTCAAAGAGTGAGCCAATGAATGGGGAAGTTTTTTTAAAAGTGTTTTCAGTTCATGCCGTGAAGACGAGGAAGTATTCTGTGAGAGACAAGCCTCATGGTTATATTTTAAATCAGAACACTAACAGGCTAATAAACATAAGTTTATCAAAATCATTCAAAGCATTTTCATTTTGTTTTAAATGAGTCAGACTGCTTGAGAATGTATCGCCCACGTATTTCCCAAGTTGTCTCGCCCGAACCGTCATTTCCCGTGTGGACACACGCCCTGAAAATTCCAAGATTAGGTCATACCACTTCCTCAAAGTTGCTATAAAAGTCGACTCTCACGTCTGAATGCTTTATAATTTTTCTCATTTTGTTCTATTGAGAAACAACTGAAACATGAACTATTTTTCATCTGATGAAGAGAGTCCTGAATCATCTGGAGAAGAACATTGGTAATTTGTGTATGCTTTCTCTGAGAATGAGAGTGATGCAACTGAATATTAATTAAAACACTGTACGATGAAATATATTATTTGTCTTCTCCAAACAGCTTATCTTCATCGCTAAACACGTCTGTGGACAGCGAATTATCCGAATTACACGACGTATGGATACAGATGTACGATTTTATTCAAGAGATTCGGATTTTCAGGGGAGAAATGAGAGACATCATGACCGACTGGAGGCATTGCTGTCATCTCCTATAATCATGAAAGACCCGACTTCAAGGTGAGAAATACGCACGTGAATGTGTTTGTGTGTTTTGTCTCTCTCTCTCTCTCTCTCTCTCTCTCTCTCTCTCTCTCTCTCTCTCTCTCTCTTCTCTTCTCTGTATATATGTCTCTTTGTCCATTCCTCTATCTGTCTCTGCCTGCTCCTATATCTTTCCTGAGTTTTAACACATTATTTTTTTATTTTCAGTCTAAACCCCTGTCTGGATGCAACCAACAGAAGTTAATCGTCTGCAGGAATCTGACCTGACACTCAAGACATCTGAAGCAGACTACTTGGAAATATCATCTATTTTTACAACTGAATATTTAATATTATCAATGTTGATTTATTATAAATGCTTTCCTTACAATTATCTGATTCTTAACTACAAAAAGAGAATAAAGACATGAAGAGGAGAGGGAGGAGGAGGGAGGGGGGGATAGGTGCGCTCCCCCAACGACCCATCACCTCCTCACCCACCCTCCCTCCCCGTGTGTGTGTGGGAAGGGTGGGGAGTGGGATGAGGGAGGTGGTGGGTCAAAGGTGGGGCACACAGGGGGATGAGGGGGCAGGCTTGTGTGGGAGGGGTTTATGTGGGGGGTTTATGTGGGAGGGGTTTATGTGGGGGGGATTGTGTGGGCGGGTTTATGTGGGAGGGGTTTTGGATGTGTGGGCGAGGTTTATGTGGAGGGGTTTATGTGGGTGGGTTTATGTGGGTGGGGCTTGTGTGGGCAGGGTTTATGTGGATGAGGCTTCTGTGGATGAGGTTTATGTGGATGAGGCTTCTGTGGATGAGGTTTGTGTGGATAGATGGATGGGTGGATGGGTGGATGGGTGGAGCTTGTGTGGATGGGAGGAGCAATTTTTTCTAAAATTAAATAAACATGTTGTGTGTGGGGAACTAATTAACTAATTGACTAATCACTAATTATGTGAATATGATGAATGTGGGTGGAGCTTGTATGGAGTGGGGTTTGTGTGGGTGGGGTTTGTGGTGGCAGGGTTTATGTGGGTGGGGTTTGTGTGGCAGGGTTTATGTGGGTGGGGTTTGTGTGGGTGGAGCTTGTGTGGGCGGAGTCAAAAAGGGGCGGAGTCAAAAAAAATTCATTTATCTTTGTCTTTTGTAATTCCTGTGAATAAAATGAACCTAAAATCTCTTCCCCTTCTAAATCATATACCTTATAAGTCCAAGGAACTGTATCTATTACATCAACAATTTTAAAAAGCTCATTTGTCCATCGTTTAGTATAACCTTTTTCAAAATGAGATTTCCATCTATATATTGACTATATCACCAACTTTGAACTTAGGCTTTTTGACATTAATCTCTTTTCATATTCTAATTTTGTAAATGTTTCTGATGGTTTCGTATTCGTGACGTGTGAATCGTGTCATTATACTTATCTGCAATATCCTGAATAAAAGATGACCATTGTTGTGAACCGAGTTGTGTGAATTTTTTATATAGTCTCTCTTTTAAGGTACGATTAAAGTGCTCAATAACAACGGCCTTTCCTTCATTAAAGGTACTGTATAATGTAATGCTGTTATTTTTTAGAAAAATTCTAAAATGTCTTGTTTAAAACTCTCCACCCTCATCAGTCCACAATTTTTTAGGTTTTCTCTTACTTTTATTAATATCTGTTGAAAGGCTAACATAAGAGTATTACCTGTTTTGTTTTTTAAAGGGACAACCCATGCATATCTACTCCTCAAATCGATAACGGTTAAAGCATACTTGTACCCCTTATCATTATTGAGTTCAATCAAATCAGCTGACCAGATATAATCAACTTCCTTGGAATAAACCTTCCTTCTATGAAACTTTGTGAATATTGGTTTAGGTAATCATCAGCTAATTGCTCTTCAATCTTAATGACATCATTAGAGCCATAAGTTTTTTGAATTTCCAAGTCAAGTTTCAATTTAGCACTATCATCTTCTTCACGATGAACCTATCAACTTTTTCTCTCAAGGTTGGATTTTGTATCAGAGACAAATTATACAACATTTCTCTATCGGCTTCATGTTTTTCATCCAACGTTGTGGTATTCCCATAATCAATATCGTTCTCATGCACACTTCATCAACCCTATTGATGGGTATACTCCATGGTTTAGGATTGTCTGCCTCATATAACTTTTATCCAAGTTTGTGCCTGGACCACGAAAGAATACCCTGGTAGATGTAATTCCCCTGGTATTCCAGTAGTTGTAAATTTACTTCCTGAAAAACTTTTATATCTCCTCCACGTTTGTTTTGGAGATAAATTGTTTTTTTTTGAACCACACACCGAACAATACCTTTTTGTATAACCTGTTATTTTTACTTTTAAAATATGAGATATTTTAGTATTAGTTTTCTTTTAACATTTGAGACAATAACTCATTTATTTATGAGAAAAATTCTGACAGAGTGCGAAAACCTTTTTAGTTTCCAACATGCACATTTGAATCTTAATTTTTAAAACATAAAGAATCCTTAGAAATGTCTTCACTCTCTCCTCCATTTATTTAAGAAAAAAATGAAAAACTTTAATTAACGTCAACATCTTTCCCTTGAAAACGATGTCAATAGTCTTGTCGAAAATATTGCTAATAGACTTGTCAATTTTTGTTTTCCCCTCGGTACGTTGAGATTTATTATTTACTGTAATACCCCAATCTATTTTTATCTCATTGGTTTTCCATATTTCATATTTATTTATTCTCTCTCTTTCCTCCCTCTCCTCCTTCTCCTCCTTCTCTCTCTTCTCTCTTTCCTCCTTCTCTCTCTTCTCTCTCTCCTCCTTCTCTCTCTTCTCCCTCTCCTCCTTCTCTCTCTTCTCCTTTCCTCCTCTTTCTCTCTCTTCTTCAATCCTTCCTCGTCCCTTACTATCCTTGAATCACTTCACCCCATAGAATATCATACATATATTCATCGGGATTTCTTGTTATTCCTGTATCCAAATATTTTTTTTTACAACAGGAAACAATAAAATTTCTTTTGAATTTCTGAAAGAGCCTTATGTTTTCTTAACTTTATAATATTTCATCATTTAACATTTTAATTAAATCCAAAGTGTTGGTTTATGAACATCAGTATAAAGCCAATCTTTGATTGAAAATACATCATTCTTATAATGTAGAACATATTTATTAAAATACCGAATACCCTTTTCTTGAAGGTATGCTTGGACACAGAAATTATAATTTTCTTGAAGCCTTCTTGCTGTCATTTATGTATTAGAAATATATGACAGAATAATATTATGACACAGAACACCCCCCATCTCCCATAGTTAAATCATTTTGTATTTCCTTACTTATTATATATAATCCTGTTTTTTCTGTTTTCATGATATAAACTAGGCAACACATTATTATATTTACCCTTATTAAATTATTTTATGTTGTTTACTAATCGTGCTTCCCCAAAACTCATTCTCTATACCAAGTGGATAATATTCTTCCTTACGAGACTGATTTAATTGTTCCAGGTCTTCTAGGTCAATTTTAAATGACCAATATACCCTAAATCATTCATATCATACCCCCATTGTTTCTATTCTCATACAAACGTATGCCCTTCTTATAAAAATTTATTTAATTGGAACTGTGGATTCTGTATGACCTGGAGATAAAATCAACACTTCTGTATCTTTGGAATACACGGCCGTTTTATTTAAGATATATATTGTGATAAATCACTTAATCTCACCAAGTCATTCGGTCAGTCAGGCTTGGATAATTTTTCATTATAAGCATTTTTCATATTAATATTTTGTTATACTATATTTCTGTCGTTCAGCCTGGCCTTTGTGTAATAATTTGATAAATTAATATCCAGTTCTGGGATACACCAAAGAAAGAACCATCTTTACCAACATAAGTCATTTATATTAGATAAAAATAATGTCATAAAATTTTTTATTTTGGTGAGTTGAAAAACACATATAGACATAATGACCACAACACTTGAATTTAATTCTTGCACTTGAAATGTTTGATAAACACCATTCTGTAAGAATTTTATGACTTCAACAGGTGGTGGAAGACCAAAACTATCAAAATAATATTTGTCTTGACTATTAAAAATACAAACCAATGAGAACCTTCCCACTATTATCTTCTAAGTTCTAATAATATTCATTGTATGTTTAGGCACGTTTGTTAATTCATCTCTCATACAAATAACACATATTATGAATTTTTAATTTCTTACAATATTGACAAGTTGTAAATTTGATGTTGTATTCTTTCCAAATTCTTTAAACCACTCATCAATGCTCATTTATTTATTAGAAAGATATAATCCATTCCCCTTTTAGTTAATTTACACCTGCTTGTGCGATAGAAGAAAGCTTATCTCCAACTTACAATCTCGCTTTATCAGGCAGACTTTCAAGTTTTTCAGCAAAATCGACAATTACACCACTTCCACTAATTTGTTTCTCCAACTCTTTGTTATTCTTTCCAATTATTTTTTGAGCCCGGAGTTGAGCCTTCCTTTCGTTGGCAGTTTCACCGCTGTTGAAAACCACCCGTCAATGCTCCAAGCCGCACTTAAACACAGCAAAATAAAGGAATTAGAAATGGGAGAAATCCTCCACTCGTCTCTCTTATTGATATTTTTTTCAACATTGGTTTTGTCATT
>CM068952.1:142316323-142330724 GCA_035128595.1 Eptatretus atami
CTTATTTCCAGTTGTTACTGGAGTTTGTCAGAGGTGTGTACTGGCCCCCATACTTTTCAGTGCTTGTATCGACTGGATTCTGGGAAGGATGTCAGAGAGATCAAGCTGCAGTGCATCGTTTGGGAATGTCAAGATCCTGACCTTGATTTCACAGATGATTCAGTCATCTTTGCAGACACACTGGATATCCTTATGGGGGCTCTCGAGGCACTGATTTAGGGATTAGAGCCACTGGGAATATGGGTTTCCTGGGTCAAAACTGAAATACAGGCTTTCAATGACATCTTGGATGCTGCTATCTTGTCTGTACTTGTTTGTGGTGAGGGGAGTCGTGGATTCACTGGATCATGTGGTGTGGCGCTGTCGGTACCTATGCAGGAGGCCAAAGTTCCAAGTCTTAAAGTCCTTGGTGCTTCCAGTCTTGCTCTACGGATGTGAGACTTGGACTCTGACCAGGGATTTGAGATGGAGACTAAAGTCCTTCAGTGTGAGATCTCTTCGGAGAATCCTTGGCTATCGCTGGTCAGACTTTGTGTCCAACAAGCGGTTGCTGAAAGAGATTCAGATAAGATTTGTTACCTGTATAGTCCATGAGCGTCAGCTGCGGCTGTATAGACATGTGGCTCAATTTCCTGACACTGATCCTGCTCACCAGATTCTCTCAGCAAGGGAGCCTTGTGAGTGGAGGTCAATGGGCCGACCACCTGCCTTGTGTAACCCCCAGCCGAGGCAACTTTGAAAGTTACAAGATTTGTATATATGGTCTAAATAGCCCCAATCACAGGGTAACCTTAAATCCAAGGGGAGGGCGGGGAACCCAAAACATATTTGCTAAAATGTTTGTCTACAATGGCAGGTCTTACTCAGTTACTCCTAAAAAAAAAAAATAGATGGCAGTCGAAAATTTCGCCATGGATGATAGATTTCTTGTCAGTGAGCCAAGAATAGTTCTTCATCAGCCAAACACTCATGGAGAAGCTTGTACATAAATTACAAGAAATATAAAGGTCATGCGGTTGCTGCAGTAAAGGTCAGAATAGGGTGGACTTCGAATTCCAAATCCCAGCATTTTTTTTAGTTGGGACTCCTATTTGCCGAGCAAATGCTTAATCGTATCATTTATTTATTCAACGAAGCCCTGGTATCCTTGTTAGGAGACTTTGCAAACAAACCTTCTCAGCTGTAACCTGCAACACCCCACGGGGGTTTGAGACACAGTTCGAAAGGAGAGTAATTAAAACTGGGAATAGTAATAACGTCAACCACTTTGCATGGAAAATGCATCCTTGAATTAAATAACATTTTCTTCTTCTCCACATCATGTAGACTGTTTACAAATTGGGTGATTCATACAAGCAGCCCAATTTAAGTGATAACTACAGCTGTCGTGCATAAACAAACACTGCGAAGCCTTCTTTATCCCCCTCGAATCTTAAACTCTTCTAAAACAACCTCCTCTTTTCTGCTGTGATCACCCCCAAGCCGAGAGGGCATCGACTCTGTACTGTTAGTTGTTTCAGAATTATGGTGCTGAACAATAGGTACTCAGAGAATGAATATATTCGTTCATTTCGGATGCAGCATGTGGATGCTGGTTGCATCATTACTGGGAGCAATGACTGCACCGTTCACTGCAATGACTGCACCTCCTTCAAGTTAGAGCAGAAATTTTATAATTTGTTATGGGTGCCGGTGATACTCGCCAACTCTTCCAGAAGACACCATGGGATCATTAATGTCCACCAACTAACGATAGCAGACTGAATATCTAGTTTAACATCCATCCGAGAGAGGTGCACATCAGGGCGCTGAGATTCAAGCCCAGGCTCGACAGCTCAGATGGGAGAGTACTTACCTCCAGCCCATCCTGCCAGTCCAAAATGAATGCAATTCTGAGCATTACCAAAATTAAGCCTCCCTCAAAGGATAGGAGGACTTATCGCTGTTGTGGGGTTTGTTTCTACAATTCGTACCCAAAATTCTTAATTGTACCCCAGTTTCTTAGACTCCTTGGAGTGCCAATTGTGTACAGCATTTTGGCTGCTGGTTGCATCATTGGTGAGGGGTGCAGCTATGCTGCTGATGCAGTGCCCCTATTACCAGTATACTGGTACTCATTTCGCCGACCTCGGAAGGATGACAGGCTGAGTCAACCTCCTGGTGTTAATGCTGCGGCCAACGGGGCTTGAACTCAGGACT
This sequence comes from Eptatretus atami, assembly GCA_035128595.1. Classification (NCBI taxonomy): domain Eukaryota; kingdom Metazoa; phylum Chordata; class Myxini; order Myxiniformes; family Myxinidae; genus Eptatretus; species Eptatretus atami. The sequence continues at coordinate 142,318,523 of CM068952.1, forward strand.
CAAGGATCTCAAGCCACCACTCTAACTGCTAAGCCAACACCAGACTACCCCTAGGAGTACTAAACCACCATTTAGGTTTTGGTTTTTTTTTCTTCCTTCATTCCCAATTTCCAAGCTGTATTTCAGAGCCGGCTGGGACTTTTGGGATGAAATTTTGCACCAATGATGTGAATAGAAAGTATGTGGGGTTGACATAATATTTTAATATATTTTTAAAGAACTCAACTTGTCCGATCAGAACGAAATTTCCCTCTCCAGATAGCCTAGAGCAAGGCACATTTATGCTTAATTTACATCATGCCCCTCCGAGTTGAAAGTAACGGTCAAATGGTTGTCTGAAAAAAAACAAAGAAGAAGGCATTTCTTGACATCGCTCAATTTTGCCAATGGGGAATATGATGTAACCAAGTTTGAATGTAAAATGTATATTCATGTTTTTCCTCATGCATATTTATGCTCCGCCTTTGTGTGGCGGCATCTGCGCTGCAGAGGGCGCGTGGACTCTTCCCCGGTCTGGCAGGACGTGTGGTTTTGTGGAAAAGGAACGGTTTTTTACCAACGCATTTGTATTGTTTTTAAAATAACTAAGAAGTGATTTAAAACTCTGCAATTAGTGGTTAAACTGCCTGGAGCATTCTTATTTAAGAACCTGGACATGGAGGGCATTCCAGGATCATAAAAAAGCCCGACTCATGCTCATCTTGTTGCCGGGAGGAAGAAGTGCCACAATGTCAAGGAGCTCGCTTCACACGCCGTCTGTTGCACGCCGTCAACTCTTCTAGGTCTTCGCTTTTGTTGAAGGCCAAAGTAGAAGCAGCTGAGGCCTCTGTCAGAGGATGTAAATCAGATGAAGCTCAGTTGCTACTCGAAGAGCAACAGGTGCAGCAACGATTGATGGCTGCGCAGCAACAGAGTGATCTCAAGCAGCAACAGGCAGAGCAATTATGCATCTCAAACAGCAACTGATGCAGTAACAGAGTGATCTCGAGCAGCAACTATTCATGGCTGCCCAGCAAAAGAGGGATCTTGAGCAGCAACAGATGCAGCAACAATGTAACAGATGCAGCCTGCTTGGAGCTCTGTGTTGGGATGAATTCGACAACATTTCGGTCGCTGGATTACCTACACCTGCGGAGAAGATGGGAATGCTCTTGTCCAGAGATAGTTTCCATGTCTTTGTTTCCATGTCTTTTGCAAGTTTAGATGGATAGCAAGTTTGCAAGATAGCATGTTTCCATGTCTTTGCCGCCATACATTCTATCTGAAGACAATACTGATTGTGTTCTACCGGATACCCGGGTACTTGCTGACCTAGCTACGTCACTCGAACCAGTGTCATTTCAGACAGATAAGTGTTAGCTCCCTTTCACCAGCCGTCAACACTGCAGCACCAGCATCCATGGAGAACTCATCGATATCAAACGTATCGAACAGGCAAGTTCTGTCTGCTCAGTATAACATGATACCAGCTCCTGGTCTATTGTACACAACTCACCAGACACCAACTAATGCCTGACACACAACCTTCGTGTCGTCATCCTTCTCCAATGCTACGTGTCATGGCTGCACATCGACCCCCCATTGTGTTAACATGCCCTGTTGTGAGCTTGTGGGTGACAAACCTGGCTCCGATTATGACCGCTCGGTATCCCACCATGAATAGTGACCTTATGTCACCGTTCAGTGGGATTGCAACCGACAACCAATCGGGTTATTTCTCATCAAATCCAACATACACCCATGCTGTACCCACATATGCTGTGAGGACAGACAACGCACGCCCGGCAACAATATTACCAGTGTCTAGCCATTCACTCTTGGGTTGAGAAGTCAAGCCAGGAATCATGCCAACAGTGATGCCTGCCATGCACAACTGTGTAAACTATTTGTCTCATCGAGACTTAGTTTGAAATGTAATTTTGGTATTTGATTATAAGCTTGAGAAAATTGTGACATGGTGTGCATGCTGTCTTCCAGAACATGATCAGAGGAGTACCACTAGCATCCGATAAGCAGCTTAACCTCATACTTCAACATATGGTTGATGGTTCAGAATCCAAAGCACTCGAAGAGTGTCTTAACTGAGTCTACATTTCTAACCCTGACGTCGGTTTGCAGCAGGTCTGGAATCATCTTCAAGAAGATTTGGCAGCGATGAAGCAGTTACACAATCATTGCTAAACAAGTTGGAACTTTTTCCTCAACTCTCTCCTCATGACCGCAAAACTTTGCAGAAGTTTGGCGACACCATTAAGGAAATAGAGGCCACCAAAAATGATGGTTCCCTTCCTGGACTCTCTATTGAGTGCAGCCTGTGGCTGCTGGTTGCATCATTGGTTGGGATGCGGCTATGCCGCTGATGCAGTGTTCCCCTTACCAGTACACTGGTACGCATTTTGCCGACCTCGAAAGGATGACAGGCTGAGTCAACCTCCTGGTGTATTAATTCAGCGGCCAACAGGGCTTGAACTCAGGACCCTAGGATCCCACGCCGCCACCCTTACCACTAAGCCAACACCAGGCTTCCTTCTTGGACTTGCAGTGTTGGATACATCTCTGTTCCTCAAACGAATCATAGCAAAGCTTCCACCTGACCTCATGGATCGTTGGAGGATGGAGGCCTTCAATTATAATGAAACCCACAATGTCACCTTTCCACCATTTTCAATGCTCGCATCCTTTCCTTCATTCGGCGCAGAGCAAAGATTCAAAATTACCCCAGTCAGATGGTTTCCTCAGGATATGATGACAGATCATGTTATTCTGTTACTACGGTGAAAGCTCCACTCACCACGAAGAACAGAATGTCTGCCTTCACTCGTGACACTCGTTCAAGGGTCAGAGTGAGCAAGACCGAGGTCAGTAGTGAATTTCTGCCACAGATTGTCGAGCAACCAATTGCAGCAGTCAATTTGCCTTCTGAAAATCAGCACCCTCATCATCGAATGGAAGATCCACAACAATTATGCCTTATTCACAGGACAAACATGCTATTGCACATTGCAGAATATTTAGAGTGAAAACAATGCAATCCAGACTCTTCTCTCGTAACCAGTGGAAAATACTCGTATGTACCAGATGTGCTCTGTAAACTAATCATTCAGCCAAGGTGTGTCAAGTAAAATTATGTCGTTCTCACGATGACAGCACCCATCATTGCTTTATGATGCCAGTTGTGCTACCCTCGATGGACCGGCATGGACGCAATTTATCAGGAACTCCTCGAATGCTGAAAAGTATCAGCTGGCCTTTGAAAGCATGGCAAGGAGCAACCCTCGGTGATTAGCAGGTGCATGGACATTTGTGGTAGTAGTGGATTCAGATGAAAGTCTTGTTTCATAATCTGTCTTGTGAAAGTATTCATCACTGGTAATCCTGAAAACTTTATGAAAACTTATGCTGTGTTGGATGACCAGTCAAATTGGTGTCTGGGCCGCAGCGAACTCTTTGACTACTTCAATGTGCCAAATAATGTTGTCCCCGATGAACTCAAAACTTGCTCTGGAACTATGGAAGGCATTGGTAGGCATGTCACGAATCTAGTCACGGAATCTTTCGATGGAACCATCCACTTGTTGCTCCCAGTGCTAACTGAGTGTATTGCTATTCCTTGTAATTCCTCCGAGATTCCAATACCGGAGGTCGCAAGACTCCAGTCAAACATACATCCTATCGCTGAAATGTTTCCCGAACCTGACCCAAAAGCGTCCATCCTGCTGTTAATTGGACGAGATGCTCCTCAGCTGCTGAAGGTCAGAGAATCTCAGAATGGAGCACCTAATGCTCTGTGGGCACAGCGTATGGACCTTGGATGGGTAATAATTGGCGATGTACATCTGGACGGCATCCATAGCCATGAGCGAGTGGAGGCCTATTCATACTCACATTCTCGACAATGGAAGACCATCATTTTGTTCGCCATGCCCTATTCGCATCACCGTCAAGGACATCATACTGCCACATCATTATGTACCTTCAGGTCAGCACTTTGGGAGATCCTGCGACCACAGAGCCTATGATGACGGGATCGGCAGTGACATCTTTCAGCGAACAAGGAATGATGACAAGCCAGGTCACTCCATAGAAAACAACTGTTTTCTTGTGATCATGGAGGATGGATTCATCAGGAATGACAATAGCAATCAGGTGGCTCTGCTCTCCTTCAGAGATGATGTAAAACTTCCAGACAATCGACCTCTTGCGATCAACCGCTTAACATCCTTCAAGAGCTTCTGGATAAGAAACCAGCCTTTAAAAATAGCAGTATGTGGACTTCATGGCAAAACTTTTTTTGCCAAAGGACATGCTGAGCCTTTTGAACCAGGAACAGAGGCAAAACGACAGCGATGGCATCTTCCTCATTTTGCTGTATTTCATCCACGCAAACCTAACAATATTCATGTGGTGTTCGACGGCAGTGGTAGCAATTGTGATGTCTTGCTAAATAAGGTACTACTTCCTGGTCCAGAACTCGTCAATCCTCTCCTCGGGGTATTAGTACGCTTCAGACAGGAACCAATCACCATCAAGGTTGATTTAGAGCAAAGGATCCATAAGAGTACATCACCTTCTCAATGGAAGTACGTGGAAACTTCCAATTTTTTTGCAACCGAGTCTTAAACCATCTTAATGACCATGAAAAATGAAATCAGATATTGAATTATAGTTACGAGAAAGCCAAGAGAATGTAAGAAAGTGTGAGCCTTCCAAAATAAGTGATACGGATAAAACAAAATGGTGACATTTGGATTTTGAAGCCACTCCCTGAATGGGGTGAGGTTCCTTTCGGGCTTTCCCCCCCATGTCATAGCAGTTTCCTCCAGCGATGCAGTGAGGTCTGATCTTGTGGAAATTCCACCACGTGAACACATTACGCTCGACATGAACAGATATTTTCCCACCTTCGTAGCAGAATGTGAAGTGCATAAGGCAGATGCACATGAAAACATCATTTTCAGAATTTACAAGAAAGTCCTATGAAGGGGAAAAAACCCCCTTAAATCTAGCACAAGTAGACTCATGGCAATGATCGAATATGCAAGCAAAATTCAAAAGCTGAGGCAGACAATGCCACTGGAAGTACGTGTGATGAAAAAAATAAATTGCCGATTTTAATTGATTCAAGCTTGAATAGCACCACCTTTGGGTGCAATCTGGCTATTTAAGATAGCCTCGATTGGGTACAATATTTTCTGGTGTATAAATCACGGCGGTTTCATTCATATTTATTGTGGATATGTGGCCCTAAAAAGGGCCGTTTGGGTTTGATGAAGCTTTTCAGCGAAACCGGTTGAAATTCGCGTCAATGCTTTCCTCGTCGAAGACGGCACGTAACTTATTGTCTGAATCAGGGTATAGCAAGTCCCCGTCACTGTCCATCTCGCTATTACCATCATTTGCAGGCTTCTCCTCCCAAATTATGTCGTCCTCTGTGCCATTCATGTTGTTGGGGATGCAGCATTTCAGAAATGCTTGCTTAATGATGTCCGACAGTATTTCCTCCGACACCTTGATTATCCAGCCGCAGATCATCGGAAGGTCGACCTTTCTCATCCTCCCAATGAATGCCCACAGCCTAACAGTCAACGTAATGCTCAGCCAACGTAGAGACATGAGTAATGGTGAAAGTTCAACCAAGATGCATGTGGCCAATGCTCCTCGGAATCCAGGTCGAAAATCCCGGTGGGAAACACGTCACGAAATGTTGATTTTCAACTTACGAAAATACCAAGTCTGGGAAATAGGAAAGTTTATTTGTGGTGGTTCCACTGAGATGCAGTGAATGTTCCTCGAAACCTGGGTTGAATACAAAGACCTGCAAAGTAAGAAAGTTCATCTGGTCGACGCGAGTAATCCGCGGAAAGCAAGTTCGGAACCGCTGAGAGAAAGGAGGGAGAACCAAAGGAAGCCAAAAGAACCGAGCAGCACTGGTACTTCTTAAAGCTTCGCCGTCCCGTGGCTCCTCACTCTCATGAGCTTCTTCTTCCATCCTTTTTAAATCCTTTTCCTGCCCTCGTAGAAAAAAGTACTCGGGGTTGATTGGTTGTTCTGAGTTTTAAACCACGCCCCACTATCCAGCATTTGCTAGCATAGCATCAGCATGTAAGGAACAAGCTTGGTGGATTAATTCTGCCTGCATCTGATGTTCATGTAGAAAATTATGCATGTTAAAAGATAGTTGCCACTACAAGTCCCTCGTCCATCCACCTCTTCTGCTGCGCGCGAACAATGACGCCGGCTGGAAACTTGTCTTTGGGCAATGTCTTCCTCTTGAACATGACATATGAGGGAAGCTTGCCACACAAGCTTATTTGGGGTGGGTGCTCAGTTATTGGACTCCAGCTATTGTGAATCATTCTTCTTTTGATGTGAGACCAGGTGTTCTTCATTTTCTTTTGTGTTAAAGGCGTTTTCAGAGCCGCGAGGCTATAGCCGCAATTCAGCATTGATCGTTTTTAAGACTGATTTTTTTTCTAGACTCGTGTATTAACCGCACCCCCAACTTTTACCTTTTTCGCCCATAAAAAAGTGCGGTTTATACACCGGAAAATATGGTAAATACAGGGCAAATTGGAATCAACGAATCTTGTTGAGGAAAATTTGACGTCTGCCTCCTAAAAATTTGCGATGACAGAAGTTTGGCAGTCAAAGGATATGATCAATTTTAGAAGCCTCTTACACTCGCTGTTAATTCAGCAATGTACCATACTTTGTGGTGTAATGGTGAGAGCATCTGTTCTAAATCTGGGAGGTCAGTGGCTCACACACCGGCTGAGTCATACCAAAGATTTAAAAAATGGTACGTGCTGCTTCCTTGCTTGACGTTCAGCATTTTAAAGGACAGATCATGGACAATTCCCATCGGTTGGCATCCATGGGGAGGAGGAAACTCATCCTGAGAAAATTCCCCGCTGAGTGCCGTGAGAAAAGTGGCACCATTATTATGACGTCACTGGTACCTAGAGTATTCCCAGGAAGTGATGACACATCCTGCAAGCTTAGTGGCTGTGTTAAGTGTTTGTTTTGTGTGTGTGTGTTTGTGTTCGTGTGTGTGTGGCAGCTCCATTACGATCCTTGGACTTTGTATATTAATCATAAAAAAACATAACGCCACTGGCGACTTCATCAGCGGAGGCATAAAAAGTCGATAATGCGCTTTCTGCCAGTCCCCCCCTCCTCACTCCAGCATCCCAGGAAGCGCTGATGCTAAAAAATAAACTGTTATACTTTTGACACATTGCGCATGCAGAAATAAAAGTCTGGTGAAATCAACCATGCTGGGTATGGATGAGGGAGGAAGAGAAAGAGACAGACTGTGTATGTGCTGGTTGGAGGGGGTAATGGCTACAGCCAAGCTGTCTCAGCCGGAGATTCAGGAAGCAGTGCAGAGTCGGGATGTTTGGAGAAATCTGATCATGAATGTCACCAGAAAGGACCACGACTTGATGGAACGAGATAACATCCACCAACTAATGCCAGAAAGTGGGACCCCCAGTTTAACGCCCATCAGAGGGATAGCACAAACACTGATGAACCACTTTGCTTGTGAAACACTGGGATGACAGTTTATAGCTTGGTCAGGATTTGAACCCAGAACAGACAGCTTTGAGGTGAGTGTGTGTACCTCTAGGCCACCCTGCCAGCCCACAATGGCAATGATATAAGTTATATGAGATAGTCCAATACAGGAAGAGGCCATCTAGTCCATCATGCCCGCACTTTTCCTGCCAACTATACCACTGAGTACTTTGTTTCACCTTTCTTACCAACTACTTTCTTTCACCGATCTAACAACTACCCCTCAGTCAAAATGCATTTTATAAGGTATGAAATGCTCTTCTCCAAGCTGTGTGTGATGACAATTGCAAGGAAAAAGGCTTATTTTGTGAGCAGGTGGTTCTGATTAGCAGCTGTAGTCTTTTTCACACTGAGAAAGTGGTCATGTCATAAATTGCGAAAGTGCTTTTCTTCTTGTGTTCATAGCAGCAAGCAGGTTGTACAGAATACTCCCCTTAGCATTTTCCTCAAAAATATTGTGAGGCTTACTACACTCGGGGAGAAACGACTTGTAAAGAAGTCCAAAACTAAAGACCAATTCACAATTAGCATTTGCCTCCAAAAGCCCAAATGGCTCCAAAGCAAACATCTTAGGCAGAATTGAAATGAAGTCATCGACTCAAGCAAGTTCTTTTAGTTACTTGAATTTTGCATATATACTGCATTTTGTGATATGGTAACAATGATAATAAAATACGAGTATTTTTGTTTCAATTCACCTTTTTTCCAGCCTTCAAGACTTTCATGATTCACTTTTATAAAATCACAACATACTTTCGAATTATCCTTCTCTCCCTTATCCCTCCTGAAAGAAACATCTGTGAAACCATGTTTTTTCCCATTGCCTCTTTTAATCCAACGTTTACATCATTCATTTTGCATATAAAGGTCCCACATATTTACGAGGTGCATTGAAATTGTTCTTAGAATGAGCTATTCACAGTATTCCAAGTTCCGCCAATGATTTATTTTTCAGTATTTCAGTAAAGAACATTTCTTGCTCTTCCATGAGCCTCGATCTTGCAAAAAAAAGTCTAATATATGAAGCTCTTTCTACCCACTGACTGACTGATATTAAAGATCGGTGTCTTTCAAGTGATGTAGAAAGCTGAAATTTTGTGTGCCGATGGACATCAAAGCCAGTACACCGGAAAAAATCACAGAATCATCGGACAACATCTATGAATGAAAATATAAATAAATGAAAACAATAAATTATAATAAATAAATAAACAAGGAGTCATAGACTGGTACTTACGAAATCGTCAACTTGACCTCTGACCTTGTCTAATAAAAGCTGTCTCTAGAGAAGGTAGCCACGCAAACCAGAAGTTTCTACGATGATTCTGTACCAAACCATCAAAAATCGAATGTTTGACCTCACTGTGACCTTGACCTTTGACCGATTTTGACCAAAATCTAATCAGCGCTAAACATCACCCTCCTGAATCACGTGGTGTAATTTGACATTGGTAGCTTCTTCCGTTCTCGAGTTATCGTGCCTACAAACAAACACACAAACACACACACACAAACAAACACACAAACAAACAAACAAACAAACACACAAACAGAGGACGGAAGTCATCAATATACTTACGAAATCTTTAGATTTCATAAGTAATAATCAAATGCAGGTGAGCTGAAACAATGGGGAAGGGCGGTTCGTATGCTTACACAATGTGTAAACACACCGAGGTAGTAATAGAAAAGCTCATTCTAACCACTGACACACTGATATAAATGTTTAGTCCCTTATCGGTGGGGTAGAAAGCTGAAATGCGATGTACTGCTATAACTCGAAGGCAATATCCCAGGATAAAACACAGAACCATCAGAAAATTTCTGGAAACAAAAATATCAGCGAATAAAAGTCAACCAGTGCAGCCTCGATCTGCTCACTGTGGGTCGTGTGACCCAAGACAATGGAGCTTACACTCATACTAGTTGCTAGGTAATGCCAACATGTGCCTCTTCCACCACTTGTTTCATAACTTTTGCATATTTCCATGAAAAATTCCTGCAGGTGTCAACTTATAAATAAAGAGCTCAATGTAATCACTAATTCTTGGTTTACTTGAGTTATTTAGTTGCTTACAGAGTGCAAGCAGAATGCAACTCACTAAATATAAAAAGCTCCCATAACCCACTTCATTAAATAAATAAAGCTTACACTTATATTGGCTGCACAGATGATACTCCCAAGTAAGCATGCTAAACCAGCCGAAATATATATGTATATATATATATATATATGTATGTATATATATGTATATATTATATATATGTACATATATATATACACACATATATACACATATACTGTAAATATAGTATATATATATATATATATATATATATATATATTATTATATATGTCATGTGCAAATATATGTACATACATATGTGCATATATATGTACATATATAAATGTATATATACACATATACATATATATATACACACATATACTGTATATATGTATATACATATATACAGTATATGTGTATATATATGTATATACATATATACAGTATATGTGTATATATATGTATATGTGCATATATATGTACATATATATATGTATATATATACTCTATATACATATATATACATATATATATATATATATATATATATATATATATATATATATATATCTACAGGCACTCCTCACTTAACGACCAACCTGTTTAACGACCGGCCGGACTTACGACCAGCTCTCCGACCAGTCGGCAGCAGCAGCGCATCACTTTTTTTTTTTCCTCTCTCAGTCCCAGTCTCATTCCGCAGTCGGTCGGTATTCATACACTAGCGTTCGCAATCTCCAAGACTACATATTTCGTCTATAAATTTGTACTTTATTGTGCACCCCATAGTACAAGATGTCCGCGAAAAGGCACTCCTCACTTAACGCACAGTCAAAGGCACTCCTCACTTATACATATACTAGCTGAAGTACCCGGTAATACCCGGGAAATTTGCCCTATTTTCCTCACGCTAGTTAGACTGAGGCATTAGTTGTATGGAGAAAATTAGGAAGGCTTCTTTTATTCCTCAGATTTATGGAAGGAAGGCTTTCCTCATTCCTCATGCTGCCGTAATCCTCAGAGATGGTCATAGTTGAAGGCGGCCTTGAGCCACTCAATGTTTCTAGCAGCAGTGGAAACTGTCCTTGATGTTCTGCCAAACCCGGACCTAGAAAGCTGGAACGTGAGTTTTGTGCTTCTCTCCGCCGTCGGTGTGACGCTCTATTTGCAGTTAGGCGATGCTCTCTCTCTGCAGCCGACTCTGCTTGCCTGGCTCGTTTATGAGCACATATATCAGCAGTAAGACGTGTCTCTCTCTCTCTCTCTCTCTCTCTCTCTCTCTCTCTCTCTCTCTCTCTCTCTCTCTCTCTGTGCAGCTGACTCCGCTTGCCTGGCTCTTTCATGAGCAGATCTATCAGCAGTTTAGCTGTTGCCGTGCGCGTGCAGTTCAAGAATTCAAATAACAGGAGGAGAATGTGTATGTTTAAAAAGTCAACGAATACGAACATTTTTGTATTTCAAAAAACCCTAGTGTTTTTAACCATGAAGCCTTTTGTTACGATTAATACGCCGGCGCCTATTCGAAAGCCTTTTTTTTTAATGGGAATTTTTTTTTTATATATATATATATATATATATATATATTTTCATTTTTCTGGAAAGCCACTTAGCACATCCTGGAGCTGAATGTTAGGTCTATATGTGTGTAAAGTTTCATCAGATCGGTTCACTGGTCTAGGAGCTTATTGGTTACAAACAAACAGACAGACAGACAGCAACAGACAGAAGGACTGCCATTTATATAGTATATATATATATATATATATATATTATATATATATATATATATATTTATATACTATATATATATAATGCATATATATACATATATAATACATATATATATATATGTATGTATATATACATATATACATATATATGTATAATATATATGTATATATGTATCTATATATATATATGTATATGTACATATATATATATATGTATAGATATGTATATATATATATATATATATTGTTGCGAATTCGCGCCCGCCGGCGTGCGATCGGCCACGTGACTCGAATGGCGACCGCCTCGCCCACCGGACGGACAATTCCGTCGTGACCCTCCCGGACTAACGCCGGATCTAGTCACGGGTGGGCCTTTCGGCCTCACCACGATCGTGCCAATCGGCCACCCGCGTGGGATAGGGTTGTTCGCCAAACTCGACCTACCTAAGTACCCCAGCGGATGGTAAACCGGGCGACCGCACCTCGCCGCAGGTCGACTTCGGACACGGGCCGCTTAACCGATCCGTTCCGTGCTATCGGGATAACCGAGCGGTGTTATCGTCGGCCTCGACGGTTCCTGATTAATTATCGGGCGTCCCGCGCCCACTCAAACCCTTAGTAAAGCAAGATGGACACCCACAAAGGAAAGGACGCAGCGAAACGGGGCAACAATTCAACAAGAAAGCACATTTATTACACGCACACAGATAGCACACATATATCACGTATTTACAGCCAGAATGCACATATATCACATGTAAAACAAAACCCACAATGCAGAGCTACGACCGACTAACGCGTACACCCGGCAACACTTAAAACAAT
>CM068952.1:142331831-142353890 GCA_035128595.1 Eptatretus atami
TTCCCACATTGGTAAACTTTGCGATGGTGCACTTTTTTGTCCGAAAGTTTGGTGCATGGCGTAAGTGGATACCGAAATGTCTTGAGCAAAGACGTTGCACCTGTATGACACTTTTCCTCTGGTGCCAAAGTTCAACAATTTTCGTCCGTTTGTATCGTCATCTTGGCATTTTTCTGGCGCTTGCTTGGTACAAAACAAACTTCAAGGTCTCTGCAACAAGAAATGAAGCATTAGTTGACAAAATTACTGCTTTTTAGAGAACAACGAAGCATTTTTTAAAAGTTGTATTTTTTGGGGGACACCATAATAATTATATTTATATTATATATATATATATATATATAATATTATTACACTCATCTTTAGATTAGTTGGATGTAAGCAACTAATGCATCCATCCATCATCCATCCATCCATCCATTTTTTTTTTACTGAATTCACATCGTATACTGTCCAGATCACATCTAAAATGATTTCTTGAACTTTCCAGGTGGTTTCAGCAGCATTTAAAAGTTGGAAATCAGATTGAATGATTGCTTCAGCGAAAGTGCTCACGGATGCTTGATGTATGTCAAGAACCATTAATACAAAAGGAAGCCACAATTTATGAACAATTTTGAGATTACTATCCAGAATCAGCATAATTTATCTTGGACAAAAGGTTTTGGGGGGTTTTTTTCGTTCTAAAAAGGCAAACTTTTTCATTCTCTAACAGCTCTTTTTGTCGACAGAAGTCAGGCGGAAAGGGCAAATAACAGAGGGTGTTGGTGAAAAGACAGGGAAGAAGGGAAACGACTGAGAGCAGGCCACATTGTGTAAACCGGTGTGAGTGGTGAACAAGAAATGACGAAAGGACTCTTAATTAACTCTTAGATCTGTTTGGTACTCAACTGGATTAACGAAAAACATTTCACTGGAGATGTTTACCATCTCATCATGAATATTTTGTGGTCCACATTTTTATAAAGAGTGAGGAAAGGAGAAATGCAGATGGGGGAGAGGAAAGTGGATGGAGAGAGTTGCAATGACCCTTGACATACGCAATGAACAAATTCAGGAAAAGCATATTTTGATTAAGCAAAGTCTTTTGTAACATGATAAGATGAAGAAAAGGTTTTTGAGAACCTGCCGTTCGTGGCTGGGGGGGGGGGGGGGGGGGTGCTATGAATAAGTTTGAGGCCAATGTTAGTGAGAAAAATTCACTTGAAATGGTGCATCGATCCACCATTATACTTATACCAATCCATCCATTGGGACCATACTCTGTGCAGAGCATTTACTGCTCGGCCTAAAGCAGTCTCCTTGGCTATTGGGTACAATCCTGGACAGGTCACCACTCCAACACAGGATACCAGTAAGCTGGCAGTCATTTTTCCAACCTCAGAAGGATGACAGGCAGAGTCAACCCCCCTGGTACTAGTTCAACAGCCGAGTTGGATTTGAACTCAGGATCCTGGGATCCCAAGCCCACCACCCTAACCATTAAGCCAACACCAGGCAAATGGTGCATGGAAGAACAAAACAGTGGATCCTTGGAATAGTTCTCGGTTCACTGGAAAAGCATGGAATTAAATAATGGTGATTGTTCACTTTCAAGTGTAAAAAACTATAATTTGTTGAATATTTTAAACCGAGCAGATGTTTCTGGTGTCTAACAGTCCCCTCCTGTGTTGAAGTTGTAATTCCTTGAATTGCATTCGGTTTCCCAGCTTCGTGAAAACTTCTTCAAAATATAAGAATATCATGACCTGTTTCATTTGTTCTCTTTACCCTCAATTCAACGTGAATCCATTCTCGTGTCTTCTTAAACATACTTGGTCATGTTGTCGCGATTTCGAGTCTGTTTTCGTCTCGGCCTTGGCCAAGCCATGTACTCATCCTTCTTGTTCCTCACATATATTATTACATTCCTTTGTTCCAGTGTTTCCTCCCCATGCCTATCCTTAATCACTGTTATCCATTTTGCCAACTCAAAACCTCTCAAAAACCGGATTAAAAACATCCCTCCCCTGAATAATTCACAATAACTCATTCTTCCCTATTACTCCATCCTTTGCTCTTCTTTACCTTGTGCTAACTCATAATGTATATTTTTTCCATTTTATTAGTGACATAACTAATTGCTAATTTAATTTAATTCAAAACTTATTTTAAATGACATTAGAGTGGTTTATCTCCCAATAAGTCTTTCCCAAAGGTGGGAACATGAGAGAGCTGGAAGGGGGAGGGGCAAGGTGAGAAGAAGATGGGAGTAGTCGGGTAAGGGGAAGATGGGAGGGGCAGGCAGTAAAGGAGTTGATGTTGGGAGTACTGACATGAAGGGTTTTCACAGTGTAGGACACTGTTGTACAGCACTCCCTCCCAATTCCATCTACAGGCGCTGCACGATGTCATCATCGCCGGGCGCTGAAGGGGTCCTGGCGATGACGCATGCTGCAAGGGTGTATTCAGTTTTCCCTCAATTTGTTAGTTGGTGAAAAAATTTTTTTGCCAAGTATGTTGGTCTGTCGCGTTTATCTGTTTGTCTTTCTGATTGTCACACGATTTTTGGCCACAGTTTTCAAGCAATCGTTCTGAACTTTTTTTTGTGTATGTAGGTGACCAGCCAAGGAGAGCAACACTTCATTTTGGTGAAGATCCGAATCCAGATCTGGATCTGAGAATTTTTCAGTGATTCTTCACCATTGAGAAATGGGCCAAAAACGATATAAAGCACATTATCTCAAAAGGTTATGGATGGATTCACAGGAAACTTGGTGGACAGGTTGGGTGTGTAACAAGGACGAATCGATTAAATTTGGGTGAAGATCTGAATCTTAATCCGGATCTGAGAATTTTTCAGTGATTCTTCACCGTTGAGACATATGGCCAAAAAAATATGATGCTTAGAAGTTAAAGATACTCAACCTCTTCCAGTAGATGACCAAGGAAATACAGAGAGGAGGGTTAATTTGATAGTCCTCCTGGAGGGATAGGGTGCGACTGTAGGATTTTCCAGGATTGAAGCACATAAGCAATTGATCAGACCAGTTTCTAATCATTTGCATATCAGCAGAGAGAGATACAGCTGCTGCCTGCCTTGCAGAGGGATGGAGGTACTGTATAACATAATGTGGAGTTGTCTGCAAAACGGTCATTTTATAGATGAGAAACAAGACTAGGCCAAAAGCACTGCTTTGGGGAACTCCACTGGGAGAGGGGAGTAGCAGATTCCATGAGTAGTGGAGTAGTAACACGTTGAATGGGTGAGTGGAGGAAGTCACAAATTCAGGAATGAAGGCAGCCTTTTATTTCACAAGCAGAGAGTTTGGCAAGCAAAAATGTATGCTAGACTATTGAACACCTGAGATATGACCAGGGAGATGATTCTAACCTCTCATTTGAGATTGAAAGCCTCCAGCCATTGCTGAGAGATGGAGGAACGGAAGCATGGCCAGAGTTGAGCGATGGAATCTAAATTGATGGTCAGAGATCAGACTCTTTGAGAAAAGAAAAGACTTGCCAGTTGTTATCATGCAGCTTGCTTTCTCAACAGGAAAGGCAAATTTGAGAAAGGTCAACCATTCTTTATTTCGCAAGCTCACAACAAGTGCATGGTTCTGTCCATCCATTGGGACCATACTCTGTACAGAGCATCGGTGTTGCCGAAGCAGTCTCCTGAGCTATTGGGCACAATCCTGGACAGGTCGCCACTCTGAGACAGGATCCTTAAATGGGCTCAATCATTCGAGCAAGCTGATACTCATTTTGCAAAC
Source organism: Eptatretus atami (assembly GCA_035128595.1). NCBI lineage: Eukaryota > Metazoa > Chordata > Myxini > Myxiniformes > Myxinidae > Eptatretus > Eptatretus atami. The sequence goes on from CM068952.1 coordinate 142,335,587, forward strand.
CTCGGAAGGATGACAGGCTGTCAACCCCACCTGGTATTAGTTCAATGGCACAGGATTTGAACTCAGGACACGAGGATCCTGAGCCCACCTCCCTAACCATTAAGCCAACACCAGGCATAAGTGCATGGTTATCCTCTGGAAAGCCAGCAAACAACAGCAGGATAATCATAAGGCTCAGCTGTTTAAACTGTCACCTTCTTCAAATATCTAGTGTGCCTTGTTATGTCTTTGTACAATGTATGCTACACCTCCATCTCCCCGCTACGATCAATGGCTTCACTGAAGACTGCTCGCATCAAGGCAGAATGTCTGAAATTGTTTGTCTCTAAATCTTGTGCATCCCTTATAGTTTTCTCACCTGTTTGTTTTAACTTTACCTCTGCCCTCAGACACCACTTTCACCTTACCCCTTGGAAACTGTTTGAAGGTAGATAAAGAAAATTTGACCAGCCTTATCTCTGGAATGGGACCAAGTGACATCAAAATCCATTATCTCAAACCATGCTATGTGGCTATTGCTTCTACTCTGGCTGTAATCTTCAGGTTATCCTTATTCTTAGGCTGCCTTCCCTCAGTGTGGAATATAGTCAATATTTCTCCAAGACAAAAGAAGGTCACAAGAACATATCCACTCAATTATATTCGAGGAAGCTTACTAGCAGATGGCAAACTTCGACCCCAATTCTGTTGCAGACCCAGACAGCATTAGTGCATGTGTGCTAAAATCCTTCTCTGCTGCTCTTGCTCATCCTCTCTGGATCAGTTTTCATTGGCTTGGAAGTTATCCAACATCACTGTTATGCACAAACATGGTGCAAAAATGGATACTCTTAACGACAGGCATTTTAGCTTGATTCCAATTAGAAGCAAGGCCATGTAATCTATCATTGCAGTTGACATCAAATCATTCCTCTTCTCCAACAGCCTGATCTCAGATCAACAGTTCGGTTTCAGACTCGATCCTTCTACCCTGGACATGCTGCTTATGCTCTCCCACCAATGGATGGAAACCCTCAATTTCAGACATGAGATCAGGGACATCTCTCTGGACATATCTCGAGCATTTGATACAGTATGGCACCTGCCTTGATCTCCCAACTCGCTGCCTATGCCATCGAAGATCACCTCCGATTACGGATCACTGACTTCATCCACCCCTGCATTCAGCATGCAGCTCTTAACGGGATCCTCTCATCTCCTCTCCCTGTCAAGGCAAGAGTGTGCCAAGACAGTGTGTTTGACTCAGTCTTGTTCTTCATCTTCATCAATGATCTTTTACATTCCCTGGAAAATCCTGCTTACCTCTTTGCTGATGATTCCACCCTCTGACGTATCATCTATCATCCTTCAGACAGATAGACAGCAGCCCCTTCCTTCTCTCCAGCCTTTGGTGTAAATAAGACCATGTTCAACACTTGGAATATGTCTTTCAACCATGACCAAATTCCACACACTCACACTGTCTCTCCAAAAAGATCATTTGGTAAACCATCCCATCTACAGTGCCTTAATAAAGTATTCACACCACGAGACGTTTTCACATTTTGTTGTGTTACAGCCTGAATTCAAAATGGATGAAATTTAAAGTTTTTTGTCAACGATCTAATCAAAATACTCCATAATGACAAAGTGAAACATGTTTTTCGAATTTTTTTTACAAATTATTGAACCATGAAAATCTAAAAATTCTTGTCAATAAATATTCCACCCCTTTGCTTTGGATGCACCTGAGCTCCAAATTGAGCTCAGGTGGATCCAATTTCCTTTGATCATCCTTGAGATGTCTCTACAACTTGACTGGAGTCCATCTGTGACCAATTCAATTGATTGGACATGATTTAGAAAGAAACACACCTTTCTATATGAGGTCCCAGAGTTAACTGCATGTCAGAGCAGAAACTCTACCATGAAGTCCAAGGAACTGTCCATATAACTCTAAGATAGAATTGTGAGGAGGCATAGATCTGGGGATGGGTATAAAACAATTTCTAGAGTGTTGAAAGTTTCCAAGAGCACAGTGAGCTCCATCATTAGGAAATGGAGAGAATATGGAAGTACCCCGACTCTTCATAGAGCTGACCATCCGACCAAACTGAGCAACTGAGTAAGAGAGACCTTGGTCAGGGAGGTTATCAAGAACCCATTGACCACTCTGACAGAACTACAGAGTTCTTTGGCTGAGATGGGAGAACCTGCTGGAAGGACAACAATCTCTGCAGCACTTCACAAATCTAGGCATTGTGAGAGAGTGGCCAGATGGAAGCCACTCCTGAGAAAAAGGCACATGACAGTATGCCTGGATTTTGAAAAAAGGCACTTGAAAGACTCTGAGAGCATGAGGCAAAATATTCTGTGGTCTGATGAGATGAAAATTGAACTCTTTAGCCCAAATGCAAAGTACTACATCTGGCGGAAACCGAGCACAGCATATCACTCATCTAACACCATCCCTACCGTGAAGCATCATGGTGGCAGCATCATGCTATGAGGATGCTTTTCAGTGGCAGAGACTGGGAGATTTGCAAGGATCGAGGGAACAATGAATGGAACCAAATACAGGCATATCATTAAGGAGAACCTGCTTCAGAGTGCAAAAGACCTTAGACTGTGGTGAAGATTTACGTTCAAAAAAGGACAATGACCCCAAGCATACAGCCAAAGCAACACTGGAATGACTTCATAACAAGAATGTGAAAGTTCTTGAGTGGCCCGGACAGAGCCCAGACTTGAATCCCATTGAGAATCTGTGGAAAGACTTGAAGATTGACCAACGCTCCCCATCCAACTTGACAGAGCTTGAGCAAATCTGCAAGGAAGAATGGAGAAAATCCCCAAATCCAGATGTGGAAAGCTGTTACAGACATACCAAGAACACTCGACGCTGTAATCACTGACAGAGGTGTTTCTACAAAGTATTGACTCAGGTATTGAATACTTATTGATGAAAGACATTCAGCTTTTCATTTTTAATTAATTTGTAAAAATTTCTAAAAACATGTTTTCAATTTGCATTGTGGGGTATTTTGTATAGATCGTTAACATTTTTTTTAAATATAATCCATTTCAATTAAGGCTGTAACACAATAAAATGTGAAAAAATCTAGGGGTGTGAATATTTTCTGAAAGCACTGTGTATTGGTTTAAAAATGTATTTCCTGTTTCATTGGTTTGTTTCCCTATTTGTGCCGGTAATAAATATATACTGTATGGTGTTTTAAGATCCCACCTTGCTGCACTGAGTTACCACAATCATTCTGGGGTCCAAGAAGACCCCAATTGTTTTCATTCATTTTTTGAATTTATGATTACTTCACCTTTAGACCCCGAAGACCATTTAGAACCCTAAGATCCTTTATTAAGACCCTCAAACCCTTAAGACCCTTTAGAAGGTCCACCAACAACCCCCTACTGGTAAAACTACCAACATCACGAATCACTGCTCACCTTCACTCTTTCATTCCTCTTTTTTCCCGCCTTTGAATAAACTCCCTCACTCTGTTCAATCCCATTCTTCCCCCAGGCCTTCAAAACAGCTGTTCACCACACTTCTTATCATCCCCCATCCAAATCCTCGATCTTTTCTACCCCGTTAATCCACCCCAAACCCACCTCTTCAAATCCCTGCTTTCCTTCCTGAAAGTCCCTGTAGTGTCCATCTTGTGTACCCCATGTTCTCCGCCCCATCCTCTCCTTCCACAGATCTCTGTTCCCCACGTTTTGTCCTTCCCACTCCCGCCCCTCTTCTCATGCCCCCCTTACTGTGCGTTGTGGGTTAGCTCTCATATGAGCCTCGACAAGGTATACAAAAAAAGAAAAAAAAAAAAACCTAACACCCTTTAAGACCTTCTCGAGTCTAGACCCTTTAGACTCTTCAGACCCTTAATAACACCCTTAAGCCATTATGACACTTTTGACCCTTTAGAATCCTAAACACTTTAAGACTCAATAGACCCCTTACACCCTTAATAACCTGAAGACCCTTAAACTCATTTGACCTTCCGACTCTTTGAGACGTTTTAAAACCCTTTAAATCCTTATGACAATTATGACTCTTTAGACCTTTAATTACACCCTTAAGGCCCCTTTGACCTTTTAGGACCCTTTCGACATTTTAGACCATTTCGACCTTTTCATACCTTTGGACACCTTCAGACCTTCAGACCATTTGACCTTTATAACTTTTCAGACCTTTGACCTTTACTCATTTGAAACTACACCGTTTAGACCTTTCATTTGCAATTAACGACCTTTCATTTAGTACATCCTTCCATTTATTTTCCACACAAAATACACCACACAAAACAAGTGCTGACGAGGGTCTGCAATCTCTGATCGCTCTTTCTTGTTTTAAATGTGAAAGCCATTAGATCCACATGTATGCATTATTATCGTTGTTGAACTTGCAATATCATTGCACAAAGTGGTCTCTGTTCCCTTTCTTGATCATTTCGCACCTTTTCTGCATTTTCCCTTGCTGAACTGGATGGAATGTGGATCATTAAACTGATAGAGGGACAGAATGGAGCAAGTGGACAAAATTTATTTTCAGCTAATTCCCTTTCACATAAGAATACATTTTAGAATCAACTATCTGACCGCGATAACAAAAATTCTCAACACTGCACATGTAAAATACATCATAACTTGTGTTTAGCAATCTTCACTGCTTCAACAAATAACCATACAACACACAAGAGCACTTTTGAATGACCACTTCACCTTACTATGTAAAACAATTGCCATCACAATAACAACAAGAAAAAGAGCAATCAGAGATTGCAGACCCTCACCAGGACTTGCTTTGTGTGCTGTTTGTGTAGTTTTGTGTGGTGTTTTTGTACTGGTGTGTTACGTAATTAATAAGAGACAAAACTAGAACTGCCACTTCATAATTGCTTGCAGTGATGACCTGGTAACAAAACATCCCGCTTTGATGGGAAACTTCACCCTGAGCCTGACCCATGCTGTTTATTATTATTCAATTGAATTCAGAAGGGGATGAAAATAAATTGAATTCAAATCAAATGGAAGACTAAATAGATACAGTCCTGAATTGGAGTCATCAGAAGGAATCCAAACAAGCTAAAAGCAAAGATGAAGTCATCAGGAGGAACCTGGATAGGATTTGCATTTCAGCTGTTGCTCCTCCACCAGAAAACCCATCCAGGTACAGCCAAGTGAGCCTTATTAATTTTTTTTTAAGGAACCAAGATCAAAAAAAAATAAACAATTCTGGCTGTCAGACCATGTGTCCAATCAGGTCGAAATTTAAAACATATATTCCATATCATTGCTGAATCATAATTGTGAAGTTTCAAATCAATCGATGATGCGGTTCAAGAGAAATAATTTTTTAAAAAGATTTTTGCTCAATGCAATATGGCTGCTAGACCATGTGACCGATTAATTATTCGTGAATACACTGGTATCCCCAAGGCTTGAGGAATATTTCTAGGGTTTCCCCTCGATCTGTCCAGGCATTCTGAAGAAGAAGATTTTTTAATAGATTTGAGGGTAAATCCAATATGGCTGCCAAAGCATTTGACATATGATGTCATATGTTTGAAAGTTTTGTTCCTCGTGGATAGGCTGTACTACATGTAAAGTTTTACTTCGATTTGTTCAGCCGTTTCAGAGAAGAAGATTTTTGAAGGTTTAAAAAAACACAACCAATATAGTTGCTGAATTACGTGACCGTTAACATCATCAAATTTTTTTGTGGACAAATTTATCCCTAGATGACCCTGAAATTTTTCATACTGATCGGATGTAGCGTTCTATACCGGGCGTAGTGGCGTGCGCCTGTAATCCGGCTACTTGGAGGCTTGGGTTGGAGGATCGCTTGAGGACGGGAGCTCTGCGCTGGGCCGCGCTATGAGAGGGTGTAGGGCAGCCCAGAATCATGGCGAAATCCAATCCTTATCCCTGTGTCGTAAGAGGCGACCAGGGTTGCGTCAGGAAGGGCATCCGGCGTAAAACCTATGCCAAATCAGTATGCGGATCATAACGGATGATCCACTGTGGCGACCCCTAACGGGAGCAGCCGAAAGACGAACAACAACAACATTGGATGTAGCATTCTGTGGATGCAATAATGACGTCATAATGATGGCACCTATGACATCACAAAAAAATCACACTTATTCCCGATGAGGCGTATTTCCGAGTGCCAAGTTTCAATTTTTCCTTGGTGTGGTTTCAGAGATACAGGGGTCCAAAGTTTTTCCGTTTTCCCAACATGGCTGCCACACCACATGACCAATAAAGTCATAATCATTAAATTTCTACATGCTTACTTGTTCGTGTGGTGAAAATTTCATCTCAATCTGACAAGCGGTTGCAGAGAAAAACACTAAAGTTCTGTGCGGACAAACAAACATCAAGCAAACAGACAGACCCAAAACCCTCTCCTCTGGTGAGGGTAATAATCATAATAATTAATGAGTCATATGATAGTATTGTAAGTAGGTTGATTGTGATGGGAAAGAAAAACCTAATACGATTTGACCGAACAGCCATCGAGTTGCTATGCATGGAGGGGGATGGGGGGATCATTTTGTTTTCATTATACCAGCAGAGTGCCCACCGGATGGGTGAATTTGTTCCGAGCACGTAACACGTTCTTCTGACGCATTCCTTTATTTTGGCAGTGAAGACAACTGACAGCTCTGTGTTGGCAAAAAAAAAAACCCATGAAGTTATGTACATGAAGTAAAAACATTCCTACTGTTTATAATTCAAAACACCTCACTGCACTGGAAAACGTGGGGACAGGAATAATGTGCTGTAAATGGTGAAGACTTGAAATACCCTCCCACACCTGCAGGCGGCGCTACATAATACACATTTACATAGAGAATTTGCGTCCCTCCCCATCCCCCCTCCCACTCAAGACTACCAGCAAAGATAAAAACACCCATATACACTAATTGGGGTCATGCTGATCTTAGTCTGGATGTAATGACCCACAACTGTAGGAGTAGCGCGACAAACAAACACACACAAACACTGGTCCATGAATTATCGCAAGGATAAGGGAAGAAGGAGGAAGTGATTGTGAATTTAACGTTCTGTCTTTATTTACTTTTTAACATTGTTTTTAACAAATGGGGACAGGAACAACACAGGCATGATATGCTGCCTTTCTGTCAGAAGGATGAGAGATGTCATGGCAGAGGGTGGAGTCATCAGCAAAGAGATAAGGAGGATTTTTCATAGAGTCAGTTAGATCATTGATGACGATTAGGAATAATATGGGGCCTAAAACAGAGAAGGAATGATTTTTATATGTCAACTATTTTATGGATTCCATGACCTTGCTGATGATTGGAAGTACAGTGAGCTAATTGGGCTGGAGTTAAGAGCATCAGGTTTTGCATCTTTTTTATGTAATGCTGTGATGTTGGCTGGTTTCAAATTTCCCAGGTGGATATAGGAGACCAGTGCTGAAGTGTTAAAATAAATAATAAATAAATTTAAAAAAAACTGCGAATATGTGAATAGCACGAATGTAGAAGGCTAAGCGCATGTAAGTGGTTACCACTGTGTTTCAAAAATGTCAAAAAATGAAGTTTGTTCCATTGCCTTCTCACTACATTTTCTGAAAGTGTAAGTCTAACTGAGTTCAGAACAAAAAAACGTATAGCTTAATTACATATATATACCGAAATATGAGACTTGAAGAAGGGGTACCTATTCTGATGGTTTTGCGAGTTTTCAATGAAATTACAAATTTTTTCTTGTTTTCCTTTTTTGGCAAAATAAATGAAGGTCATAGTATGTAACTTATTCTAGCAACTAATCTAATAATCAAAATCACAATTTCTGGATTATTAAGAAATAATACATACCTTTTTTTTATTACTGCTCTATTCAGTGACTGTCAGATGCTGAAAGCACAAAAAGAGAGAAGATTTATCGAACAAATTCTTGGAAATAAATTTTCAATTCAATCAATTCTGGGAGTAACAAAAAGCTCTCTAAATTCTCCAAAACTGTTTTACTGCCTTCTAAATTAATTAAAAAAATTGAAATACCTGGGAAAATATTTTAAAAATTTTTTAAGAAAATTACTTTTTTAATCAAATTCAAAAAAGTGTGACGTGCAGTCGGACAAAAATGCAAAATTACTCTAAACCAAAGCCATGCATGTTTTCAATATTTTTTAAAATGCTATTACATCTATATCACTGTGCCCATTTGTAAAATAAATTTTAGTGAAAATAATCTGATGCACAGAAGAATAAAAGCATTTTTTAATAAACGTGACGTGCAGTCGGACATTTGGGTTGGAAAGTTCGGTCAAGCCGCTGTAATTAAGTATCCACCCGGATCATCTCAATTTTTTTACATTGATTATTGGTAATAAGTTGAATAATTAAGAAACGTAAATATGAGTTATTGATAAACTAGTCATTTTGTTAGGGATTTCATAGTCCCAGGCTCTAAAAGGGCAATAAAACAAGAAAAAATAAAAATATGCAGAATGTGCATATATCATGCGAATCCACCACTGAACGACACAAATGCTGATTTTCTCAGACGGTGGGTGACAACCTTTTGATGAGATGAGAAATTTCATATGGAGTGTTTTATATGTTGTATTTTTGCATGGTCTATATATGTCATATTTTAAGGTGAAACAAGAAAAAAGGCCAATACTGGGCATGTATATTATAAAAAAATCCTGTAGATTCAGTGATATACATCATAGACCCATGAACCTATATATTTTAAGGTCCTATGGAACACCATCTGTTCAATGAACCAAATTTCATGAGCAGTAGTAGTCTTTGTGACTTTCAAAAATGCCACTCAAGTCATGGTATGCCCTAAAATAGGGGTGGTAACCACTTACATGCGCTTAGCCAGAAGGAGGTCACACATTATGACCCCTGAATACGCGGGGCCTGTAAATAGCAAAATCTGCAAATAGCGCGGTCCAACAGTATGTACATATATATATATATATATATATATATATATATATATATATATATATATATATATATATATATATATATATACAGTATAGAGTAAATAAAATTGCAAACTACATCATTGTATCCCGTTTCATTATTTTTTTGTTACGTTTTGAATTTCAAATGGTAATTTGTGAACACCCTGTACTGTACATACATATCTTCTGATGTTAAAATATCTATTTATTGTTCATCTGATTATAATTTAGGGAATTATAACTAATATTGAGTATCCTAAGGAACCCGGTAAAATGATTGATTTTCGATGTAATTTGGAAGTCATGTTTGCTTTGTAAAAACAAAGTTTCTTCTGGAAAACTATACCCTTTGATCCCATTAGGGTGTGTGAACTTGCTTTCTTTTGTTATTAATTAATAGCACCTCCACAAGCCTCAATTTCTGCATCCAAACATCAGGTAGTACATAATGAAAATATACACTTTCCTGAGTTTCCATCTCTGTTTCCAACATTAAAACTCATTCACGTCTTGGACAGATGTCAAATTTACTTTGTCAATTTTCTATTAATAGTAAAGGATTCAACATCTTGTAAAGCTCAGATATCCAGTATGTTTAAGTTGTATTATTATTTATGCAATAAAACATTCCCTGTATCAAAGACTTGAAAGTTTTGAGTGGGTGTTTATTGAACAATAACACATTGTTGAACATTGAACAATACAAACTGCTCCCTGGGTCGGGTGTAATTATGTAAAACTAAGCCATGGCTGCTGGTTGTTGTATTTCCTGGCTGCTTCAGAGGAGGAGAGAGAAAAATGAGTGAGAGGAGAGTTGTGTGAGGGGAGGGTGGGTTGTCCAGAACAGACTTTTATACTAATTTGTTTATGATGAATTACTTTTCAAAATTTCATTTTTTGAAACACTCAAAATGCTTTTCTCATCATTCTGGGAAATACCCGGGTTTGTCCTTGACCAGGTGGACAATTACTCAATTCCTCCAGAATAATATCAATCATGACCTCGCAAAGTCAATAAAGAGATGTTTTGCGAGAGTGGTGATCCTTCAAGAAAGCATTCGGCATCCAGACTGTGTATAATACACAACGATGCAAGCGTGATCAGCACAAAAATGCTATATGGGTCTTACATTTCACCTCACTGGCAACCACACTGTCATGATGGAGGGAAGTGACCTTGGAATAATTTTTACTCAAGGTCTCAAACTCCCAACTCATACATTGTGGAGATTTGCTGCTTTTGGTTTGTTTTGTTTTCCTTTCAAAACCATTACTATTGATTTCCAAAAAAAAAAAATTTGAACAAGAAATTTAAACTTTCCTTTTGCAAATACTTTTATGCTGAAGTTTGCTCTTTTAAATCTATGAAGTGAAAACATTTTCAACCTGTGAAGGCCCACATTCATTGGACTATTATTTGTTTCAAAATAGGCCCAAAGATTTAGCATTACTGCAGTGATGTTTCTGCTTCCCAAAGATCAACCAATAGAGCGTGAGTGTTTTTTTCATGTGTGTGTTTTTATTATATTTCTGAGATAGAGGGAAGCCCATTTTCTGAGGTTTTATATGAAGCCTTCACTGAAGTATACTTTATTGAAAGGATAGAGCCATTAAAGCATGTCTTTGCCAAAAAAAAAGAATAACTTTTGGGAATCTAATGGTGTTTAATTTTGAAACCCTGCCTTTCTGGTGCTGTTCTCGGTAATTAAACCATAAATCTTGGGCCTTTGTGAAGACTCGGGCTCGAGGACATTGGGCGGAGAGTGGTGCGGAAGGAGCATTGCACTGAAGATCCAAACAAAAGCTTCCAAATCCATTTTCAATGGTCAAATGAAGAGCGAACCAATGTTTAGAGTTCAAAACACGATTATCTAAGTCTCCGCATTCAACCACTACGCTATGTGCTTTGCCATTATTTTCTTTTGATTATCACAACTTAAGGGTACGTGAGGGTACATTTTATTGAGAAATCCTTTTTGAATCACCACATTGAGCATTTGTAACCATATTATTCTGACAAAAAGTTGCAGTAGCTCAATTAAAGCATTTCTGACCAAAAGTTGCACTCGCTTAATTAAAGCATGCATTTGCAGCTCGTTAGATGGAGAAGCATACCTTGAATATTAATTGCATATCACTCCAATACATTATTACTTGGGCCATTTCTCAAAAATAATTGTTCCTGTTTAACTGTCCTCGTGAAATAATTTTTCACAACAAAACTTTCTCTTGATGCAGTACAATCATGCTCCTGATTAAAGTTTGTGACAAAACTCTTACAAATGCAAACATTCCAATGCTCGTAAATCTTCTGAGATTTCTTATGTGGAATGTACATGATGTGTTCTACTGGAAATATAAAAATTGTGATCACACTCTGGCAGTTTAGTGAATCAATGCAATGATGGACATGGTCAGATGTTGGAGATATGGGCAACTCGAAGCAAAATATTACAAAGCAGAGCAACTAAGTTGGCCTCTGCAAGCTTTTCCCAGAGCGTAAAATCCATAAAGCCAGATTGACTGCATTGTATTAATTAATGCCATCTAAATGATCGGATTTTAACAGAAAAAAAAGAAAGCAATTTAAATGCAATGCAATGCATAGTGAAGTTTAAAATGTGAGCAAGTATGCAATCCATATCACTTAAAAGCAAGACAACACAATATTTAGATGCAGCAAAGTAAGCAGCTTTTACATTTATAATTTGCATACGTTCTAAGAAACCCACACGTTAGTGCTCCCCTCCTCTTCTTTCCCTTCATTTATCTCACCACTCATGAAGTGATCCCCTTTGTCTGCACGAACCCCTAGCGTGACACCTCCATCGATCCACGGCACAATGAATGACGCCTCCTTCAGACAGAGGCAAACAAACCTGACAGCTCGTTCCTTTGTCTCACAGACACCAGCATACGTTCCCATCGACCTGGCCTTTCTGGTCCAATACACGTGTTTATGCAAGAAAGTGCACAAAACGCTGAAGGCACACAACGCCCCTGGGTTAGCCGCCATTGGACCGAGCACCCGAATTACGCTCAACACGTATTACTCCTCAGCCTGGCGGTTACCGTGGCCGGTGTGATTTAATTTACACGGTTAGCAATGAGGGACGTTATTCTGCCTTTCGTCCGCTCTTTCTTTATGCCTAAAGCTGTGTGACCTATCTCTATCTCTATCTCTATCTCTATCTCTACTCTATCTCTATCTCTATCTCTATCTCTACTATCTCTCATCTCTCTATCTCTCTATCTCTCTATCTCTCTCTCTCTCTCTCTCTCTCTCTCTCTCTCTCTCTCTCTCTCTCTCTCTCTCTCTCTCTCAGAGTCAAATTCGATATAAATTGCAGCGCAGCGTTGGGACGGCCCGCTCAGTGTGATTAGACGGTGAAAACTTTCATTGGTTTTTCAGACCTCTGCGTAGCTCGTTAAACACTGTGAAATGTCATCTGCATAATTTGATAACGAGCAGATTCTGGCGAGAGATGATATTAAAAACGTAATTGTTCCATTGAATTGAAATCACTTCCCACCCCTTCCCCTCCACCCCGAGACCCTTTGTTTGTTTGAAATATGCTCTTTCTGCCACGATCACATTGTGTGTATAATTAATTGTCTGTTTGTTTATTTCCAACATTTTGGAAAGGAGATGTAGAATATGTCTTGGTCTTTTCATAGAACAAAGCCATAATGAAAATGTCGTGAGCATTGGATGATGGCAGTAATGTACTACATTATTGATCTGAAAGCAGGTGGGTTTAAAATTGGGTTGAGTGTGGACTGAGTTTGATTCAGGACATTACTTGAAACTGTCATTCTAGTTCTTTGCATCATAGAGAACCCATTCACCTTATCACTTACTATTCTATCCCACATGACGGTAAGGGTCTGTCCACATAAGCAGTAACGACACAGTGGAGGTATATTAGTGTGAAGGACTTGACCGTTTGTAAACATAAGCGAGCAGAAACTATGTTGATGTCGACATGTATATTACGGTATGCATAAAGTGTTTCTCTGTTGAGATAGGCACAGGATTTCTGACAAAACTTTCTGTCATCCGAGCTGTTAGGGTTAGGGTTAGAGGTAAACACAAACACATTCAACATAAGTGCGTGTCTGTATATGAGGCAGGCTCAAGAGGTGATATACAATGCAGTCAAAGTAAAACGAACGTTTTCTTTACTTTGTGATATTTACATATACAGTATATGTATACACATATATAGTGCCGACAGAAAGTCCACACGCCATTTCAAAATATTCAAGTTTTGTTGCCTTATAGCCTGGAATTAAATTGCATTAAGGAGTGGAAGGCATATGGCATCAAGACCCTGCCTAGATCAGGCTGTCCCTCCAAAATGGATGAGCAAGTAAGGGGGAGACTGATTAGAGAGGCCACCAAGAGGCCAATGACAACTTTGAAAGAGCTACGTGCCTTATGACAAAGACTGGTCACTGTGTGCATGTGACAACAATATCCCAAGCACTTCACAAGTCTGGCCTGAATGGTAGGGTGGCAATAAGGAAGCCATTACCCCAAAACGCCCACCTCGAGTCCCATTTGAGGTATGCAAGAAACCACTCCGGAGATTCGAAGCAATGTGGCAAAAAGTTTTGTGGTCTGATGAAACCAATATAGAACTTTTTGGCCTAAATGCAAAACGTTGTTTGGTGCAAACCCAACACAGAACATCACCTAAAGTACACCATCCCTACTGTGAAGCATGGTGGTGGCAGCATCATGTTATGGGGATCTTTCTCATCAGCAGGGACTGCAGCACTTGCCAGGATAGAAGGGAAAATGGATGGAGCAAAATACAGACAAATCCATGAGGAAAACATGCTGCCCCCTGCAAGAAAGCTGAAATTGGGACAGAAGTTCACCTTTCAGCATGACAACGACCAGAAGCACACAGCCAAAGCTACACTGGAGTGGCAAAGGAACAAAAAGATAAATATCCTTGAGTGGTCCAATTAGAGCCCCGACCTAAATCCAATCGAAAATCTGTGGCATGACTTGAAGATTTCTGTCCATCAACACTCCCCACGCAACTTGACTGAGCTTGAACAGTTTTTTTACAGAAGAAAGGGCAACTATTTCCCAATCAAGGTGTGTAAAGTTGGTCGAGACCTATTCCAACAGACGCACAGCTGTAATTGCTGTCAAAGGTGCTTCAACCAAGTACTAACTGAGGGGGGGGGGGGGGGGGGGGGTGGACACTTATCCAACCAAGATATTCTATTTTTGTATTTTTTAATAATTTTCTGAAAATTGTAGAATTTGTTTTTCACTCGGAAGTTTTGGGTTACGATGTGTAAATAAAGGTGGAAAAAGTCTTATTTAATGCAACTTAATTCCAGCTATAAGGCAACAAAAGGTGAAAATTTTGAAAGGGAGTGTAGAGTTTCTATAGGCACTGTATACATATATGTTACCTCACCTATAATTGGAGGGAATATCCAATCTGCTCTCACATCATGAATTACCCCAAGTAACTACGATTGTAAATACATTGACTCCCCCCATGCTCTTCCAACTGAAGAAAGTTGCATAAGCATAAAGCAACCATGAAAAGCAATACAAGTTAAGCCCTTTGCTGTTTCAAATTCTACCCAAGTTCCTCTACAGCTGCAAAACATTCACAAGTAGTACATACATGAAAATCCCAATACTACTCATCACCTAAGCTGCCGGACCAGTTCCATCGTTTATTGGCGAGTCATCAGCGACAGTGTGGACAGAAACGCACACCACCAAGTCTCCTAAGCATGTATCATGTGAAATGTCAAAAGCAGTCAACATATTGTTATGGGTTTGTCGGCTGGGTTGTGGTGGCATCTCGGACATGCTTCCTGACCTTTGAGTCTGAAGCTTATGAGCCGCAGATAACTCTGCAGAGCGATGGGTTGCTAAGCAACCACGGACGCCATCTGAGATGATTAATTTAGGAAGGGTTCTCACGCCCACTTACCACGTTACCTTCCAGGCAAATTAATCCCCCCAGATAGGGAACCATACTCTCAACGGCCCATGGCTATCAATCAAAAATGGCCGAGTGATTCCGTAAGTGAGATGCCAGCTAGTCTCTGGCTGTAGTGAAACGGCGGGGCAAAACTCCCATCCACTATTTACACACTAGTGTGTAACCAATGGTGAAAGAGACAATGAGGCAGGTTGGAAATGATTGGTCATGTTAAGCAAAAGACATGTGTTTACAAGCAAACAGTTATGTACAGAACAAAAGCAGTCACAAAGAAAGATTCTTACCCTGATATACACAAGCCCCTTTGTCATTTGTCTTTCCACGGAATCAACACACACAGGTGCCTCAATCATTCCAGGAAGCCAGATAAGCAAGGGCGATAGATGGAGCGATGTAAGTCGGGTATGGTGTCAGCTGGATGGCTCATGTGCAATGAACAAGGTGTATGATGCTGGTGATGGAGAAGTGTAGGTGGGAGGTGCGGTGTATGCGGGTGCGTGTCATGTGAACTCTGAAAAGAACTATTGTGGACTCAGTTTATGCCCCACAATAATGCAAGTCAATGAGGCGTGTGCTGAAACATGCAAAGATGTAAGGTGCGTGTGTAAAAGACATGTAAGGAGAGAAGTCAGTTCTGAGGAGATTTGGTCACGGAGGAGGTGGTAACCGCGCTTGGAACCCCACAGCTCCATTCTCGTTCCGCCTGGTACTTCTTCGTGTCACATTCTTAGTGCCTGGCGTGGTTCACCTTGACTCTTTTAATTGATGCTCAGAACTGCCACTCTCTTGACTTGACTCGACTCCCTCGACTCTCCTCTTCTCTCACTCAGAACTAAAGTCCAACTCTTTTGGTACTGGGACTCATACTGGAACTTAAACTCAGAGCTCAAACTCAGAGCTAATTCGTTCTTTCTCCTCTCGCTAATAACTAACTTGTTCACTTTCTGCTCTTACTCAGAACAAACTTGTTATGAGCTGCACTGCCAGAGATAATATTGGCTTCGCCTTTGTCGCCAATCATGCCCACTTTTTGGCATCCCCCCATGCTGATTGGCCAGTATGCTGTGATCCAGATGTCGTGATTCATCCCCAACGCACAATGGGTAGGGCTGCTGGTTTGTTCGGTGAAACGATGAGACAGGGACAGTGGAAGGGCCGTACAGCGCATCCAACGCCCGCGCAAATGCTCACCCGCTGTGATTGGAACCTCGCTTAAACGATCTAAGTGCAAGAATGTTGCATAAACAATTGAAGTGCTGGTATTCCTTTTGATGGTCGAATCACTGGAATGCTGCTCAGACAGTCAAAATGCTGGTGAAATTGATTTATGTTAGACAAGTGTCTTGAGAATATGGTTTGAGAATGTGGTTTGAGAATGTGGTTTGAGAATGGAGTGTGAGAATGAGGGAAAGATGGTGTTTGAGAATGGTTGTTTGAGAATGAGGTTCAAGTACAGAGTTGAAGAATGAGGAAGATAACAATGGGGGTAGTTCTAATTGCATTCACTATGAATCTTTTCCTTCCACTGATCCAAGGGGAGAAGTAAGCTCACTAAAAAAAAAAATGCTACAGATGTACTGCATCGAAATGCCAGTGTTCTTTTATGTGTTAAATTTAACTCCCCAGGGTCTTCCAAAACCACAACAATATAAACGAATAACAAGACCCAATCATGTCTTGCACCTGTAATTGGAGGGAATAACCAATCAGCTCTTTCCTAATCAATTACCCCAGGTGGCTAGGATTATAAATATCTGGACTCCTCCCATTCTCTTCTAGCCAAAGAAAGCTGCATAAAGCAACTATGAAAACATACACAAGGTAAGCCCTTTGCTGTTTTAAACTCCATCCGAGTTTTATAGCCGCAAAACATTCACAAGTAGCACATTCATTCGGCTAGAAGAGCATGAAGAGCATTCACCTCCCCAAGTTCTCGGTTCCACATGTGGGATAAAATGACGTGGAGACTTCGGAAGACACCGGCTTATATTGAGAAAATAGCTTTGCCTACTGAAGATGTGAACCTTCTCAAGGTTTTGGATCTCCACTGCCTTCAAGCCCCAAAACACCCTGAGACAACAAGTTGTGCATGTTAAAGATCCCGTCTGACAAGGCTGAAACATACGGTTGCATCAATTTCTGCACACCAATTTGGCAGAAATGTTAACTCCCCCGTTTCTTCTACACACCATACACTGATGCATACATTTACAAATAAACACACATCTTCTTCCATATGAAGTACACATTAGAACTTTGACTCCATTATTTTACAATACCCTACCATAACACCCTTTACTGCTATTAAAGCTGTGACCGACCAAAGTATTGCCTTTCAGAGTGAAAAAAGCTTTTGTTGGGAAAAATATAATTAATGAAACAAAAACTTGTGAATATAATTGCTTAACAACTTCACACTCATATCCATAACTGCAAAGGTTTTTGCAATTGTTATAACAAGCTCGGATTATATATCCTAGCCTCTGCCATGTGTATGTTTGCTCATTGCCTTCCTTTTGCTCATTCACAAAAAGGAGTCAAGTTCATGCTGTTGCATCATTTGTCATGTTAAATGCCACTTGGTCCATTTTCTTTAGACATCGCATCTTTAGTGGGCCGAACTATTTTCTCAATATAAGCCAGAGCGTCCCTTTGTGCACGGCCTAAATGGGGGTGAGCCACGGAGGTTGAATATTTTGAAATCTGTGTCATTGCAACCGTCGAGCCGAGTGCTATAATGAATGCTGAAGATTGTGAAAGGTCACGCAGCTCCATGTCAATGCTTGAATTTAATGACGAATACAAAGTAGAATGTTCAATTTACCATACCGTGTTCATTTCAATTTACCATGTTCATACACAAAATATACTCTCAAGGTGATACGTCGTATTCTCAAATTTGTAATTTACCAGCAGGATAAATGCACCAAGCCCCGGTTAACATCGGGGTTGCTTTCATGGAAAGTGTGACTTCAAGTGAAACGACTTGAAGGGAATCCATTTTTAGCTCGCTGGACTTTAATCAGGTGAGCTTATGCGATCGAGCATAGGTGAGTCAGTCAGTGAGTCAGTCCGTAAACACTTCAGTCATTATCGCTTGAACCAAAAATACGATTTGTGATGAAACTTGGCCACAAGCTTCATATCTGATGACTAACGAAGGTGTATTAACCGCATCAAAATCTGTGCTCATTAGGGGGCTCCACGGGGGTGGGGGGGTCTGACCCCCAAAATAGGTATTTCCTCTCTTCTCCGAAACTACACACGATTTTGATGAAATTTGACCACAACATTCTTTACCTGTGATGTACCAAAGTGTATTGACTGCATCAAAATCCACACTCATTAAGAGAGGCTA
>CM068952.1:142357215-142367276 GCA_035128595.1 Eptatretus atami
ACATAGTACACACATGAGAATCCCAATGCTACACACACCCTCAGCTACCGGACTGGTTTCATCGCCTATTGGTGAATCATCAGCGATAGTGCAGACAGCAATGCATACCTCCCAAGCATGTACTCCCAAGGCTCCCAACAGACAATAGAGTTAAATGGGAGGCAGCAAGGCTCCCAAGCATGTACCATGTGCAAACATCAAAAGCAGTCAATATATATAAAATAGAGACCCAACCACATCTCTCACCTAAGCTCCCAAGCCAGCTACCTTAAACGCTAAGCTAACACCAGGCTTCTCCAGAGAATTAGAGAGATAATTTTTGTAAATGAGAAACAAGACTGGGCCAACAACACTGTCTTGAGGTAATCCAGCTTCGACTGGGAGAGATGAAAGGATTTCATTTCGAGGTACACACTGACTGACTTTTATATATTTACTAGTAAATACAACCCATCCCTTCACTGATGGGGATATTAAGGGTGGGGGGGGGGGGAAACAAGGAGGGATAGAGAGAGAGGAAGGAGGGAGAGAGGAGGGAGGGGGAGGAAAGTGAGGATAGAGGAGGAAGGGAAGCAAGGAGGGGTGGGGAATGGGGGGGGCAGGAAAAGGGGAAGAGCAAGGAAGAGGGGGGGGGAGGAGAATGACGCCTCACAAAACATTGCTGTACACTGCATAAGGGATGGGTGCGAGGAAGGGGGTGTGAGAGAGACACACACAGACAGAGGTGTGGGAGGAGAGTGCTTCATTTTATTAGGCAGGAGAGTGATGAGGGGAGAGAGAGTGTGAGAAAGAGAGTTGGGAGGGGTGGGTGGAGGAGAGAAATGTGGGGGAAGAGTGTGGGGTTAGCAAAAAGATATTATCTTTTTTAATGACCGTACTCTCTCTCTCTTCTCTCTCCTCTCTCTCTCTCTCCTCTTCTCTCTCTCTCTCCTCTCTCTCTCTCTCTCTTCTCTCTCTCTCTCTCTCATTGAGGTTTCAGTACCCAGCAATTTTCGTGTAAATGCAGAAATCAAAAAAATGACCAAATACCAAAGATCTCAAAAAAGAAATAAAAAAACTCTGGAAGTTAAAGAGATCCAAAATTGTACCAGTGATCATTGAAGCAATGACAACGACGAGGAAGAACCCTACAGAGATCTTAAAAACCATCCCTGGGAATATTACTCCAAACAAACTGCAGTTGGAAGCTGTCCAGGGCTCAGTGACAATCCTCAAAAGAGTCCTTGGAACAAAACTTTGAGAACAAAACTTCACACCTTGGTCCACGATTAGTGCGGTTGGCTTGGGATCGATTTTGGGGTCGTGAGTTCATGCCCTGTTGGCTGCTGAATTTGTTGGCACCCTGTTGGCACCAGGTGGGGTTGGCAGCCTGTCATCCTTCTGAGGGCGGTGAAATGAGTACCAGTATACTGGTATAGGGGCACAACATTAGTGGCATACTTGCACCCCAACAAAATGTAGCTACCTGGCAGCCAAGTTGTGAAGAATAATTAGAAGAAGAAGAAGAAGAAGAAGAAGAAGAAGAAGAAGAAGAAGAAGAAGAAGAAGAAGCGTTCTTGCAGCACATCTGTTGTTAATACAAATATCAAATTTTATTGATATAGAAGGGTATTTAATGGTAGATTCAGAGGTTATCATTATTATTATTATTGTAACTATCCCCTCTCCTCCCTCACATCTCCAACGTGTACATCATTAATTTTCACAGTTCAAATGACTTCAAATTATTCTAAAGTGGAGCCTTATGGGTCACTAAAATTGTATTCTGCCCTTATCCACACCCCCAAATCTTGCATGATATAATTAGAGCATGTGGTTGTGCAGTGCCCTGTTCATTTTCCTCATTACTGTGAGTTTATTATCCACAAAAGCAATGAGACTAAAACAATTATGAGGTCCAGATACTTGCCTGCTGGGCCAGATCTACACAACTGTGTCACAAATTAAATAGTGAGTTTGAAGTTAAAACAGAGGATTGAAGTGCATGGAAAATATTAATCGTAAAAGCACTATTACCTTCAATTGATGAATAGGGGAGAAATCACATGAAAAACATGCCCAAGATACATCAGGTGGATTTTCTGTTTGCTGTCTATCATGCCTTATCTGGAGATCTTCTGATATCATAGCAGGTGCATCTTCCGCTTTTTAATCCGCTTCAACACTTTCAACTTCAAAGCTTATCCTCCCTCAAATCCCTCACCAAGAGGAAACTGCTTTCCACAAAGTGAGTAGCTCTGCAAAGGGAGCAGTTTGGTCATTTGGTTAGATTCACTCAAGCTCTGCATGATTCGTGCTTTCATTCTAGCTGATTTAGATTTATGTAACTGTT
This sequence comes from Eptatretus atami, assembly GCA_035128595.1. Classification (NCBI taxonomy): domain Eukaryota; kingdom Metazoa; phylum Chordata; class Myxini; order Myxiniformes; family Myxinidae; genus Eptatretus; species Eptatretus atami. The sequence goes on from CM068952.1 coordinate 142,359,548, forward strand.
ACCACATGATCGCTGAGCTGTGGATGGATGGTCGGGACATCACTGTAAATAGTTATTGTAACCAGCTTATTTTGATGGAATTATTTATAATTCCATGTGCACTTGTAACGTCATAACATGTATTGGTCGAGTGTTGTGCCAAAGTGTATTACACGGACAAATATAAATCATTAATCAGTGCAATTTAAAACAAATAAAAAAGACATAAAATGTCATGACCGCGTTGTTTTAGTAAGTTTGCTGTATAGAGTTAAAGGGCTAGCCCATATTTATGGACAACTAAAATGACAGGCAGTCTTCCAGTCGACAATGTTTGATCAGATCACAAAATAAAGTGAGGGACATGTGTATGCCATTATGCACTGTGCTTGTGCCAAGTTTGAACAAAATTGGACCATACATGTCGGAGAAATGGTTAGGGACACATTTAAGTAACAAAATGGCCACCAGTCGGCCAACTTGGATTTGACCTCGAAGCAAAATGACGTGCATATGTAGGCCATCATTCATTATCTGGGTACCAAGTTTGAACAACATCGGTAAATGCATGTCCGGGAAATGGTTGAGGACGTGTTCGACATCAGGTTTTCTACAACTAAAATGGCAGCCAGTCAGCCATCTTGGATTTGGTGTCAAACAAAATGGCATGCTTATGTAAGCCATCATTCATTAACCGTGTGTCAATTTGAACAAGATCGGTAAATGCATGTCCGAGAAATGGTTGAGGAAGTGTTCGACACTGGGTTAATTTTTTTACAAATAAAATGGCCACCAGTCGGCCATATTGGATCTGATGTCGAAAAACAATTACGTGCATATGTAAACCATAATTCATGATATGTGTGCCATGTTTGAACAACATCAGTAAATGCATGTCTGAGAAATGGTTGAGGACGTGTTCAACATCGGGGTTTTTTACAACTAAAATGGCCGCCAGTCTACCAGTCAGCCATCTTTGATCAGATCACAAAATAAAGTTAGGTGCAAATGTCTGTCATTGTGTACTGTGCTTGTGCCAAACTTGAATAAAATCGGACCATGCATGTTAGAGAAATGGTTGAGGACACATTTAAGCAATAAAATGGCCATCAGTTGGCCATCTTGAATCTGACCTCAAAAAGAAAATGACGTCCATATGTACGTCGTCATTTGTTAGGTGTTTGCCAAGTTTGACCAGCATTGCTAAATGCATGTCCGAGAAATGGTTGAGGACATGTTCAACATGGTGATATTTACAACTAAAATGGCTGCCAATCAGCCATCTTGGATCTGATCTCGCCAAAAATGACATGCATATGTAAGCCATCATTCGTTATCTGTGTGCCTAGTTTAAACAACATCGGTAAATGCTTGTCCGAGAAATGGTTGAGGACGTGTTCAACATCAGGTTTTTTTTTACGTGCATATGCAAACCTTCATTAACCTCCGCCATCGAAGATCGGAGGTTACTGTTTTCACCGCCTTTCTGTTTGTTACTTACGAAATCTTTAGATTTCGTAAGTATATTGATGACTACCGTTTCTGTTTGTTTGTTTTGTTGTATGTTTGTTTGTTTGTAGCACGATAACTCGAGAACGGAAGAAGCTACCAATGTCAATAACAGCACGTGATTCAGGAGGGTGATGGCTAGCGCTGATTAGATTTGGTCGAAATCGGTCAAAGGTCAAGGTCACAGTGAGGTCAAATATTCGATTTTTGATGGTTTGGTACAGATAACTCGAGAACGGAAGAAGCTACCAATGTCAAATTACACCACGTGATTCAGGAGGTTGATGCTCGTGCTGATTAGATTTTGTCAAAATCGGTCAAAGGTCAAGGTCACAGTGAGGTCAAACATCCAAAAAATGATAACTCGAGAACGGAAGAAGTTACCAATGTCAAATTACACCACGTGATTCAGGAGGGTGATGGCTAGTGCTGATTAGATTTTGGTCAAATCGGTCAACGGTCAAGGTCACGGTGAGGTCAAACATTCGATTTTGATGGTTTGGTACAGAATCATCGTAGAAACTTCTGGTTTGCGTCGCTACCTTTCCTAAGAAAGCTTTTATTAGACGAGGTCAGAGGTCAAGTTGACGATTCGTAAGTACCAGTCTATGACTGCTTGTTACTTACGAAATCTAAAGATTCGTAATATATTGATGACTTCCGTTTCTGTTTGTTTGTTTGTTTGTTTGTATGTTTGTTTGTTTGTTTGTTTGTAGGCACGATAACTCGAGACGGAAGAAGCTACCAATGTCAAATTACACCACGTGATTCAGAGGGTGATGGCAAGTGCTGATTAGATTTTGGTCGAAATCGGTCAACGGTCAAGGTCACAGTGAGTCAAATATTCGATTTTGATGGTTTGGTACAGATAAATCGAGAACGGAATAAGCTACCAATGTCAAATTAGACCACTTGATTCAGGAGGGTGATGGCTAGTGCTGATTAGATTTTGGTCAAAATCGGTCAAAGGTCAAGGTCACAGTGAGGTCAAACATCCAAAAATGATAACTCGAGAACGGAAGAAGCTACCAATGTCAAATTACACCACGTGATTCAGGAGGGTGGTGGCTAGCGCTGATTAGATTTTGGTCAAAATCGGTCAAAGGTCAAGGTCGCAGTGAGGTCAAACATCCAAAACATTCGATTTTTGATGGTTTGGTACAGAATCATCGTAGAAACTTCTGGTTTGCGTCGCTACCTTCTCTAGAGACAGCTTTTATGAGACAAGTCAGAGGTCAAGTTGACGATTTCGTAAGTACCAGTCTATGACTGCTTGTTTGTTGTTTGTAGGCACGATAACTCGAGAATGGAAGAAGCTACCAATGTCAAATACATCACGTGATTCAGGAGGGTGATGGCTAGCGCTGATTAGATTTTGGTCAAAATCGGTCAAAGGTCAAGGTCACAGTGAGGTCAAACATAATTCCGTAAATTAACATGGAGAAATGAGTATTTTTGCTTCGCTCGACGTTACGAGTTCGTTTTAACTTCGATTTTAATTTTGTCTTCGTTTTTGCGATCGCTTCGGATGCTTAAAACTCGGTTGTCGAAATTCTGGTAAAAATCGGATGTTTTGGAGACGTTTTAAGATTGAATAAAAAATATTTCACTGGAAGCGTCAAGGTCGTCCCATGTTGCAGTGCGCTCGAGCAGACGTCACGGGTCGTCCCATGATGCAGTGCGCTCGAGCAGACGCGTCGTTGATTCACGTTAAGGTATAATTGCGTGGAGAAATGCCGATTTTGCTTTGCTCGACGTTACGAGTTCATTTTAACTTCGATTTTAATTTGTCTTCGGTTTTGCGATCGCTTAGGACGCTTAAAACTCGGTTGTCGAATTCTGGTAAAAATCGGATGTTTTTATGAGATTTATGTCGGGTGTCATATCTGAGGTATTATGCACTGAAGATTATGCTAATGAGGGGATTGTAAGACACAGCATTACGCGCTCGTTTGCGTCGCTACCTTCTCTCGAGACAGCTTTATTAGACAAGGTCAGAGGTCAAGTTGACGATTTCGTAAGTACCAGTCTATGACTGCTTGTTTGTATGTTTGTTTGTTTGTAGGCACGATAACTCGAGAACGGAAGAAGCTACCAATGTCAAATTACACCACGTGATTCAGGAGGGTGATGCTAGTGCTGATTAGTTTTGGTCAAAATCGGTCAACGGTCAAGGTCACGGTGAGGTCAAACATTCGATTTTTGATGGTTTGGTACAGAATCATCGTAGAAACTTCTGGTTTGCGTCGCTACCTTCTCTAGAGACAGCTTTATTAGACAAGGTCAGAGGTCAAGTTGACGATTTCGTAAGTACCAGTCTATGACTGCTTGTTTGTATGTTTGTTTTTTTGTAGGCACGATAACTCGAGAACGGAAGAAGCTACCAATGTCAAATTACACCACGTGATTCAGGGTGATGGCTAGTGCTGATTAGATTTTGGTCAAATCGGTCAACGGTCAAGGTCACGGTGAGGTCAAAAATTCGATTTTTGATGGTTTGGTACAGAATCATCGTAGAAACTTCTGGTTTGCGTCGCTACCTTCTCTAGAGACAGCTTTTATTAGACAAGGTCAGAGGTCAAGTTGACGATTTCGTAAGTACCAGTCTATGACTGCTTGTTTGTATGTTTGTTTGTTTGTAGGCACGATACTCGAGAACGGAAGAAGCTACCAATGTCAAATTACACCACGTGATTCAGGAGGGTGATGGCTAGTGCTGATTAGATTTGGTCAAAATCGGTCAACGGTCAAGGTCACGGTGAGGTCAAACATTCGATTTTGATGGTTTGGTACAGATAACTCGAGAACGGAAGAAGCTACCAATGTCAAATTACACCACGTGATTCAGGAGGTGATGGCTAGTGCTGATTAGATTTTGGTCAAAATCGGTCAACGGTCAAGGTCACGGTGAGGTCAAACATTCGATTATTCATGGTTTGTACAGATAACTCGAGAACGGAAGAAGCTACCAATGTCAAATTACACACGTGATTCAGGAGGGTGATGGCTAGTGCTGATTAGATTTTGGTCAAAATCGGTCAACGGTCAAGGTCACGGTGAGTCAAACATTCGATTTTGATGGTTGGTACAGAATCATCGTAGAAACTTCTGGTTTGCGTCGCTACCTTCTCTAGAGACAGCTTTTATTAGACAAGGTCAGAGGTCAAGTTGACGATTTCGTAAGTACCAGTCTATGACTGCTTGTTTGTATGTTTGTTTGTTTGTAGGCACGATAACTCGAGAACGGAAGAAGCTACCAATGTCAAATTACACCACGTGATTCAGGAGGTGATGGCTAGTGCTGATTAGATTTTGGTCAAAATCGGTCAACGGTCAAGTCACGGTGAGGTCAAAAATCGATTTTTGATGGTTTGGTACAGAATCATCGTAGAAACTTCTGGTTTGCGTCGCTACCTTCTCTAGAGACAGCTTTTATTAGACAAGGTCAGAGGTCAAGTTGACGATTTCGTAAGTACCAGTCTATGACTGCTTGTTGTATGTTTGTTTGTTTGTAGGCACGATAACTCGAGAACGGAAGAAGCTACCAATGTCAAATTACACCGTGATTCAGGAGGTGATGGCTAGTGCTGATTAGATTTTGGTCAAAACCGGTCAACGGTCAAGGTCACGGTGAGGTCAAACATTCGATTTTTGATGGTTTGGTACAGATAACTCGAGAACGGAAGAAGCTACCAATGTCAAATTACACCACGTGATTCAGGAGGGTGATGGCTAGTGCTGATTAGATTTGGTCAAAATCGGTCAACGGTCAAGGTCACGGTGAGGTCAAACATCGATTATTCATGTTTGGTACAGATAACTCGAGAACGGAAGAAGCTACCAATGTCAAATTACACCACGTGATTCAGGAGGGTGATGGCTAGTGCTGATTAGATTTGGTCAAAATCGGTCAACGGTCAAGGTCACGGTGAGGTCAAACATTCGATTTTTGATGGTTTGGTACAGAATCATCGTAGAAACTTCTGGTTTGCGTCGCTACTTTCTCTAGAGACAGCTTTTATTAGACAAGGTCAGAGGTCAAGTTGACGATTTCGTAAGTACCAGTCTATGACTGCTTGTTGTTTGTTACTTACGAAATCTAAAGATTTCGTAAGTATATGATCAGTTCCGTTTCTGTTTGTTTGTTTGTTTGTGAACAGTATTACGGAAAAACTCCTCGACGGATTTCGACGAAACTGGTGGGGGGGTTAGGTATGGTCGAAGGATCATGCCATTAGATTTTGGACTTGGTCCCCCCCCCCCAAAAAAAATTGTTAGAGAAAAAAAAAAATTTTTTTATTGGCATTTCTACATGTTTTAAGTGATTTCCAAACCCCCCCCCCCAAAAAAAAAAAATTGAGAAATTTTTTTTTTTTTTTTGGCATTTCTACATGTTTTAAGTATTCCAACTCCCCCCCCCCCCCCCCCAAAAAAAAAATGTTGGAGAAAGAACTATAACTCTGTCAGCACTGTTGACATCATATTTAATGAATAAGATATAAGGTTCACATTGAGTGACCCAGCAGTATTGGCGGCGGAGGTTTTGCACTCTCCCGAGTGCTCCCCCTCTAGTTCATGATCTGTTTTTTCAAGTTTGAACAACATCAGTAAATGCGTGTCTGAGGCCAGTCGGCCTTGTTGAACGTGGATATGTAAGCCATTGTGGAAATTTGGTTTGTGCGAATTGTTATAATCTGTACGCTGTGATAAAACAACTCGGAAACAAAACTTCCAACTCACTACAGCTCGGAAGTGCAGATAGCCGATGATCACCCGTAAAGATGGTAGATGTGGGACGATCCGTTGGATAGCCAAAGTGGTCCTTCTATGTGTCGAGTCACTGCATCGTGCCGATGCCCAATGATGACCTCATTACACAAATTGCATCCTCCCAAAAATCTTCCATTCAGCAACCTGAAACGAGGAAAACTAGAGCAAGCAGACATGTTCATTGGCTAGCCTGTTTTTATCCAAGTTTTCACCATTAACTGAGAGGTTTCATTTACGTTTTTACTTTATTCTTCTCATCATTCACCACATGACTTGTTATAATTATCGATCGCTACTCGCATCATTGTTACAACTAGTGATCTTGGAGGGCGTTGATGTAGTGACCTGCTTTGCAGGCCCTACATCACGTGACTGGAGGACCAGGAAAAGGTTTGCACGTGCTCTTTTTTGCAAAGCAGGTCACCGCACTATCATTCATTATCCGTGTGCCAAGTTTGAACATCATCGGTAAATTCTTGTCCGAGAAAGCGTTGAGGACGTGTTCAACATCAGGTTTAAAAAAAAAATTAAAATGGCCGCCAGTCTACCAATTGGCCATCTTTGAACAGATTCAAAAATAAATTTGCTGCAAGTGTATGCCATCATGTCCAGTGGTTGTGCCAGGTTTGAACAACATGAGACCATGCATGTCTGATAAATGGCTGGGGACACATTTAAGTAACAAAATAGCTGCCAGTCGGCCATCTTGGAATTGATGTCGAAAAAAAATGACCTGCATATGTATGGAATCATGTGTTATCTTACTGACAAGTACGAATAAAATCTCTCCATACACGTCCGAGAAATGGTTGTGGACGCAAGCATGACGCACGCTCACACGGACAAGAAAATCGAGACCAAATCCAGAAGCCCCCATTTCGGACTAAGTCTAACGGGGACTAATTAAATAAATGCACCATTTTAATGTCTTCAATTAAAAAGCTAGCAAATGGCATCCCCAACTTCTGCACCACCTCTAAGGACAGTGCACTTATTGATTCAGCACCTTGCCTGCAAGCACGAGGATGACAATTTATAGCCAGGCCCAGAACTGAACTGAGACGAGACATCGTTAAAGGTATATGCACTGCCTCTGAGCCCTGCTGTCAATAGCAATAAATATAACGAACTTGATGAGGGGAAAAAAGGACGATTTAACAAAATATCTGATTTTTCTGGTACCCAGAGTGTGATTTTCTTGTGCCCATAATACATCACATCAGCTTTGATGTATGCGTGCCATTAGAAGGGATAGTTAATATGCTTCCACAGGGGTACGTTATTCCTCAATGTCCTCCACAATCGACATGTAGCATTGGCCCAGACGATGTAAATATTAAACAGTGTAATATTTCTGCAGAAACAATATCATTCGAGTGTTCATCGACTCCCTCCATAATCTGCATTCTCGAATTTGAAGGTGAGTACGTGCACTCTACTTCATGAATGTATGCTGCACTCTTCTCATGAT
>CM068952.1:142383419-142404988 GCA_035128595.1 Eptatretus atami
ATGACACCCAAGGAGTGACGAATCCTTCGTCTCATAATATGCTCATTGACAGGTGTTACCTCAATTATCATTGTAGTCAGCTTATTGGACACAGCTACAGCAACTCCTTGAGTATGGTAACCATCAGAGTGACCAGACCAATTGTAGGTGTAACCACCTGCCATGATCTCGCCACTATACGGTCTCCGAACTGCACAAAGTGCTGCAATACCGATGTTCAAACGCTTGAGCTCAGATGATAACGGAGACAGGTGATCATCCTCTCTTAGGAATAGGACATTCCAGGCACCCACCCGAAGGGACCGCCTCAGGTTAACCCAAGGAGACCGCCGTCTGGTGGAAAACACCTCAGCACCACCCCGACACACACTACCGCAATCTGACCCGAGAAGGTTACCCCGTGGTTTTCCTCCTATCATCAAAGAGTGGGGATTCCGAAGGCTTTGCCCAAATTCCATCATCCAGTGAGCTGCCCTGCGGAGGGCAGCTGCCAGGAGGTACTCCCTTGGAGTGGGTTTTCAATTTTCTTTGCAGTCTTCGTGTGTTTTGCAGAGTGAAAGATTTTTCGGTGGCCAGAGTGCAAATCCTGTCACCAACATCCTAAAATAACGTAACCCAACTGCAGGAGGACGTCCGCAGGCACGGTTGAGCACCAGATATGGATTGCCGTTGGCTCACATGGAGCTCCTCCACGCATTGACAGGTTTTGTTGTTAATCCTGCTGGGTGTCCATATTGTACACCCTCCTCACCAAGAAACCTGGTGGGGGAGACAGTTTCGTCGACTGGTGGAAATTTCAAGTTAATAGGATGAAATCTGAGGATTTTAGAAACTCCACCTAAGTTGTTGACTTTTGGTCTATGTTGACCTTTTGGCATATGTTGACCTCAAAAATAATTGGAAGTTGAATTCAATGACCATATCTGCATATTCTCTTCAAATTTCAAGTCAATCAAATGAAAATGAGGATTTTAGAAATTTGACCAAATTGCTGACCTTTGGCCTGTTGACATTTTGACCTCAAAATGAAGTCTTCTTGCTTATGGCCATCTCTACCAGGTGGCGATGTTTCCTGAAGATCGGCCGAAAATTGTGACCTGTAGGCGATTGACATGCAGACACAGAAACACACAGACAGACAGAACAAGAGCGATAATTGCTTTGCAATACAGTACATGTTCCCTAGCGGTCCCCATGAAGAAGGAGAAACCCAAAAACCCACCATGTTTGGGTCCATTCAGCAAAATGAAAGTAAAAGCAATTTTCATTTACTGGTGGTTTTTGTAGACGAGAAACCAATGAAGCCAAGCAGGATAACAAACCGGTGATAAAAATTAGTTTGCTTTAATGCACATTCGAGCCGATACCATAACCAAAATGAAGAAAAAGAACCTCTCTAATCCACCCTGTTTCATTTGTTTATAGGCTTTACCTAGTTCATATTAAAAAAAATAACCCGATGTACATACATGAAGCAAAACAATGCGTTTGGCTTATGTGCCTAATATGTAATACATCGTGGTTATGTACCCAGGATCATTCCATTGCACTGACTCATGTATAATATGTGATACTTTCCAAGTTTAAAAAGGGCATAACTCTGTGAAAAATTGACGAAACACCCTGAAATTCGAACTTGTTCTGTAACTTATCGTAATAAAGCCATTCACCAAGTTTCAGTTGAATATGTTCAAGGGCATGGGGAAAAAGTCTGAAAACCACAGGTGGGGCGGACAGATAGAGAGCAAACATAAAGTCCCCTCCGGTGAAACTGGTGGGGGACTAATAACATACGTGACCAACTAATGCACAGTACTTGAAAAATATTCAATTTTTGCAAGGAACAAACAAACAAACAGACAGACAGACAGGGGTGAAAACATTACCTCCGTCCACCTTCATTGTACAGAGGTAAAAACTGGTAAACTCTGAATCTGGAAAGGGAAAGAGAACACCACCCACTGATAGTGTTATATTGTTTCAACCAGCAACACGAGAACCTTTCCCTCACTGCTGATAACACCCTTGACAAATATGGGAATGATTTATAATCACACTGAAAATTGAACCAAGTTGAAGAAAGGGAGCAAACTAAATGATCCATCTCACATGTAAAACTGAAAGTACACTTTTTCATCCATTCGTTTATACTTATAATGAGAGAAAATAATAAGTCATGGGGGTTGAGCAATCATTCGTGAAATTAATCCATCTTTTATTCAATGCCTCCCTCATTAGAAACTTTTGTACTTTTGAGATGAGCATACTTATGTTTCAAACAACAACACCATGCACTTTTTAAAGACACAAACATTATGTTGGAAAATCCAATGGGTTTGTAATGAAACAAAAAGCAAACATGTATATTTAATGCAAAAGGATGTGATTCAAACATTTATATTTATTTAACTCAGTCTTGTTTAAATTCAAGCCGGTATATAATTATAATGAGTCGTCAATGTTAGCAAAACGTGTCTTCACCTGTCTGTCTGTCTGTCTGATTCTGAACAGGATATTTCAAAAAGTTATACACACATTCAGACAAAACTTGGTGGACAGCTTGGGTGTGTGCCAAGAACGAAGTGATTCGATTTTGGTGAAGATCTGGATCCAGATGTGAGATTTTAATTTTTTTAAAAGTCATTCTTCACCATTGAGAGAACGTACCAAAAATGATTTGTAGCATGACATTTCAAAAAGTTGTGGACGGATTTTGACAAAACTTGGTGGATGAGTTGGATAGGTGACAAGACCAAGCAGATTCGATTTTGGTTAAGGCCCTGTCACACCTTGACGATTTAGCCAGCGTATGCCTGACGTATGCAAAATTTGGGCCTAAAACGCTGGCACACGTCGAATACGTTATGGGCAAGTTTGTATACGTTAAGAGCACGCTGGCATACGTCGTAGTAGGCTGGCTTTTTTTCGTAGTACACTGGCATACGTCGTAGTACGCCGAGGGTTAGACAAATTTTCCATGCTTGAAATTTTCGACGTATGCCAGCGTATGACTCACACGTTCCGCATAACGCTGGCCATAAGTTGTAGGCACGTTACGCGATCGTGTGACACACGTCGACACACGTTACTTGTAAGTTACTCATAAGTCGAAACACGTCGAGGTAATGTTTAGCGTACCCGAAACTTATTTCTAACCTATGAGTAACGTGTTGTAGGCACGTTACGCGATCGTTGACACACGTCGAACACGTTACTTGTACGTTACTCATAAGTCGAAACACGTCAAGGTAATGGTTAGCGTCAGTGTTCCAGACTCCCTGGTTTTTTTTGTTTTTTCTTCGGTATGACGGTGATGTTGACACTTCGATTTCTAGTGCGGTTATAATATAATAAATTAATCGGCTGCGCTCAACGATTTAAATCATAACCGCACTAGAAATCGAAGTGTCAACATCACCGTCATACCGAAAAAAAAAAAAACCAGGGAGTCTGGAACACTGACGCTAACCATTACATTGACGTGTTTTGACTTATGAGTAATGTTACAAGTAACGTGTGTCAACGTGTGTCAACGATCGCGTAGCGTGCCTACAACTTATGCCAGCGTATGCGGAACGTGTGTCATACGTCGAGTACGTCGAGAAATTTTCAACATGCTGAAAATTTCTCGACGTACTCGGCGTATGACGACATATGCCAGAAAATTACGACGTATGCCAGCGTGCTCTTAACGTATAAATTACCCATAACGTTATCGACGTGTGCCAGCTTGGTTCGGCAAATTTTTCATACGTCGGCATACGCTGGCTAAAACGTCAAGGTGTGACAGCGGTTTCACACTTCGATGTCTAGTGCGGTTATGATTTGAATCGTCGAGCCACACTATGAATAGCCTACACCACGTGATCGTCGGCGATACGCTGCCGCGTGCTATGCATAAGTTAGACTATCGTTGGGCATAGGTTGTGAATGCCGACAACACGCTCAGCATTCGTTGGTATAAGTTATCTATGTGTGATTAAAACGTTCTGTGTACGTTACTAATACGTTATGCATACGTCCAACACGTTATTATACGCCCAAAACTTAAAAAACATAATATTCAGCGTACGCCAGCGCTTTACATACATTTTGAGACCTTGCCATACGCTGGCTAAAACGTCAAGGTGTGACAGCCCCTTTAAGGTCCAGATGCAGATCTGGCCCATCAGTGAGATATAAAAGGTAAAATGTTCAGCTTTACGGAAATATGCACTCCACCGAGTGGTGTTCTTGTTCTGTTTTTATTAGTCTCCCTCTGAAGGGGATGCGAGACTATTGCAACGTGTGTGTGTGTGTGTGTGTGTGTGTTTGTGTTTGTGTGCTTACATGTATAAGGGTAAGAATTTATTTTGTGTCTTTGAATTGCTTGGAAATACAGGCCTTTTGTTAACAGGACCATTAATTTAAAACCTGCCCGAATGTCTCTTTCTCTATTGGTGAGACACCAGTGTGTATATAGTGGATGGGAGTTTTGCCCTACAGTTTCGCTACGGTCAGAAGAGCCAACGTCCCACTTATGGTTCCATTCGGCCGTATTTGATTTAAATAGGATTAGGGCATCGAGAGCATGGTTCCCTATCTGGGAGATTCTTCTTATTCTTATTCTTCTTGCGTATATCAGCTTGGCTGCCGGGTAGCTATGACTTTGTTGGGATGAGACGATGCCGCTGAAGCTGGGCCACTATAACCAGTACACTGGGACTCATTTCGCTGACCTTGGAAGGATGACAGGCTGAGTCATCCCCAGCTGGTGTTAATTCAGCAGAAAACAGGGCTTTAACTCAGGACGCTAAGATCCAAAACCAGCCACCCTAACCATGAAGCCAACACCAGGCTTGGGGGATTAATATGCTGGGAAGGTAACGTGGGAATTGGACGTGACGGCACCTGCCGTGGAGTTATCTTCGGCTTGTCAGCTTCAGGGTCAAAGGTCGGGAAGCAGGTATGAAAGGCCAGTCTTGACTCAGCCAGCAATCCCATAACTATGTATGTATATGTATATGTATGTATGTGTGTGTGTGTGTGTGTGTGTGTGTGTGTGTGGTGTGTTTGTGTGTGTGTGTGTGTGTGTACATATATATATATATATATATATATATGTATAGAGGGAATTGGGAGCAGTGTACAATAATTTATTGATTAATTGAATCTATTACATCATTAAAATAAATAAATAATATTCGTAAAATAATTAATTTCTCAATCAATTGCTGAATAGCATACCGAAACCACCACTGTTTCATCCGAATCTGTAACTTTTTGAAAATTAAGTAATTAATGGAAAAAGAATTAATTAATTGCTTAATCAATAAATCAAAAATACCTTTTACTGCCAAATCACTTGGTCACTGTCATGTCCAAATATCAGCTTCGTCGCTCAAAAGGTGCCTGAGATATTGCCTAGATGAGAAATAAAATAAATAAGCAATTAATAAATCGATAATGATTAAGGAATTAATCAATTAATTGATTCATCAAAAAATAAAAAAATTAAGTTTTTGCCAAAGCACATCTTCACTTTAGTCCACAAATTTCAGCTTTCTCGCTCAAAGGCTGGCTGAGATATCGCCCAGACAAACAAACAAGCAGAGTGAAAAAACTGAGTACTTCCTTCTTTCGGAGCCTGGCAATGACGGCATGCATCACCTAGATATGGCATTGGGAAGGAGTACAGTCCTGGACGGGTCGCCACTCCAATGCAGGTTACCCTGAATGTTTATTACTCCAGTACACTGGTACTCATTTCACCAACCTCGGAAGGATGACAGGTTGAGTCAACCCCACCTGGTATGAATTCAACTTTTGACAGGTTCAAACCCAGGACCCTAAGGTCCCAAGCCAGCCAGCTTAAGCACTAAGCTGAGGTCCCAAGCCAGCCACCTTAACCACTAAGCCAACACCAGGTTATCTTTTCCAACTATATAATTAAAGAAAGATACCGGGCGTAGTGGCGTGCGCCTGTAATCTGGCTACTCGGAGGCTTGGGTTGGAGGATCGCTCGAGGACGGGCGCTCTGCACTGGGCCACGCTATGAGAGGGTGTAGAGCAGCCCAGAATCATGGCGAAACTCAATCCTTATCCCTGTGTCGTAAGAGGCGACCAGGGTTGCGTCAGGAAGGGCATCCGGCGTAAAAACCTATGCCAAATCAGTATGCGGATCATAACGGATGATCCGCTGTGGCGACCCTAACGGGAGCAGCCGAAAGACGAACAACAACATAATTAAACAAAGCTTTGTACGTAATAAATTGAATATGTGGACTAACGATGGAATCCAATATTTATTAATATTGTTTGGTTTTAAGGAATTTTTAATTTGTGAAGTGAAGTGTGTGCTTTTTTTGTGTCAGTGTGTGTGAATTTGTTCCATGCTTTCAACTTTAAAAATGAACGACAGAAGTCAGTCAGTCAAAGCAGGTTCTCCCTGTTCCAGAACCATATCACCATGAAGTTGTCAGAGGTCAACACAGAAATGCTCCTCGGAGAGAAAAAATTAATAAGTAAAAGTTGCTTCAATTAATCCAAACCTACGAGGAATTTATAATATATAAAAAACAAAGTTGTACACAAGATATTGCATTCTTCACACATATGAAGTGCAGATAGTGCAACCTTAAGAACCGAGAGCTTCCCCGGTGGAGGATTGGATGTGGTGGGGCAGTCACCTGGCATAGAATAGGCAGTCACCTCCATGGTTTCCCAATGTGATGCCCTTTGACTTTTTATTGTAGGGGTATGTCAAGGATTGTTTTCCAAACCTCTATTGATGACAATGAAACATTTTGTGCAAGGATAACCAATTGCATCAACAGTGTGATGAGGGATATGTTGGGGACAACATGTGGTAGATTGAAGTACATTATTGCTTGGATGTGCTGGGAGCCACTAAAGATACATATGTTGAGTGTTGAGGAACACAAGAAGTATTATGAATTTTGTGACAAAATGCAAAAAACTATATCACTGTATATCTTTTGGTTTTGTTGTAATAATTTTTTTTAACTGGAACAAGACTTTGTGGACAGCTTGGACTTTGTTCAAAAGCCGAAAATTCTTTCCATGTAATCCATAGTAAGTTTACCCAACCAAATGTTTTGAATAAATCAATAAGTTGTTAAACTCATGGGTCAGTCTTGAGCCCAATCCTGTTCATTATGGTTATTGAGGCTATAATCACAGAAATTTATAGGAGGCTTACCTTGGGAACTCCTGTATGTTGATGACCTCATGCTGATAGCTGACAGTGTGGAAGAGGTAATGGGCAAATATACAGTATGGAAGGAGGGCATTGGAGGCCAGAAGACTGAAAGTGAATACAGGGAAAACGAAAGTACATATTAGTGGTGTGGAACAAGGATATGTGGATGCTGATAGCTGACAGTGTGGAAGAGGTAATGGGCAAATATACAGTATGGAAGGAGGGCATGGAGGCCAGAAGACTGAAAGTGAATACAGGGAAAACGAAAGTACATATTAGTGGTGTGGAACAAGGATATGTGGAAAAAAGAGGGAAGTGGCCCTGTGCTGTCTGTATAAAAGGTGTTGGTAACAATTCAATATTGTGTAAATTCTGAACTGCTGGGTGCACAAGAGGTGTAGTGGCATCAGGAGTAGACTGCAGGTGGCTTCTGACTTCAAATATGCCGGTTGTGCAGGTAAACAAGTGGCTCCGGTTCCAGCTGAAAGGGTAGTTTATGGGGATATATCTCTGGAATGTGTAGATAAATTCTGTTATCTTGGTGATATGATTGGTGCAGGTGGTGGTGTGGAAGCAGCAGTGATTGCAAGAATTAGAAGTGGCTGGAAGAAGTTTAGGGAGTTGTTACCCCGATTGACATCAGGAGGGACCTCTCTCCGATTAAAGTGAAAACTTTATGCAGCTTGCGTTCGAAGCATGATGTTGTATGGCAGTGAAACATGGGTGATCAAAAAGAAGGATGAACGGAGGTGTGAACAAAATGAAATGAGAATGGTGAGGTGGATGTGTGATGTGACACTGAAGGATAGGAAACCAAACGTGGAATTAAGAGATAGGTTGGGTGTAGAAAGCATTGGTGAGGTTATGCGTAGGAATAGGATGAGATTGTTTGGCTAGGTGGAAATGATGGGGGTTTGCAGCTGTGTGAAGAGATGTATAAATATGAATGAGAGACGATCTTAGAGTTAAAGGCCAAGCAAGAGCATAAGCAAGGGATTGTGCAATCTGGAAAGCAGCCATTAGGTGAACTACGGCTTACACATGCAAGCTTGGAAACGGCCATAAAACGATGATGATGATGATGATGATGATGACTCTCCTTTTCTTTAAGTGCCAAGTGCATACAACAACTCAAGACATTATGTATTGAACCTCCAATTTTTTGGCTCTTTCAACCAGCTTTCAACTATTTCAACCATTGTGGAGCTCTTTCAATTCTTCAAAAATAATCAAAACGCTGCTTTGTTTTCTTTCTTTCTTTCGCAATATTTTTTACCATGGGCTTCTGTTACTGTAATATATTAATGAACATGGCATACATATTAATCTCACCAAATACATGTTGTGATATTACCTTTTATTGTGTTTCGTTATTCTATTATGTATAATAGGATCCTTTATATTGCAGAATTTAGACTTTTACAGTCTTTAATTCTCAACATTGTGCCATCTTACTTCAAAGTTCCACCACCATGGTGTAGCAAATCGATCCATAATAGGCCAATGAAGTCTAAAATGTCTTCTGCCGACTCTTGCCTATTGAAATAGAAACTGTGCATTACAAACATCATAAAATTGGGCAAAAAATAGAATTGGTGAGAATATTGGGGGTTTCCCCGAAGCAGAGAAGTATAGATTAACATGCTAAATTTTTGCATTGCGCTCCAAAACTGATTGCCGTACTAGCATGTACAATGACATAACCATCCAAATGCAGTATGCAAGCTGTAGTGAGCATTTTGTATACTGTACAACACCACACACAATTGCAAAGAGGGTCACTTTACAAGCACACTCCACCCATCAAGTCAAATGCACGACCAAACTGTAATACAATGTGATGGTGCTTCACTTACCTGCCTGGCGCTTATTGGAACTCATGCAGTGAAGGTGGCTAATGTATATGAGGAGATGTTTACCAAAAACTTTATTGGGTCTCACCATCTGCTTATTGGAGTCACATGATGTCTCTTCCACTTTGGGAGGGTACCTAACACCTGGCACACGATGCCGATACAGTTCCGAATGAAGAACATTTTATTGGTCAAAACGTCAGACATGAGCTTTCACTGCTGGGCAGTTGTAATTCTCCTTGTAAATTTGTGGAATCTTCGAGTTGAGACAAATTTGCAGTGAAGTCATGCAAGCACATTATATATATATATATGTTCCAAAAGTCTGGATCCATTGCCATTTTTCCAAATATGAAATTTGATATTTTTATTTTTCTTTCAGATCCAAGATGGCTTCGAAACTAGCAATGGAAGATCGAATTGAACTCCTTCTCATGTACGCAAGACAGGATTCTTCACATAGAGGAGTTGCTGCCGAATTCAATAGAAAGCATCCTGATAAGCATCCAATAACACATGCCACTGTTAAAGTGTTTCAACGTTTTAGGTTCAGAGATGTTCAACGTTCTTGTATTCAGCGTATAAACAAGTGTCGCGAAGTCCAACGCCGTCAATTTGAGCATTTACTGTAATAAAACTTTTAAATTAATTATTGCCTATGGATCCAGACGTTTGGGACACCCTGCAAATGTCTATACATATATATATATATATATATATGTATATATACATTAATATGAATATGAGATTTAAATGTCATACCAATAATCTATAAAGGACAATTGAGCAAAATAAAGCAAATGAAAATGTACAGTAGAAGTGATACATTCATGTTACAAAAAATATATAAAAATAAATAAATAATAATATTGGAGTTGAAAGCATTCAGATTGGTAAGAATGGTCTACATGAGGCCTTTTTGAAATTTCTGGATTAAATGTGGTGATTCTTTAAATTGGCGATAGTCGACTGTCACCAGCTTTGGTCAATAAAAAGAACCATGTCATTGTCATCCTTTTTCTTTCATCGTCTACAGTTATGTTACTCTTAGTCACATCTTAGGGTAACATTGCATCTCCTGCGAGGATGTCTTCATTTTGCATGCAAAGACAACAGAATTTCCCACTGTTTGTCTTATGTCTTCCCCCCTCTTTCTTCTCTCATTTATTGTAATTTATTATATCACTCCCCTCCCCCCCCCCCTCCCATCACCTTTCATCCATACATAATAAATATATGGCCCTATATGATGAAGGTGTAACAAGTACTTCATATTTTTGGGGAAAGTAATATCTCTGCTTGTTTGTATACATTTCCTCATCTGCTTCTTAGACATAATAAGGTATTATTGCTGGTAATACTATATCTAGCAAGTTATGAACAGTTTATCCTCGCTTGGAATGAGGGAAAAAGTTAAAAGATCCTCGTGTTAGCAAGCATTCAAATTATATAATTGTACTGCAGTGAGAAAAATCAATGCAACTACTCAATCATCCTCCTCGAGTTAGTTTTGATGTAAAATATAAACAAAAGCATGCAGAGTACACGGAAATAATTACTTTAAAGGTCCACAAACACACAATTGTTTTGAATGTGATAATTTACATTTTTAAGTAAAACATAGAACTGAACGTGGTTTTTTTTGAGGTGCGACATTTAAAAAAGCAACTCTGTCGGCTACCGCCCCTATAAATGCCAGATAAACTGCCAGGACGTAATCGAGGGAAAGATTGTCAGCATGCAATGGATAATGGGCACACAATCGCTTCAGACTTGGCAGAAAGTGATTTGACAAATCATTTTCTGATCAGGAATCCTCAGGTTATGACGACAGTCAAAGTCATTGCGGAGAAGTTGCTGTAAGACCATACATGTATAAATCCGAGGTCGAGATGATGTGACGGTTTTTTTGGGGGGGGGGGGGGGGGGGTGGGACCAATCGAGCATAGAAGGACACCAGAAAAACATTAAAATCTTCATTTCAAGATATTTATTCAAGAAAAAAAACCCACAATTAATTGTGAAGTGAAGTCATATCTATTTATTAAACCAAACACGATTTTCTGTGTCGATGGACTTCTAAGGTAGTTTCTAGCCTTGAAAACAGTGAATGCAGTGAAACAGTGTTGTCCTTCTGCCTGTGTGTTGACAGACCTCAGAGCCTCTTCCAGAACAATATTTTTATGCCTCCATTGACAAATTCACGGAAGCATTAGTGTTTGGGTTGTCTGTCCGGCTGTCCGTCCATCTGTGATAGGTTTTCATTTCCACAAATACTTAATAACGACTGAAGGGATCTATGTCAAACTTGGTACAAGTATGTATAATGTTGTAAAAATAAAAGTGAATTGATTTTGGGGTCAAGAGGTCAAAGGTCAGAGGTCATGTTTGGTAAAAAAAAAATTCTGTTACCATGCTAACCTGTGAACCAGGGATAGGATTTTGACCAAACTTGGTATAAGTATATATTATGATGCAAAGATGAACTGATTCGATTTTAGCAATGAGAGTTCAAAGGTCAGAGGTCATGTCAGGTAATAACGTGATACTTGAGAACAGCTGATGGGATTTAAATCAGACTTGGTACAAATGTGTATAATGATGTGATAATGTGGGTGGAGGCATATCGGTCGACGTCACACTACATCCATTTTTATCTGTCCTTGCCCCCACTCCCAGAGAGGTTTACTTCATCTTTCACGAAGTGTAGAAAAGTTGCCGCTGGCTCCCTGAACAAAATCCAGAATTCCTGTCGTGACTGACTGATGGGTAGGTAACAGAAATCACCCAGCATCACCTTCACCAAGAGACTACTACGGCACAACCAACGCTCTCTAAATTGTATCGTACAGCATTGACGATGATATTTGGAAAACGAGTCTCTGAGATGAGTTTCCATTTTAAGTTTAGCGTTCAAAAAGTTCTATAAATGAGATGCTCACAAATGTTTTAACGTGTGAGCATAAATAATAAGGAAGAAGAATATTTTCTGACTAATTACATGTACTTTGATGTATTGAAAAGTTTTTTGAAACCTTGGCCTGTCTTGGACTACTATGAATGTCTCCTTTGTATAACTTTTTGAAAGCCCTCATATGCTAAAATGAATCTGCTGTACCAGGAAGCAGTTATCGGAATTAAGTGGACATTAACGTAGTATCACTAGTAGAACTATTTTTTTGTGAAATTTCAAGGAAACGTAATTGCTTTGACATTTTTTGTATCTTAAAAATACATATATATATATATACAGTATATGTATATATTTGGTTTTTATATATGTATATATTTGTATTTTTTTAGCCTGGTGTTGGCGTAGTGGTTAGGGTAGCGGCTTGGGATCCAAAAGGTCCTGAGTTCAAGCCCCGTTGGCCGCTTGAATTAATACACACCAGGAGGTTGACTCAGCCTGTCATCCTTCCGAGGTCGGCGAAGTGAGTACCAGTGTACTGGGCCCGGTGTATGCCCCGGTTAGAATAGGTGTACCATATCCCTGTGCCGTAAGAGGCGACCAGGGTTGCGTCAGGAAGGGCATAAAACCTGTGCCAAATCATTATGCGGATCATAACGGATGATCCGCTGTGGCGACCCCTAACGGGAGCAGCCGAAAGAAGAAGAAGAGAAGATGTATATATTTGGTTTTATTTCAATACATCCTAAAATATGCAGGCCATGAGACTATCATTTTGGATTATATTTTTACATATCTGTTCTGCATTTGGCTTACAGGCCTTAGGTTTTTATCATCGATCACTGAAACCGAACGCTTTTCCAAGCTGATGAGTCCATGAATAACAAAACAGCTATCTGTGATTTGGATGTTATTGAGCGTTATTGATATCTGTAACCCATAAATATAACTAAATCGTCTCTGTATACTGTATGTCATAATGTATGTGTGTTCTTCATTCACTCCTCTCAATGCAGACATGTGAGACTGGGATTAGTCTGACAAAATGTCTGCATCCATGACAAAAACCCACTTCTATTATTTCTCAGAATCGTTCATCTGGAAGGATGCAAAACATTGAAATACCATCTCGTCCATTCTCTCGCACGGTGTGGGAATTGTCGATGTGAGGGAGGAAGACGTCTAAGAGAAAGGATACCAAAATGAGAGCAGTCTCAAGTAGTGCAAGGATGGCTTTAGAAGAGCATTGACAGGCCTTGAAAGGAGCTTCGCATGTGCTTTGCTGATCGATTGGGGGCAATTTCTATGTGCCTGCTTGCCCGGGGACAGGAGCCACTGCGTGTGGCGGTATCATCTGTCATGTGGCCCACCGCCTGCTGCACGGCAATGGTGTTTGCTCATTTGTTTCTCTTTATTTATTTATTTATTTCACAACACCACACGATAGATTATTTTGCACGATGAGTTGGATGCATCTTTCACCAGGGATGTTGTGGGTGTGAATTTACCCCTCGAGGTTGCTTCTTGTATTGCATTAAACTTAGCAACTTGACTGCAATGCACTTACATATCATAAAGGAAGTGGCTGGGAAATCTGCCATCCAAATGACAATGCATCATTGTCATGTGATTATACAAGCTTCAATTAACAATCAATCATTGTTCAGTGGTTATTGGTCTTGATAATTACTAATCCACACACAAGCAAGGTTTTTATCGTGAAAGAGGCCATTCAACCAATCTAACCCAGAGCTAAAAAAAATTCTATTTTTGAGCTCATGCTACACTGAGCAACATTCATCTTTACAGACATAAAGAGGAATACGAAAGGTTCAGACACCATGCAGAATTTGTACAGTGAACAGCGGATGCAGATTATTTTGGAAACACTCGATGCCTGCAGCAGTAAGACCAGCATGCACTGCCGATTGCATCGTTAAATGCATACCTTGCATCTTTATTATGAATGATCCAAAATCTAGGGTCTTGTAATGAGCACCATGGCAGCACCATAACAGGACCATGTAATTTGCTGGCTGGACACTTCATTAGTTCGAGGATGTGACCGCGATTACCCCCAAAATTCACAAGCAGTATGCCTTGATCTCATTATCCAACCAGCACAGGTGGCCCCTGTTTGATCATCCAGGTTGTATGCTTTTAACTTTGCCCTGCCCCAGTTTTTATTGTGACTACTTCATATCTCGTCATTATCTTACCCGATGACAAATCACTGATATGGATGTTGTTGATGCTTTTGTTCTTTGAATCAGTTGGGGTGACAAGATCGTTCATTCAGAAGCACCAGTGTTGCCTCTGAGCTATCACGTCTTGGGGGAGGGTTTGAGTTAGGAATGTTTGTGTGTTTGGTACAGAGTTGACTATCTTGCTTCAGTTAGATCATTCGTGGTTTATAACTGCTGTGCCAGCCACTGAAGCTCCATTTGGGAAATTTTATTCAGAGATAGAACCAGATCATATATTTTCACCAATTACGAATTTGAGAGTAAGGACCAAATATTTTACAAGCAGTTTTGATAAAGAATGAATTTACAGGGTTTACAGGAATTACCAGGAAGCATTAGTACTGCCGGAAACCACAATGAGAAGTAAAATCAATTTTGAGTAGAAAACATGTGTTTTACATGTACTACACAGGAGAGGTAAAACAAAACTATCTTTCTGATGATGTGTTAACCTTTGAAGCAACAGGAGAGAATAAGTAATGCTGATATATTGAAAGACAGATTTTTTTTAAAAAGCAGATAGCAGTTTCATTAGCAAAAATTCCATTGCTAAGCCCATCGTACATACCATTCACTTGAACGAACACTCTGCGGCCTGTGGAAGAGTCAAAAGCACGTGAAATTGAAATAACTCTGAAAAGTAACAATTAATGCAAACACATATGGGACAGTTTTTGTATGGAGATTGGAAATCTGCTTGCAAGGGATTGGTGGGAGGTGGGAGTCAAACAAGAAATCTCCATCTTGCAGCGATGACATACAACTGGGGTCTTCCCTTTGGGAACCCTTCACTCCCTGTGCTCATTTTTCTTGAATGTCTAGCTCCTTGTATTCCTGCATTACTCCTTCTCTTTGCCACCATTTAGCACTTTTTGCACAATCACCTCGTGGAAAGGTTGTGAAAAAAGCAGATTTTGCAGCAATGGTATACCTTAGCAATTTCTGAACATGTTTCATTTTTACAATTCTGCTTTGCACAGACTGGGCATTTTGCATTTCAATTGTTATTGGCAAAAAAAGAGCATTGGAATAGCATCGTGTGCAAATTTTTCTTCTCATTTAAGCAAATGTATAACTTCACAACCGTTCTTCAAAGTCTTATTGACACAGCAACACGCTCCATATGGAGATTCACCCCGTGTAGTGAGGTGGATTAAGGACAAAAAATGACAAGGATCGTTACAAGGTGGACAGAAGTGCCATTTTATTTTTTTCACCAAAGCACCACATGGGTTTAAGGATTTAAAAAGAGGTCATGCTCCAAAAAACTGAATAAACGGAAGGGCCCTATGATGTCATTATGATGTCATCACATTTCAATTACCTTATAAAACAAACAAAAAGGTAAAATTAGACTATAAAATTAGATTTCAAGTCATTAAGTTCATGTTTTTGGGGTCAAGGAATTAAATGGTGATATAATTTCCATTAAACTGATCCAGAAGGTGATAATGATGTCAATGTGATGTCATCATCTCTTAATCGTTTTTAAAAACAAATAAATTGTAGAATTTTAATTTCTAAATGCCATAATTTGATTTTAATTGTATATTTATGTTTTTGTGGCCAAGGATTTTAACGATCAATGTATTAGTGAGTCGAGCTAAGAGGATATGTTCTAACTCCAAGCTTCAGACAGAGATGGACAAGATTGCCGGCATCCATACTGATAAATGGATATCCTGAGTATATCATCAAGAGGTTTATGCACAAATTCCTCACTGCTATCGATGAACGGAATATGGGTCCTGAAAAATGCCCGGTCTACATCAAGATTCCTTGGAAAGGGTAAATGTCACAAAGATATGAAGAACTCATCAAAAGATGCATCTCAAACACGTATATGGCTGTTCGTCCAAGAGTGATTTTCACCTCTCGACATCTGATTGCTGCAGTTAAGGAGGATGTTCTGCCTGCCTCAAAACTTAGCAATATTATTTATGAGTTCAAAAGCCAATGTGATGCTCGGTATGTAGGCAGAACTACCCAGACTCTGACTGACAGAATCAAATAGCATGTCCATTTGTCCATCCGGAGAAAAAAAACACGATTGGTACACAAATACAGCCGGTACGTGCTTGTAGGAAGGGCCCAGCATGAATCCCAACATCGTGTGTACCTGATATTGGACAGCATTTGATTGAGAATGCAAACTGTGCTGAACAGTATAATGCGGATGTATTCAGGATATTGAGTAGTATAGAGGATGAAGTATAACACATCTCCAAATACTAGAAGTGACATTTATCTCTTCCACGGACCCCATGTTATGTTGGCAAAAAGAGTTTGTCCACTCGCTTTGCTTATTTGTGAAAGAAGAAGAGGAACACGAACTCGTCTCACGATCACAGATATTGATGAAGAGGATTCTACAACAGCCTTAGCGGCCCTGTCTCAGACTCTGCAACCTCCAATTGGAGAGCTGAACACTGAACAGGCTCCTCCCACCTAGACCGTTGGGAGGTGATGACGCATCAGTAGAGAACGTCCAATCAGAATTGACTTTGTTGATAGGTGTCCATTACACTGTTCTTCTTCCTTACCTCATTCACTTTGTGTGAATTTCACCTGATGAGGGCACAACGAAAAGCTTTCTGGTTTTCTTTTTATGGTAATGTCCTTCAAAATGTCTCTGTTTATGTCTGTATATATTGTCGTGGGGGTGGCCGGCCCAGGTTAACCCCCTGACCCAAATTTGTGGTAGCCAGGCGGTTAACACAGACAGCTCCCAGACGGCCAAGCAGTTCCTTATTTAGAGGAAGTGGACACGTTGATCCATGGAGATTCTAACACGTGCTCGAAGGGCATGGTGGAGGGCAATGGCTAATGGGCGGAGGAGTACAGCACAGGAGCACTGCACCAGGACTGTACAAGGGGGTTTATCCGTGAACCCACAACAATTACATGAATACAGTTTCTTCAAAATAAACACATTTAATGAACATCCGCAAATATTTACAAGATGATAATATAAAAGGAAATAAAAACAATAATAAAGAAATAACTCCGAAAGTTGAGGCCTCACACAAACAGACTCAAATACGGACAACGGGTGACACAAACTGAAAAGAAACCCCCCTGTTTTAAGTATACTGGTACTCAGCTTGGCCCAGAGCTGGTCCCTGTCGAACAGAAATTGAGGCACGCTTCCACCAGCACGGGCACACGCGCACAAATGGCTTCACTTGTAGCCGGGCAGATGTACACCAGGCAATCCGCAAGCAGCTTTCCACACGAAAGCTCCAAATGTCCCAGCCTTCCTCCTTCCAAAAGGTGCCACTTGCCTTGTGCATTCCTCACACCAACCTCGTGTGTGTGCTCTGCTGAACTCCCGTCGTATCAAGCCGGAAGCCTTTCACAATCCACACGTAAGCCTGGTGTTGGCTCAGTGATTAGGGTGGTGGCTTGGGATCCCAGGGTCCTGAGTTCAAGCCCCATCGGCCACTGAATTAATACACCAGGGGGTTGACTCAGCCTGTCATCCTTCCGAGGTTGGCGAATTGAGTACCAGTTCCAGTGTGTGTATGGTAGAGAGGCACTGCATCAGCGACACAGTCGCGCTTCAAGAAATGATAGCTACCCCAGCAGCTAAAGCTGCCATACGACCACCACCATCCACACATGCAATGTGCCAGCCTCTCCTGTGTGCTCTATCTACTTTGCCCTATATCCCCCACCTCCGGGGTGTGGCCTGCTCGCCCCCAAACCCGGCAAGGCGGGGCTTCTCCTGTTTGTTGTCGTTTCAGGGATGCATTTTCCAGCTTTACTGCTGGGCTTGCAATATAAAAAAAACATAGGGAAAATCATAGAGGGCATTCACGTACTGGGGAACTTATTTTTTACTCCATAGGCTAATTAACACCGCACCACCCCTCATGTGGTGACATGTAACACTTAAGCTCACAGATTCCCTAACTTAGTTCCATCAAGATGCTTTCTACTCATCCACGGACCAAGCAACTCCACACAATGCTAAATTCCCTATTAAATTCTTACATCTACCCCCACAACCGTAACTACATATATACGTATATACATATATATATATATATATATATATATATATATATATGTATAACATGCTCTGATATGTGGTTATAGCACAATTTATTCAAAATGGCTGCTTGTTTTCTTTTTAAAATCCATGTCTGGTAATACAATGCATAAACAATGCATAACTGAATGATTTATGTGAGTATTCATACGTTTTGAAGCTAAGGAATTCAATAGTTATATTATTGTTACTCTCATCCATCCATTGGGACCATGTGCTCTGTGCAGAGCATTGGTGCTGCATAAGCAGTCTCCTGGGCCGTTGGGCACAATTATGGACGGGTCGCCACTCCGACGCAGGATACCAGCAAGTTTGTACTCATTTTTTGCTGACCTCGGAAGGATGACAGGCTGAGTCAATCCCATCTGGTATTAATTCAACAGCCAAGCAGGATTTGAACTCAGGACCCTTGGATCCCAAGCCCACAACTCCAGCTATTAAGGCAACACTAGGCATATATTTTATCATTTTTATATGTTGTTAGATAGCAAACAAAGTCGGTTATAAATAAATTATGACATATGAGAGCATGTCACAAATTGATGTTATGGTAATTAAGGCATCATGACATCATAATGACATGATCAAACCTCCGATATTATGTGCAATGAAGCACATAATGCCACATTTTATTGAATGACAAAAAGCAACGATAATTATAGAGAGTTACAGTATACTGTATACTGTACATCATAATGTACCATGAAATCAATATACCATGTATATTTTGATTGTTTTGGGGGTAATTGCAATGACATCATTACACCATATATTTTATTTCAAAGAAAAAAAAGTGATATCACCATTGAAAGTCTTTGCCACAAAAAAAAAAACAACCATGAAGAAAGTCACTTACAACCCAGTTATGGCATTTAAAGTTTGAAATTCTACAATGTCTTAAAAAAAAATACAATCAAGAGGCAATGGCATCATTTTGACATCATAGCACCTAATGGATCATTTTGATTGAAAATTTGATATAAACATTGAATTCCTTGACCTTAAAAAAATACTTGTTAACTTAAAATTTCACCATAGCATAAAATCTAAATGAACTATTATTTTTGTTTTACAAGGTGATTGATTACCAGATGATGATGTCATACAAGATCTCTTCTGGTTATCCAATTTCTTCGAGCATGACTTAAAAAAAATCTGTAAGCCCATGTGGTGCTTTGGTGGAATAAAATGGTGCTTTCGTCCACTGTGTAACAATCCCATCATAAGCGACCTCACGATAGTTTATGGCCACAATCAAACCCGAAATTGTTGGTCAAGTGAGATCAGGCAAGCCAAGAAGGTCTTCTTTGGTATTACCTTCAGGAATGTGTCCCAGAGGAAAATCAGGAGCTTATCCAATGGATCTTGTCTCACATGATTTGTCAAACAGAAGAGAATACGTTGGCATGTCTGCCTTGTCCTAGGATTCATGATGCACTCAGCTGGATTGTGGTTGCAGCATCATAGTGGTCTTGCAATCGTGCTCTGTAATTGAGTTGCTTCGGTGTCTGTGGCATCTGCTTCAAGGTATCATGGGGATTACTTTATTACCTATATAATCTTCCCAACATATATTATTCTGTAAGGCTGACAGCATGTCTCACAATGAGCTATGGAATGAAAACTTTTACAGATCAAAAACACGAATAATAATAACAATAACAAAGTAATAATAAACGGGATTTGTGAGCAACTTTGAAGGTTTCCAAGCAGTAACATCTACAGTTGAATGAATACGCCATAAGACGCATTCAAATTTGGTATTTTTCAACCCGCCATAACGACGCACACATGAAAAATATATTTTTCGTGTTAAAATAGGCATTGGTATCTTCCTTGCTCTGGAAGCCATATTGGCTGCTAAGGAAGGATTCATGAGATATGGTCAAGTGTTTAAAATGGAATTGCTAAAACAACATTAATCGATACACTGTGCACATAAAGTCCTTGTGAAATTTTGTACTTTTATAACTTTTGATGTACACAAGGTGGAAACAAACTGTAAATGGCATATTAATACATATTTCATCAAGTTAACATTGATGTTGTTAATGCTGTTCATATTGCTCTTGTTAAATCCACAATTCCCCTGGGTTTCTTGATGAGTTGACATTTTCTGATGAGGCAGTGGTAAAGTCAATCACCACAACTACCACATTTAAGGGACAGAAAAAAAAATCAGTATGGTGTCCTCTCATTGAGTCATGCGCATCATTGGTCCTTTCTTTTTTTGTCAAGAAGCAACAGTCATTGGTGAATGTTACTTTACAATGTTGTAAAATTTATTTGGCCCCAGACTACAATGAATAAAAGTTTCACATATCACCTTGTATCAGCAAGTTGAGGCTCCCTGCCTCTATGCTTTGAATGTGTGATGGTTCTTGAATGATGCCTTACCAGATAAGAGGTTTGGTAAATGTGGACCAATTTCTTGACAAGCTCGTTTGCCTTACCTACCCTCATTGGACTATGCCATGCAAAACTGTTGTGTATTCATGAAAACCACATTTTTGGATGAACTTTGGGCTATGATCACAAATGCAATTCATAAAATGACTCAGCAGCAGCTACTGCAGAATTTTTCACCATTAGCCAAATGAGATGGAACGATGTATTACGACATATGGCAGTAATGTTGAAGCCAAAAATTAGAGCTGTATTGAGAAGAAACTTTGATGAATTATGCTTTTAGACATTTATTGTTCATTTCTATCATGTGTACATCAAAAATTATTGAAATTCAAAGTTGCACAAGGACTTTATGCACACCTTGTACATACAAACACATATATATATATATATATATATATATATATAAATAACATACATATATATTGTTGCGAATTCGCGCCCGCCGGAGTGCAAACGGCCACGTGACTCGAATCGCGGCACGTCGCCCACCGGACGGACAATTCTGTCGTGACCCTCTCGGACTAACGCCGGGAGCTAGTCACGGGTGGCCTTTCGGCCTCACCACGATCGTGCCAATCGGCCACCCGCGTGGGAAAGGGTTGTTCGCCAAACTCGACCTACCTAAGTACCCACGCGGATGGTAAACCGGGCGATCGCACCTCGCCGCAGGTCGACTCCGGACGCGAACCGCTTGGGCGGCCCGGTTCCGTGCTATCGGGATAACCGAGCGGTGTTATCGTCGACCTCGACGGTTCAGATTATTTACCGAGCGTATTAAGCCCACTACGAACCCTTTACGTGAAGCAGGATGGACATTCAATTAAAGAAAAGACGAAGTGAAACGGGAAAACAGTTCACACAAAGCACATTTATTACGCGACACACGGAGAGC
>CM068952.1:142457934-142475393 GCA_035128595.1 Eptatretus atami
GAGAAAAAGGAATTTAGAAAGAACAGTAAATGTAATATATGTGAAGGAGGAAAATTGAGAGGAGAGTCAATGTTCGGGCTCATTTGTCAATCTTCTGGAAAATATAGAGGTCCAGCTCATTCCCGTTGTATCTTAATTTACAAGCCGCCAAACTTTATTCTGTCTTTCTTCACACAACGCTCACTATGACCAGCATCTATTTTTAAATGAACTTTCAAAGACATACTGGAGATATTTCTGCCATTCCTAACAACAGATCAAAAAATACATCTCATTCACAAAAACTATTCATACATCCACCATAACCCTATCAGATTTCTTGGACACATACAAGTTTATGGCAAGTCATTATCTAACTTAGCATCAATATTAAAACTTATGATTCTTAAATCTACATTTCTCAAATCAAAGAAGGGATTGATCTTCTTTATCACATAAAGGGAATATATCAATAAGTGTAATGGATTCATTTGGGAGAAGTTTAAAGAACAGACAAATTCCTTCAAGGGAAAGTTCTTTAGCAAGTTGAATAAAACTCTATTTCAATAGAGATTATACACAGCTAAAAGGTTTTGGGAGAAGTTTTAATATTAAGAATCTTGGAGAATATCATGATTTGTTCTTAAACTGATGTATTGTTAATTGCTGATTGTTTGAAACTTTTAGAACAGTCTGTCATAATAAAAATTCTTATGGATTAGACCCGCTCACGATTACACAGCCCAGTTTGGCTTTGGAGTGCATGGTTAAAAAATGACAAAACAGAATTTTGAAATAATCAGTGATAATAGAATATGCTTTTAATGATAGAGAAGGCTAAAAGAGGAGGAATATCTCAGTATGTTTCAAGAGATATGCGAAAGCAAATAAAAAATATCTTCCTGATTATAATAAGAATGAGGACAACTCTACCTGATATATTTATGATGCTAACAATTTGTATGGTTGGGATATGTCTCAATCTTACCTTTTGGACAACTCAAAATGGGTTAAAGAAAATCATTATGAAAAAGTTTTACAAGACATTGTTGTTTCCTCTCAAAAGAATTGGATGAAGCTGAAGTTGGATATTATTTTGAGTTGATGTAAATATCCAGCAGAACTTCATAAAAACATAAAGCTAACCTTTGCTCTATAAAGAAAGTCCAAGAAAAGAATGGTTAAGTTATTACCACATCATTTAATATGAAAGGTAAATCTACGAAAAAGTACTTACGCACATTAAATGATTAAAGAAAGTTATGTTTTTGCATCAAAGGAACTTGGAGACAAAATTTAATCTGCTGGGTTGAGAGTGAAGGAAAATTCATAAGATTTTGGAAATTTAAAGTCATTGGTTAAAGAATTATATTGAATTTTAATACAAAAAGGAGAACAGAAGCAAAAACAGATTTTGAGAAAGGAACTTTTATAAATTAATGATAATGCTGTATTTGGAAAGACTGGAAATGTTAGGAATCGATAAAACATCAAGACTTGCTACATTTGGAAACAGGCTTCAAAGTTAATTAATAGACCAAGTTTTTGAAGCGGAGCGGAGGTGTTTTTCAGAGAAACTTTTGTGCTATTCAATTTGAAAAAGAGAATATAGAAATGGAAATAAAACCTATATATATTATACATATAGGAACATCAATTCTTGACTTGTCAAAGTCGTTCATGTATGCCTATAATCCTATAATAATTTAAAATCAAAGTAAAAAGGATAATGTGTTCATTGTTTATATTAGAAATTAAGACAAGTGATGTATATGAGGGATATGATTGATAATATTGATATATATGATACAAGTAATTATACAGTCAGGTGATGTGTTGTTTTCACATCAAAGAATAAAAAGGTTATTGGTAAGTTTAAAGATGAATTGGGTGGGAAGGTCCATGAGTGAATTTATAGGATTCAGATCACAAGTCTTTTAATGCTTTCAAGCGTATATTGAAAATAATAATAAATTGAAAGGTGTGATAAAGAAGCTAAAGGGAATAAAGAAAAATATAATCAAGAAACAATAAACTTCAACATTATTACCAACGGTTTTAACCTTCAAGAAGGAAGAGTAACGAAAATGAATACAATAAGAAGTATAAACATCAATTATATACAGAAGAGATAAATATGCAAGCATTAGGAGCTTTTGATGATAAAATATATATTTTAGAGAAATGGAATCAATAGTCTCCCTTGTGGTTATAAGTATAAGTGTTTTAAGATATTGGGTGGGCATTTTACGGGCTTAACCGCCGTCTTTTTACTGGTTTATAAAATATAGACAACCAAGCAATAACGCAAACCACAAAGAGTGGAGTGTTAATCAGCCTTGGGTATTTAATAATGGGAAACATAAGAAATGTGAGAAAAATATCAAATAAGCCTATTGAAGAAATAGACCGGGGTAAAAGTAGATAAACCAAATAAGCGGAATAAATTTAATTACAAATAGTTGGAGATGTAAAGAAAAAAAAAAATCCTTGAATGGACTGAAAACTTTTGATGGTTATCAATTGAACAATGGAAAACAATTTACTACAATCTCAAAATTAATGTGCTCAGGAGGTGATCAATAAGTGCACTAGAGAGTTTATCATTTCATTTTCTGCACAACAAGACACTTAAACCAAGAACCAAGTTCGCAAGTTTATTTGCTTTGTGAATATACTCGATGGAAATGAATGTTATAAGAGAAATCAAGTTATTCCCTAAAGTAGAACATGGACAAATATTTCGTTTGGTTCGCTTTTGTGAATGAAAATATGAAAGGGAAAAGTGCTTTAATCAGTAAGTTGTCAATCTTTCATAGTCTCAATTTTTCTTTTGCTTGTATGGGAGGGAAGGGGATATGGTGAGGAGAAATGAGTCTGCTATTTTGGGCTTTTTTTGGGGCTTGGGTCGAAAAGTTTTTTCCTTTCCCCCATTCATTTGAATGGGGGGCATCCCAGAAACGCCCATTAATCATCTACTCCTCATCACATTGAACATCGTGGAACACAGAGCCAATTTGAGTGATCAGCATGTTAAGTTAGCATCTTCCCATATATTGAATCAAATTTAGATTCGTAGAACAATTTTGCAAATAAGCCTGCGAAAGACATAGTGATTCTGTTATGATCTGGGTTCTTCCCCTAAGCTTCTGATAAACGCAGTACATTCAGTACAAGTGTTTTTGCTTGCTTTTTATAGATGAAGGAAGAGGTATGCAGGGTTTTGTGAAATAACCAGTGGCCCGGTGTGCCAAATGCGCACCAAAAAACCCGCGTTGGGACAACCAAAACTTTTGGGTCGGATGTTGAAGATTGCAAGAAAGATGAATGAGGCAAGGGGGAGGTGCATGTTGGGAAATGTGAGGGAGACGCCATCTTAAGGAGTCGGAAATATGTGAAGGTTAGTGCCTATGGATAAATGGACCTTATGCCTGCAATCAATCGCATTGGTTTAGTTTCCTGTTAGCGGACAGTAACACTTCCGAGAGACCGCCGCACACATTGAAGAATCACCCCTGCCTGTGAAATACCAGGGTGACAGTTTATAGCTGGGTCAGGATTCCAAATCCAGCGCTACACAGAGCAAGCATGCGTACTGCTCTTGCCTTTCCACCACGGTGTGGCGATTCTTATTTTCATAACTGAAAAAAGATTTTTTCTCATTGTGGAATCATAGCAATATATTTTTGCCTTCCTTTCCTCCAGTGGAGCAACCGCGGTAATCGCATTGAAACTTGAACTCACGCCAAAGTGTCTTCACTATGCTATTCCATGAAACGGTTGAAGAAACTTTTTAAAAAGCCAACTTTAATTTTTTATTGTATTTACTATGCTGAAGTGACAGGTCATATATTGGAAGATCATACAAAAGGGGAAACTATCGTAGAAAGTAAAATTTCACATTTTCAAGCGAGCCAGCACTGCCTGTTTCACGAGCAGCACAACTCGTGGTCAATGCAGGCGATTGGCCGCCTGAAATTTGTTCCAAAGTTGATGCGTATAACAGTATTCAGTGACAATGGAAATATTTAGTGCGCTCACCAAGTTGGCTTCAGCACTCTCAGGAATCAATTAAGAAACGCTCGCTTGGCACGTGATTAAGCAATCACACGGAACCAATCATATTAAACATAGCACCTCCTGGAGACACCTGAAATGTCAAATATATGTCCAAATTGTACTAAATGAAACTTTTTTTTGGAATCAGAATGCTGTAGTTCATTCCTGGAGCTTAAATATTTTGTAATTCTGCTTAGTTTTAGAGATTTTTCGCCAGTGATCGCACATGCGGAAATGAAATAAAGCAACGAACGCTGACGTCCTCCGGCGTTTATATGCATTGCAATGGACCCAGAAATCCATAGCTATGAATGAACAGACATTCGAAAACAATGAGTGAGGAAAGTGAAAAAAAAACTTATTCGTTAAGAAATCATTCTGGCCTAGTTCCAAGTCAAGGCATGGTTGAGCAGGCCAAAAAAAACAGTGGTGCCTTCAGACACCAGCGAGGTTACCTAGGATACGCCTAAGACCCCATAGAGAGTGTTTGACCGAGGATGCGGCATGGTAAGGATATAATTAAATAAGGGCCGTTCATTTCTTTCATGTCTGAGTACCGTTAATACAGGATTCCTCGCGCCACGACCTTTCATCCCGGGAAATGAATCCAAATGTCTTTAATGCATTGCGTTTCAGCATTGCCAACTTTTAACCGTTCCTCAAGGTCACACCCAAAGGAAACCAAAGAATCTTACAGCATATGAGTACATACATGAAAAGCAAATGGCTGAAACACATTTTCTTACCTTTTAAAGTGGGGTGAGGGTTTTATTATTTGAAAAGTAAAAGTTGAGGGAAGAGGGTCGACGAGCCGCTATATAATTGGGACAAACTAAGCGAATAAAACACACAAAGAGGAGAATGGAAGTATAAAAACTTATAATGCAATGTGGAGAAATAAAATGCAAAACCAACCCAGTAGGTGCCCAGAGTGCACTCCATAAACAAGACAATAATGCAGACGGCTTCCCTTTGTCTACCAATCTCAGGGTGGACGCAAGACTCGCTGCAGGCCACTTTAAATAAACATGGGAGCGAGAAAGAGAATCCGTGACGATGGTGTCCAACAGACAAGTAAAAGCCATGAGAAGGGGTCTCCCATCATGGGGTGTTTGTGGTCTCTTTCATCCTTTTTCCAACAAGGCTCCTTGTCAGCACTCTTCTTCCTCCTCCAAGTGCTTCATTCACTCTGTGCACATGAGCTCTCCTGTCTGGGAGGTCTTTCTTAATCCTCTCAAAAAGGCAGGGTGATAACCAGCTTGGGTTATCCAAAACCTTGCAGAGTGAACCACACTAATCGCTACTTACCTGCAAGCTTCTCCGTGAACCACTTGCTCGACCTCCTTCGCACAAGAGCTCTCTTGTTCTCTCCTGTTTGTGGAGGCATCCTCCTTCCTTCTGGGCAGAGTCCTCTTCTGTGGTGTTGCCTATAGTGGTGGCCCCAATAAAAACAAAATGCAACATTGCCAGCTTTCTGGTCCAAAGCACACTGTACACCATGCTGGCACACATTGGCCAGGGAAATCGTAAGGGAAATCCCCAACCTAGCTCACCTGTCTATAAATTTACATATGCTGGCTCTCAGCCTCATGTAAACAACACATGACTGCTGTGACAGATCTGTTAACATGGCAAACTAACCTACTTTGAAAACACACAGACCATACTACACTGACCACAGTCTAGTTATGGATTGCGCCTTTCAACACCAAAACATACTTGATCGGGGGGATTGGTAAAGAGTAGCTGAACGTGGGCTGGGCACCTGGTGTGAATGGTGAAGAGAGAATGACAAAGAAAGCAAACGGTTGAGGGAGCAAGGAAAGAAGGAAAAAGTATGTAGACCTTGTCTGAGATGAAGAATATTGTGCAGGAGGGATGTCAGTAAGGTGAGAGGAAAAGAAAGTAGACCTTGGCTGAGATGGGAAATATTGTGCAAGAGGATGTAGTCAGGGTGGGGGTGGTGGGAGAGTGGACGAGATCTGGCTGGGATGGAGGGCAATGAGGGACTTGTACCCAAAAGGCAGGGTGGCTAGCAGCTTGGTACCATTAGCCCTCACCTCATATGAAAGGGAAATGAGGAAGAAGAAGTCATTATCTGTGACTCATGGAGCATTTTCTACATGGATATTTGGAGGAACAAAAAAAGCATTCATAGATACCATTGTACATTTCCATGAATTTACAAAGACATCATCGACAATGGACAGACACATATAGTGAAGGCTATTGTGCTCATATGGGAACACTTAAACAGTGCTTCTGTTATAAGAAGGCTCCTCAGTCTAGTTTGAGAAGGACAGTTTTGACACCCGTTCTGATAACTGAGGCCACATGAAGCAAATTCTTATAACGCAGGCACCCCTGGCTCTTGGAGAAAAGACTTGAAAAAGGGAAACAGATAAGCAATAAAAAGCACTGATGCCATCAGTATATTTGCCGAAGGAGGTGTCAATATTAGCAGAGACTTTTTACCCTATTGTCCAAAGACTTTGCACCTGCTGCAGGAAACATTGTTGGGGGAATGGGAAGGGGGTAGGAGTTTGGGGAGGGGGTCACAGGAAGAGAGTGAAAATGAGACGACTGCTTTTCTAATGACTGTTTCGTATTGTTACTTGCCTTTTAAATATTTTGAAGGATGGAAGGTGAAAAATGAAAGGGAGATATCAGGATTTATAAGAGTACACGAGACGAGTAAGGGTGGGGGAGTAATAGGTTTATTCATGGAGCAGATGTGGGGATTGTTCCCACATTTTAACCATTTTACACAAGAAATATGTATACGACATCCTAGCTGAGCTATTTCAATATGCTAAAGGCTTCTAATTGTTACTTGTGCACTGTTTAATTGTCTCTATTTGGCCTGTAACACATGAGTAACATCTAAAATGCAATCTAATAGGTGTTTGTTATAATAATCACACACAAAGTTGCCCGCAATTTTCTTGTTCATGTGACATATTGACATTTTCTGTTTTTCACACTTCTTTATCTGCGGCTTTCTATATTCTTTCGACTCTATGATTGTGAGGTTTTGATTTTAAACTTTCATTTCTAAGTTGTAAGTGGTCAGGAAAAGTTGCATTCGTTTAAAAAATAATTTTCATCTGTTAGATTCTTTAATGTCATCGACTTCAAGTGTGACATTTTCACCAAACTGTTTTGTTGCATTAAAATCAAACTGTGTTTGTTGTATTATTGTTGTCAAAGTCTGTCCACTTGACTAGATTTATCTTGACAAAACTTTAATTTGCCTTGAGCAGTGAGCAAAGTCTCATTCAATCACTTCTATCTTCGTCTTTGCTATTCCTAAATTAACCTCTTTTGAAAAGACCATATAATATAATACATCCTGTTAATGCTGTAAAGGCCACACGGACTGCTGAAGCAGATTCATCAGGCAAGGAGTAGTCTAGAAAGGGTCACGCACTCCACTGAAGGTTATCCCAGTGCACTGGTACTCATTTCCACAACCTCAAAAGGATGACAGGCTGAGTCAACTCCAACCTGGTGTTAATGCAGCAATTGACACAGGCTTGACTCAAGACCCCAATGTCCAAGCCAGCCACTTCACGCATTAAGCCAACACCAGGCAAAAAAAAAAGTATGTGTGTGTGTAGGGGGGGGGGGTGTACACAACACACACACGGTGTGTCAGATAAAGGTTAACTGCTTCAAATACATTGTAGCTTTTAATCATTACTTAATTTTTTTTTTGTTTTGCAGAAGTGATGAATGTCTTTGGAGAGTCGTTGCAAGTATAACCAAAGTATTCCATGGAGTAAAAATTATAAGTGGTATTTTGAGACCGAAATCAATTGCTTCGTCTGAACGAGGTTTCTGCACTGAATATGGAGTGCATTCCAGAAACAAAGCCAAGCAAGCCAGCCATTTGGAAACTTGTGAAAAAGGTTCAAAAAGTGAAGGACATTCACAACATTAACAAGGGAAGGTCCGCGTCGCCAAGAAGTGGGTACGGGTGTGAAAGGAAACATGGAACGAGTTTCGTGAGTTAGTCAAAGGCAAAGTCGAAGACAATCCCATCGACAAAGATCGGGCTGAACTGGTCTCACTCCCCAGCAATGTCAGAAGAATAATGAACAAGAGTTAAACCTCTTTCCTGACAACAGCGCAACAGCACAAAAATTGAACCGATGGAGATAAAACAGCACGAGTCGCTATTGTGTGAGATGCTGCTGCAGCACAAGAATGACGGTAAACCCAAACTGAGTTCGCGATGTGGTGGTTTTAGTGACAGAGGCCACCTTTCATGTCAATGGTGCTGTCAATTTACACAACATCATTTTTTCTTGGGGAGGTTAATGCCAGATGAGGTTGGAAGAGAAGTCGTTTAAGGTTGGAAAGTCACTGCTTTTGTAGCTGTCAAGCTAAACAGAGGTGGGTGTTTGGGCCGTATTGGTTTGCAGGACAAAACGGGAAGAATGGTTCCATCAAATCAAAGAACGATACTGGTCCGTCGTCAACGTATTTTGTGAACGACTTGAAGCAATCGATGAGCAGCTGCACCCCTCCGGCGGACAAGTGGTTCACGAAGACGGTGCTACCCACAATACAGCCAACAAAAACAATTGTTGTTTCTGTGTCAATAAATTCGGACAAGAGTTCTCAAGTTTTGCGTATGGAAGGTGAAGGTCTCCACACGAGCTCGACCTCAATCTGCTGGATTTTTATCACTCTGGGGAGTTTGCAAGGATAACGTCCACAAGGAACACAGATCTGAAACCTTTGGATCTGGAAGGCAAGAGTTTGAGGCTTATGGTGAAGACAGTGGACCATTCAAACTTGCAGAAACGTCATTGAAATCTTCACAATTCGTAGTGAATGCATGTTGTGTGTATGTGGTGGGGGTGCTCCACATCAAACACCCTCAACATAAGCGATTTACGCATTGAGTTTTCATTTCTCCATGATTTTGGTTTTATTTTTCAAGAGTTTAATTTTTGTTTTACTACTCAATGTTTTGGTAAAATAAAGTTTGAGTGGTTAACCTATTGAACACACCCTGTGTGTGTGTGTGTATATATATATATATATTATAATATATATTATATATAATATATATATATATATATATATATATATATAATATATATACTATATATATATATCAGCTTTGGCTCAGCATGATCAAAGCTTTTATGATTAAAATACAGTTTTTGGTGATTTGACAATTTCCTTCCCTGATCAACATGATTCAAATGTTGCACTGGCACATAGCATCCTACACTGGCCCTGTGATCATGCACCTTCAAAATTCTCACAAGATAATGGCATACTATTTGGGCACCCCTTCAGAGTACATTTATTACATTTTCTCTGGCAAACATTAGCCTCCAGGTGCACTTTTACCAATAATTTGTCCAATGTCCAATTTAATTTTTAGCATCATTCATCACTCTTGATGTATTCCTCAAGTTGTCGCTTTCTTCATCTTTTCTGGACCCTGTATTCAATTACTCTGCTTCAAAACGGGTATACAAGAAGTTTGAACAAACGCTTGTAAAAATAAAAAACTTTCATTCAACACACAAAGGTCATGGGTGGAGGGAAAATATGTTTCAACAAAATCTCAAGTAATTTGCAAGGCTTTGGGAGTGGCATTGCACGAAATTGTTTTCTCCCTCGGGTTTTAACAAAATACAACTTGCAGTTCTTTGCAGAGACTTCAGCTTGCTGTTTTCAACGGGAAATGAATTCAATTGTATTAGCTTGTAGTTTGGCAGGAGAATAAGCCATCAAAAAAGCAGTTTTGTAGTTGTGAGGAATCACATCCATGCAAGAAGTAAAAGTATAAGAGTAAAAGAAGGTTCCCCATGCACCAACACAACCCTCACCTCCCCCCACTCACAGCTAGATGATGACACATTTGTCTTGCTTCCCATGGATATGAGGCTGTCCCGAAAAGCGAAATGAAGAGGGTGTAAAGTTAATGAATTGAAAAATAACGAACTTGGAAACACAGTGTCCCTGAGAATGTGAACAGGTAATAAGTTTGCATATCGTTGAAATCAGTGAGATGAAATGGAGTGAGCTGTCATCTTGTATTCGAGTGCAGAGCAGGTTTTGACAGAAACTGGAACACCACACACACACACACCACACACACACACACACACACACACACACACACACACACAACACACAGGGACACCCAACACACACGTTGGTTGTTTCAATACACACAGTAAAATGTAATGGGTACTCGTTCGGTATGTATGGTGGTACTGGGCTTTATGCAGGCATGAGTAAATTATGAGTATAAACATCATTGCTCGAACGCAAGGCATTCTGCGGGAAGCATAGTTTAGGCGTCAGTAGTTGTCTTTGTAGCCTGAGTTGTTTAACCTAAGTTCAATTCCTGGTCGAATTGAATCCGACCTGAAACTGTCAACACTGGTGCACTGCTGGCAGGCCAGTGCATCAATTCAGTGGTGTTGTCTTCGAATAGGGGAAGGGGGACATTGCAACAGGCTGATAAGCTTTCTTGTTTAAACACGAAACATCCTCCGGTAACTCTAAAATAAGCAGGCACATATGTCAAATTCCCACTCCTGGTTTACAGCATCACTCATGCCTGGTGGTCTTGGCGAAGCATATTTTGGAAAACCACGAGGGAAGGCAAGTGTTTTTCGGGTTTTCAGCAGATGATTTTCATAAAACAGGTGTCACTATTCAACACATTTTTACATTTATTGTCACTTATGATGCAGTTTATCTTTTAAAATGGATCAGTCTGTTTTGTTAAATCCATTTTGTATTGTAACAATCGTTCTAAATCTTCATAATAAATCGGTTTTGCCAAACACCGGTTATGTTTCGCTCAGTCACCATAATGGTTTAGCATTTGAGTGCCAAACCGTTGCCAACTCTGGAGCTTATTTATTGCTAGCGAATGAGAATGCCTAACTTTTATTGTGTCCTTGTAGATGGAAAAAGGTCAAATTCAAGATTCTAGAAAAGCTTAAACTTTTCGTTTAGCCAAACAAGTCGTCGCATAGAGGAAGAAATGACAGAGATGTTTTTCATTTTAATTTTTGTTTTGCTCCCTCATCTACAAAGAAGTTTCTGAGAGTCGACCATAAACTATTTATTCACTGTCCCCAATTAATCACACCTTATTCCTGGTGTCGGCTGAACAAATTATTGGGAGGAATAATAAATACTAGAAGGGCACTCAACAGAGCGCATACCTCCGCCGTGTAATGGCCTGATCCACGAGAACATATTCGGGCACAATCCATTTTTTTGAAACTTCCATGCTAGTACAGTACCATGTAGTTTGGCCAATCTCTCAACTGGTGAAGAAATCACTTAAAAAATTATAGTCCGTCGCATCCAGAACCGGATCTTCAGAAAATTGAATCAATTTCTTCCTTGTCACACACACAGACCTGTCCCATCCAAGTTTCGTCTGAATCCGTGCAAACCTTTTTTGAGATATCCTGTAACACAGACAAAAGACAGAAAAGGGGTGAAAACACTTCCTTCACCTTCTGTAAGCGGAGGTAATAATACACACTAATGTGGTGTACTTTTCAATCGGTGCCAATTTGTTGGTAACTTTTTAACATCATTGAACTTTGTTCCATTTTCTTGGCCAACCCAGTGGCAGAATTGAAAAGCACACAGTTTTTGTTATAGTTTTCGAACATAAATTTTGCCCAACACCACCATCGGGCTCTTGAACACTCCGCCCTCAAGGGATGAGCGGTGAGGAAGGCTTTAAACAAGTGTGACAACACAATTCCTGCCTGGCAAGCTCACGATTACACCATCAGTGAAATGACTCATGGACTTGAGTTCAACTGGGTTCAACTAAAGTTCACTGGAGTTAAACCATACCCGTGGCCCTATCTTCCAGCAGCAACTTTGCTCACACTGCACCCAAAGCTGGCTCTGTCTTCATGGGTTTTTTGCTCTTTCAACCGTGGGCCTAGTACCATCGAACCCTTCTAGTGGAGTAGCTTATTCTGCATGGGCACTGGCCAATTTTAATGGCACCCCGAGTCACCGAGTGGATCATTTTATTTCCGCCCTACGAACGCCGAATTGGCCCACTGGTGATACGTAATTTTTTTGCTTCTTAATTGTAAACTTTGCGACAGTATTCACCCACACTCAAACTTAACAAGCTTATGAGACACCGCTCAGACTGGACGAAGTCTTCAACCTTTTAAGCGGTGAGTAGAAGTTGAGAACTCGATTTTTTCTATAACTCAAAGAGGTTTACATTTCTGGCCAGCAGGGTAGCCTCAAAAGGTATGCACACTTACCTTTGAGCCATCCTTTAAATTGTTTTTTAAGTGCCTCCCTGGTTTGAATCCTGACCCAGCTGTAAAGTGTCACCCTGGTGTTTCACATACCGGGCTAGGCATTAATGTGCATGTTCATCCATTAGAAGGACTTTAAGCCATCTGCCTGGCAAACTGGGTGGACCTCAATATTCTCACTGTGACTTTGTGAGGAGTCCCGGTGAGTTTTCACGCGGTACCCTCAACAAAATTACAAATTTTGGCCGAAATCTAGGGTGCAAGTGTTCTGATCTTCTTTTGGATATCCGTTGACACAAATTACACTGTTTGGCTATCTCAGAGTGTTTGTTGTCTCGTCAGTAGTTTCCTCCACTATAAAATAAATTAAGTTTACCCAGGATGTGTCACGTCATGTCACGTATTCGGTCTTAACTACTCGGCGATGAAAGGGCCAAGCATGGTAATGCTTCTGGCAAATGCATGGATTTTTCTGCCTGAGCTAATTGTTTGAATTGACATCTCTTCAAATAAATAACAAATGACAACACATCGGCTAGGCAGTCGAAATAAAAAGTTATCAGCTTGAGTAATGAAACTTTAATGTAGTTTTGTCCACTTTAGCTTGGTATCTCAAAATAGTTTGGAACGGTGGTTTTGAAATTGGTGCCTGTGGTGACCTGCACTGAAATATTGAGATTTGACTCTCTGGGCAACACTGACTCTTGTTGGATTTTAACTGATTTATTTAACCGCATCATTTTTCTCTCGACTGTTCATATTTTAAACTATAACGCAGCTCAGTGTGAGGCAGATCCTCCGCCAGGCTGAACAGTTTACGTTTGTATCGCTGATAGGTCAAACTGAATCGGACCTTGATCAAAATCAAATCGGCTTATTCCTTCTCAGCTACCAAACGCATCCACAAAAATTTTGCCACAATCGTCCACAACTTTTGAGATATAGTGCTACAAAAAACGTTTTTGGCCCCATTTCTCATTGATGAATCATTAATAAAAAAAATTCCAATATCCAGATTAACAAATCCGAATCCCGTATCTTCCAGAACATCAATTCAATTTGTCTTTGTCAACAAACTGTCCTGTAACTTTTTGCGATATCCTGCTCATAGAGAGAGGGGCCAAATAACCTCCATCCAGGTGCCAGAATAACCTCCATACACTTCAGTGGTGGAGATAACTAGTTAGTTTAGAGAACACTTCAACACCCCTGCATTCTTGAGAAAAGATGTGAGAAGAACTCGATTTGAGAGGCAGCCCGGTCTTTTAAAGGGTCTTTTCCTTTTTTAAAGGGTGAGAAGGGTCTTTAAACTCTTGCTGTTCGTTTCAAGCACGATCTTCACCAAGCTTTGTTCGGGTTGACTTTGAATAACAGGTGCGACAGAAACATTTTGAAGCCGATGGCTCAAGACGGAACCAGTGCAGAACCGACGATCGCTCCGCTGAGACGCATACTTTACATCACCATTTGAGGTTTTTTCCAACTTGCCACAATCACAAACCTTCTGCCAGCTCTCTTAAAGGAAACTGACGACTTTTGGATAGATCTTTAAGAAACGATGCACAAACAAACAGATTATTTGGAAGAAGTTAGCTCCAGGAGTTGCATCACTGGGCGCCGACATTTTGTGGGAAATCGTGATATTCTCGTACCGCTCTGAGAGCGGCGAGTGGCAAATTTGATTGGTCAAGATGGCGTACAATTTTCCCCAAATACCTGGGTTTAACTGAAGGTTTTCAGAATCAAACAAAGGTTCTGTGAGTCATTTGTGTTCTATAATGTTCAAAAATATATAATTAATTTTAAATTAAAAAGCTTTAAAGTTCTTGCAGAAAAACAAAAAAACATTGACTTTGGAAAATCACACCTTAAATTAGTTATTTGTGCATGCTGACGGGATGGCCGAGACCTAGAGGTACACACAAATCACCTCTAAACTGTCTGGCTGATTTGG
Source organism: Eptatretus atami (assembly GCA_035128595.1). Classification (NCBI taxonomy): domain Eukaryota; kingdom Metazoa; phylum Chordata; class Myxini; order Myxiniformes; family Myxinidae; genus Eptatretus; species Eptatretus atami. The sequence continues at coordinate 142,472,218 of CM068952.1, forward strand.
AATCCCGACCAGGCCTATTAAACTGTCATTCCGATGTTTATCAACAGGCAGGGTGATTCTCCAATGTGTGCACCATCCCTCTGATGGACGTTAAGCAGGCGTCCCATCCTGCAGGCATGTTAAAAGATCCCATAGTGTCCTTCGAAAGAGGTCGACGACCTCATTGCTGGCACCAAGGCCAAAATTCCAATTCCTGCCTAAACAGCAAGAGGCACATCAGTGGCACAGGCACACCGCCTCAGCCAATGATACAGACCCCAGCAACCTTGTGCTACATACGAATAAAAAAGTTAATTCATGTCTGTTGTATGTGGTCCTTTTAATGACGTTCCCCTAAACACAGTACATTTCCTGTTTTGAATGAGTTGTAACGCCGTGTGTGACGAGACTGTAACATTTGTAAAAATTCAGAACGAAAGTACTGCTAAATAAGGGGTTTTTGGAGTTCCAACAAGCTGATTCGTGGTTCTTCAGTGATGCAAAACATGAAGTTCAATTGAAGTTAACGAATCTTTAAACTGAGAGACAAACAGACAAGTGTACCCAATTGCTTTCTCGCTTTGTGAGGCCGCACTGCAGGGTAAAAGAACAATGTCAACGGAAGTGGAGATTTTATAGCTAACACCATTTGCTTTTTTTGTCTTTCATGAGCAATGGCGAATGAAAGATCGTTATATAATTTTGGATATCTTCCAAGGATTATTAGTGATATTGATGTTCCTTTGTATATTTTTCTTATATTTCTTTCTGGTCTTGCAACCTTTACGCAAAATATTCATCATTCCAAAATTGCCTATTTCTATCATTTCCAGTCAAACTATGAAAAACGACAAACGAGTGACTTAACGCAATACAATTGTCGTCATCTACACTAATAACTGTCAATATGTCAGTCAGTCCGTCAGTCTCCTCCATAACTCCAAACCATGAACCTAGTGGCCCCAAACATAGCATGCATAGTGAAATCAAGGTGGTGATGAGTGGAAAAACTGGGTGTTTTGGAATTTAATTTAAACACCCTTTTGATGAAAACAAGGAGAAAAAAAAACATAAAATGTCATAGCCCCGTGGTTTTAGTAATTTGCTGTATGGAGTCCAAAGGGCTAGCGCATATTTACAAAGAATTATGATGTATCACAAAACAAACTGCACTTGAAGTGAAATTTGACATACAACACCATTTTGACATTTGTAACGTGACATTATTTGCCAAGTTTGAACAAAAGCTCAACTTCCACTCTTTCGTTTCCTCTTTTTCCCGACCTCTTGGAACAAGCTCGCACACGTCTCTTCAATCCCACTTGCTCCCCTCCAGGTCTTCAAAACAGCTGCTCCGACATCTCATATCTTCCCCATTGCAAAATGTTGGTCTTTTCTCCCCCCGTTAATCCACCCAAACCCACTCCTCAAATTCCCGTTTTTCTTCCTTGAAAATCCTGTAGCAAATCTTGTTACCCTGTGTACGCCACCCCATCATCTACCTTCTCCCAGATCTTCTATTGTCTCTGTTCCCACTATTTTGTGCTTCTTCTCCTGCTCATCTTGTCTGCTGCCTTGTTATATGTTTCCGTGAATTAGCTTTTTAGACGAGCTCGACATAGTATACAAAAATCCTCTGACACCCCTACCCTCCACCCCTTTCCTCTCCTTTCAACTCTCTTCCACCGCCTCTACCCCTCTCTCTCGCCACCCCTCTCCCTTTCTCTTTCTCCCACCCATACCACTTCCCTCACTCTCTCTTCCACCCTCTCCACTTCTTGTCCTCCCATGCTCTTCTCTTCTTTCCTCTCTGTCCCTCACAACCCTTCTTCTCTCCCACCACATACCTCTCTTCTCTCTTCTACTCTCTCTCTCAGAGCGCTCTCCCCCTCTCTCTCCACCCCTCCTCCCCTCTCTCTGCACTCCCACGCCCTCCATCACACCTCTCTCCACCATCCTCCCTCTCTCTATCCCCACCTCTCCCACTCTCTGTCCTCCCACCCCTCCCTCTCTCTCCACACCCCAATCCCTTCCACCTATCCCTCCCACCATCTTCCTTCTCCCTCTATCACACGCCTCTTCCCACACACTCTTCTCTCTCTCCCACACTCTCCCCCTCCCTCCCAACCACCCTTTCCCTCTTCCTCTCTCACCCGCTCTCCCTCTCTCTCCCACCCCTAATCCCTCTCACTCCTCTTCTCCCTCCCTCTCTCACCCTATTCCTGTCCCTCTCCCACCCCCTTTCCCTCTCTTCACACCTCTTCTCATCTCTTCTCTCTCTCTCTCTTCTCTCTCTCTCTCTCTCTCTCTCTCTCTCTCTCTCTCCTCCCTCTCTCTCCCCTCTCCCCCACCATTCCCTTCCCCCTCTCTTTTCCCAACCCCTGAATCCCTCTCTCCTCTCTCTCTCTGTCCTCTCCCTCTTCTCCCCACCCTATAGCCTCTCCCACCCTATCCTATCCCTCCAACCCTTTCCCTCCGCTCTTTCAACACCCCTCTCCCTCTCTCTCCCTCCGACCCTCCCCCCTCTCTCTTCTCCCACGTCTATCTTTTCTCCCTCTCACTCTCTTCCCACCTTCTAATCCCTCTCACTCGTCTTTCCCCACCCTCTCTTCTCCACCAGCCCCTTCCTCTCTCTCTCCCCACCCTATACCTCTCCCTCCTCTCTCCCACCTCTCCCCTCATCTCACCCACCCTCTCTCTCTCTCCCACCCTTATTCTCTCTCCCCCTCTCCCCACCCCTCTCCTCCCTCTTCTCTCACTCCCTATACCTCTCTCCCCTCTCTCTCCCACCCCTCTCCCCTCTTCTCCCCCCCTCTCCCCTCTCTCTCCCACCCCTATCCCTCTCACTAGCTCTCCCCCCAACTCCTATACTCCTCAACACAACTCCTCTCTTCTTCCTCCCACACTTCTCTCCCCCACCCCTATCCCTATCCTTCACTCACCCTCTCTCCACCCCTCCACCTCCTCTCTGGTCTCCACCCTCCATCTCTTCCCACTTATCCCTTTCCCACACCTTCCTTTCCCAACCCGATCCTCTCTCTCCACTCTCTTCTCTTTTTCTTTCCCTTTCTTGACACATACAAGTTTATGGCAAGTCCATTATCTAACTTAGCATCAAATATTAAAAACTTACTGATTCTTAAATCACATTTCTCAAATCAAGAAGGGATTGATCTCTTATCACAAAAGGGAATATA
>CM068952.1:142483076-142511023 GCA_035128595.1 Eptatretus atami
CGAGGCACACTTTCATGTCAATGGTGCTGTCAATTTACACAACATCATTTTCTGGGGAGGTTAATGCCCAGATGAGGTTGAAGAGAAGTCGTTTAAGGGTTGGAAAGTCACTGCTTTTGTAGCTGTCAGCTACAGAGGTGTGTTTGGGCCGTATTGGTTTGAGGACAAAAACGGAAGAATGGTTACCATCAATCAAGAACGATACTGGTCGATCGTCAACGTATTTTGTGAAGACTTGAAGCAATCGATGAGCACTGCACCCCTCCGGCGACAGTGGTTCACGTAAGACGGTGCTACCCCACATACAGCCAACAAAACAATTGTGTTTCTGTGTCAAAAATTCGGACAACGAGTTCTCAGTTTTGCGTATGGAAGGTGAAAGGTCTCCACACAGCTCCGACCTCAATCTGCTGGATTTTATCCTCTGGGGAGTTTGCAAGGATAACGTCCACAAGGAAACACCAGATCTGAACCTGATCTGAAGCAGCAGTTGAGGCTTATGTGAAGACGTGACCATTCAAACTTGCAGAAACGTCATGAAAATTCACAATTCGTGTGAATGCATGTTGTGTGTATGTGTGGGGGTGCTCACATCAAACACCTCAACTATAAGCGATTTACGCATAATGAGTTTCATTTCTCCATGATTTGGTTTTCATTTTCAGAGTTTAATTTTTGTTTTACTACTCAATGTTTTGGTAAATAAAGTTTTGAAGTGGTTAACCTATTGACACACCCTGTGTGTGTGTGTGTATATATATATATATATTATAATATATATATATATATATATATATATATATATATATATATATATATATAATATATATACTATATATATATATCAGCTTTGCTCAGCATGATCAAAGCTTTATGATTAAAATACAGTTTTTGGTGATTTGACATTTCCTTCCCTGATCACATGATTCAAATGTTGCACTGCACATAGCATCCTACACTGGCCCTGTGATCATGCATTCAAAATTCTCACAAGATAATGGCATACTTTTGGGCATCCCCTTACAGAGTATCATTATTACATTTTCTCTGGACAAACATTAGCCTCCAGGTGACACCTTTTACCAATAATTTGTCCATTCCAATTTAATTTTAGCATCATTCATCACTCTTGATGTATTCCTCAAGTTGTCGCTTTTCTTCATCTTTTCTGGACCCTGTATTCAATCTACTCTGCTTCCAAAACGGGTATACAAGAGTTTGAAACAAAACGCTTGTAAAAATAAAAACTTTCATTCAACACACAAAGGTCATGGGTGGAGGGAAAATATGTTTCAACAAAATCTCAAGTAATTGCAAGGCTTTGGAGTGGCATCGCACGAATTGGCTTTCTCCCTCGGGTTTTTACAAATACAACTTGCAGTTCTTTGCAGAGACTTCAGCTTGCTGTTTTCAACGGGAATGATTCAATTGTATTAGCTTGTAGTTGGCAGGAGAATAAGCCATCAAAAAAGCAGTTTGTAGTTGTGAGAATCCACATCCATGCAATAAGTAAAGTATAAGAGTAAAAGAAGGTTCCCCATGCCACCACCACACCCCTCACCTCCCCCCCACTCACAGCTAGATGATGACACATTTGTCTTGCTTCCCACGGATATGAAGGCTGTCGGAAAAGCGAAATGACAGAGGGTGTAAAGTTAATGAATTGAAAAATAACGAACTTGGAAACAAGTGTCCCTGAGATGTGAACAGGTAAATAAGTTTGCATATCGTTGAATCAAGTGAGATGAAATGGCAGTGAGCTGTCATCTTGTATTCGAGTGCAGAGCAGGTTTTGACAGAAACTGGAACACACACACACACACACACACACACACACACACACACACACACACACACACACACACACACACACACACACACACACACGTTGTTGTTTCAATAACACAGTAAAATGTATTGTACTCGTTCGGATGTTGTGGTCACTGGCTTTATGCAGGCATGAGTATTATGAGTATAACATTCATTGCTCGAACCAGCATTCTGCGGGAAGCATAGTTTAGCTCAGTAGTTGTCTTTGTAGCCTGAGTTGTTTAACCTAAGTTCAATTCCTGGTCGAATTGAATCCAACTGAAACTGTCACACTGGTGCACTGCTGGCAGGCCAGTGCATCATTCAGTGTGCTGTCTTTCGAATAGGGGAAGGGGGACATTGCACCAGCTGATAACGCTTGCTTGTAAACACGAAACATCTCCGGTAACTCTAAAATAAGCAGGCCATCATATGTCAAATTCCCAACTCCTGGTTTACAGCATCACTCATGCCTGGTGGTCTTGCGAGGCATATGTTTGAAAACCACGAGGAAGCAAAAGAGTGTTTTTCGGTTTCAGCAGATGATTTCATAAAACAGGTGTCACTATTCAACACATTTTACATTATTGTCACTTATGATCAGTTATGCCTTTTAAAATGATCAAGTCTGTTTTGTTAAATCCATTTTGTATTGTAATCATCGTTCTAATCTTCATAATAAATCGGTTTGGCAACACCGGTTATGTTTTTCGCTCAGTCACCATAATGTTAGCATTTTGAGTGCCAACACCGTTGCCAACTCTGGAGCTATTATATTGCTGGCGAATGAGAATGCCTAACTTTATTGTGTCCTTGTAGATGGAAAAACGGTCAAATTCAAGATTCTAGAAAAGCTTAAACTTTCGTTTATGCAAAACAAGTCGTCGAATAGAGGAAGAAATGAAGAGATGTTATTCTTTTATTTTTGTTTTTGCTCCTCATCTACAAAGAAGTTTCTGAGAGTCGACCAATACAACTATTTAATTCACTGTCCCCAATTAATCACACCTTATTCCTGGTGTCGGCTGAACAAATTATTGGGAGGAATATATAAATAACTAGAAGGGCACTCGACAGAGCGCATACCTCCGCCGTGTAATGCCTGATCCACGAGAACATATCGGGCCCAATCCATTTTTGAAATATCATGCTATACAGTACCATGTAGTTTTTGGCCCAATCTCTCAATGGTGAAGAATCACTTAAAAAATTATAGTCGTCGGATCCAGAACCGGATCTTCACGAAAATTGAATCAATTCTTCCTTGTCACACACACAACCTGTCCATCAAGTTTCGTCTGAATCCGTGCACACCTTTTTGAGATATCCTGTACACAGACAAACAGACAGAAAGGGGTGAAAACAACTTCCTTCACTTTCTGTAGCGGAGGTAATAATACACACTATGTGGTGTACTTTTCATCGGTGCCAATTTGTTGGTACTTTTACATCATGAACTTTGTTCCATTTTCTTGGCCAACCAGTGGCAGAATTGAAAGCACAGTTTTTTGTTCTAGTTTCGAACCAATAATTTTGCCCAACACCACCATCGGGCTCTTGAACCTCCCCCTCAAGGGATGAGCGGTGAGGAAGGCTTTAAACAAGTGTGACAACACTTCCTGCCTGGCAGCTCACGATTTACACCATCATGGAAATGACTCATGGACTTGAGTTGCACTGGGGTTAAACTAAAGTTCACTGGAGTTAAACCATACCCGTGGCCCTATCTTCCAACAGCACTTTGCTCACTGCACCCAAAGCTGGCTCTGTCTTCAATGGGTTTTTGCTCCTTTCAACCGTGGGACTAGTACCATCGAACCCCTTCTAGTGAGTAGCTTATTCTCATGGGCACTGGCCATTTATGGCACCCGAGTCACCGAGTGGATCATTTTATTTCACGGCCACGACGCCGAATTGGCCCACTGGTGATACGTAATTTTTTGCTTCTTATTGAACTTGCGACAGTATTCACCCACACTCAAACTTAACAGCTTATGAGACACCGCTCAGACTGGACGAAGTCTTCAACCTTTAGCGGTGAGTAGAAGTTGAGAACTCGATTTTTCTATAACTCAAAGAGGTTTACATTTCTGGCCAGCAGGGTAGCCTCAAGGTATGCACACTTACCTTTGAGCCATCTTTAAATTGTTTTAAGTGCCTCCCTGGGTTTGAATCCTGACCCAGCTGTAAAGTGTCACCCTGGTGTTTCACATACCGGGCTAGGCATTAATGTGCATGTCATCCATTAGAAGGACTTTAAGCCATCTGCTGGCACTGGTGGACCTCAAATATCTCACTGTGACTTTTGTGAGGAGTCGGTGAGTTTTCACCGGTACCCTCAGCAAATTACAAATTCTTGCCGAAATCTATGGGTGCAAGTGTTCTGATCTTCTTGGATATCCGTTGACACCAAATTACACTGTTTGCTATCTCAGAGTGTTTGTTGTCTCGTTCAGTAGTTCCTCCACTATAAATAAATTAATTTACCCAGGATGTTCACGTCATGTCACGTATTCGGTCTTACTCGGCGATGAAAGGCAAGCATGGTATCTCTGGCATGCATGGATTTTTCTGCCTGAGCTAATTGTTGAATTGACATCTCTTCAAATAAATAACAACTGAACAACACATCGGCTAGGCAGTCGAATAAAAGTTATCAGCTGAGTAATGATACTTTAATGTAGTTTTGTCCACTTTAGCTTGGTACTCTCAAAATAGTTGGAACGGTGGTTGAATTGGTGGCCTGCACTGAAATATTGAGATTTGACTCTCTGGGCAACATTGACTCTTGTGGATTTAACTGAATTTATTTAACCGCAATCATTTTTCTCTCGACCTGTCATATTTTAAACTATAACGGCACTCAGTGGAGCACATGCCTCCGCCAGGCTGAACCGTTTACGTTTTGTATCCCGCTGATAGGTCAAATCTGAATCCGGACCTTGATCCAAAATCAAATCGGCTTATTCTTCTCAGCTACCCAACGCATCCACAAAATTTTGCCACAACTCGTCCACAACTTTTTGAGATATAGTGCTACAAAAACGTTTTTGGCCCCATTTCTCATTGATGAATCATTAATAAAAAAATTCCAATATCCAGATACAAATCCGAATCCGTATCTTCCAGAACATCTAATCAATTTGTCTTTGTCACAAACTGTCTGTAACTTTTTGAGATATCCTGCTCATAGACAGAGAGGGGCCAAAATAACCTCCATCCAGGTGCCAGAATAACCTCCATACACCTTCAGTGGTGGAGATAACTAGTTAGTTTAGAGAACACTTCACCCCCCTGCATTCTTGAGAAAAAGGATGTGAGAAGAACTCGATTTGAGAGGAGGGTCTTTTAAAGGGTCTTTTCCTTTTTTTAAAGGGTGAGAAGGGTCTTTTAAACTCTTGCTGTTCGTTTCCAAGCACGATCTTCACAAGCTTTGTTCGGGGACTTTGAATAACAGGTACGACAAGAACCATTTGAAGCCGATGGCTCAAACGGAACAGTGCAGAACCGACGATGCTCCGCTGAGACGCATATTTCATCACCATTGAGGTTTTTCCAACTTGCACAATCACAAACCTTCTGCCAGCTCTTCTTAAAGAAACTGACGATTTTGGAAAGATCTTTAAGAAAACGATGCACAAAACAAACAGATTATTTGGACGAAGTTAGCTCAGGAGTTGCATCACTGGGCGCCGACATTTTGTGGGAATCGTGATATTCTCCCGCTCTGAGAGCGTGAGTGGCAAATTTGATTGGTCAAGATGGCGTACAATTTTCCCCAAATACTGTTTAACTGAAGGTTTTCAGAAATATAAACAAGGCTTCCTTAGTGATTTGTGTTCTATAATGTTCAAAATATATAATTTAATTTAAATTAAAAGCTTTAAAGTTCTGCAGAAAAACAAACAAACATTGACTTGGAAAATCAACACCTTAAATTAGTTATTTGTGCATGCTGACAGGATGGCCGAGACCTAGAGGTACACACAATCACCTCTAAACTGTCTGGCCTGGATTTGAATCCCGACCCGGCTATAAACTGTCATTCCGATGTTTCACAGGCAGGGTGATTCTCCAATGTGTGTACCATCCCTCTGATGGACGTTAAGCAGGCGTCCCATCTGCAGGCATGTTAAAGATCCCATAGTGTCCTTCGCAAAGAGTCGACGAGCTATTGCCGGCACCAAGGCCAAATTCCAAATTCCTGCCCTAACCAGCAGAGGGCACATCAGTGGCACAGGCACACCCTCAGCCAATGATACGACCCTGCAACCTTGTGCTACATACGAATAAAAAAGTTATTCATGTCTGTTGTATGTGTCCTTTATGACGTCCCTAAACACAGTACATTTCCTGTTTGGAATGAGTTGTACGCGTGTGTGACGAGACTGTACAATTTTGTAAAATTCAGAACGAAAGTACTGCTGAACTAAGGGGTTTTTGGAAGTTCCAACAAGCTGATTCGTGTTATTCAGTGATCAAAACATGAAGTTCAATTGAAGTTACGAGATCTTAAACTGAGAGACAAACAGACAAAGTGTACCAATTGCTTATCCTCGCTTTGGAGGCCGCATACAGGGTAACAAGAACAATGTCAACGGAAGTGGGATTTTATAGCTAACCCATTGCTTTTTTTGTCTTTCATGAGCAATGCGAATGAGATCGTTATATAATTTTGGATATCTCACAAGGATTATTAGTGATATTGATGTTGCTTTGTATATTTTTCTTATATTTCTTTCTGGTCTTCACCTTTACCAAAATATTCATCATTCCAAAATTGCTATTTCTATCATTTCAGTCAAACTATGAAAAACGACAAGACGAGTGACTTAACGCAATACATTGGTCGTCATCTACACTAATAACTGTCAATATGTCAGTCAGTCCGTCAGTCTCCTCCATAACTCCAAAACCATGAAACCTAGTGGCCCCAAACTTAGCATGCATAGTAAGGGAAATCCAAGGTGGTGCATGAGTGAAAACTGGGTGTTTGGGATAATTTAAACACCCCTTTTGATGAAAACAAGGAGAAAAAAACATAAAATGTCATAGCCCCCGTGGTTTTAGTAATTTTGCTGTATGGAGTCAAAGGGCTAGCCCATATTTGCAAGATTTATATGTATGCACAACTGACTTGAGTGGAAATTTGACATACAACACCATTTCTGACATTTGTAACGTGACATTTGCCAAGTTTGAACAAAATGCTCACCTTCACTCTTTCGTTCCTCTTTTTCCCGACCTCTGGAACAAGCTCGCACACTCTCTTCAATCCCACTGCTCCCTCCAGGTCTTCAAAACAGCTGCTCACGACCATCTCATATCTTTCCCCATCCAAAATGTTGGTCTTTTCTCCCCCCGTTAATCCACCCCAAACCCACCTCCTTCAAATTCCCTGTTTTTCTTCCTGAAAATCCCTGTAGCACAATCTTGTTTACCCCGTGTACCCCACCCCATCCATCTACCTTCTCCAGATCTTCTATTGTCTCTGTTCCCCACTATTTTGTGCTTCCTTCTCCTGCTCATCTTGTCTGCTGCCTTGTTATATGTTTCCGTGAATTAGCTTTTAGACGAGCCTCGACATAGTATACAAAAAATCTCTCTGACACCCCTAACCCTCCCACCCCTTTCCCTCTCCCTCTTTCAACCCTCTCTCCCACCGCTCTACCCCTCTCTTCGCCACCCCTCTCCCTTCTCTTTCTCCCACCCTATACCACTCCCTCACTCCTCTCTTCCACCCCTCTCCACCCCTCTCTGTCCTCCCACTGCTCTCTCTCTCTTTCCTCTCTGTCCCTCCCACCCTTCTCTCTCTCCCACCCATACCTCTCTCTCCTCTCTCTCTCTCCTCTCTCTCTCTCTCTCTTCTCTCTCTCTCAGCGCTCTCCCCCTCTCTCTCCACCCCTCTCCCCTCTCTCTGCACTCCCACCCCTATCACACCTTCTCCCACCCATCTCCCCTCTCTCTATCCCTCCCACTCCTCTCCCACTCTCTGTCCCTCCCACCCTCCCTCTCTCCCCACCCCATCCCTCTCACACCCTATCCCTCCACTCTTTCCTTCTCCCTCTATACCCCTCTCCCACACACTCTCTCTCTCCCACCACTCTCCCCCTCCCTCTCCCAACCACCCTTTCCCTCTTCCTCTCTCACCCCTCCCCTCTCTCTCTCCCACCCCTATCCTCTCACTCCTCTCTCCTCCCTCTCTCACCCTATTCTGTCCCTCCACCCCTTTCCCTCTCTCACACCCTCTCTCTCTCCTCCTCTCTCTCTCTCTCTCTCTCTCTCTCTCTCTCCCTCTCCTCTCTCTCTCCCTCTCCCCCACCATTCTCCCCTCTCCTTTCCCCACCCCTATCCCTCTCTCCTCTCCCTTCTCTGTCCCTCTCCCTCCTCTCCTCTCCCACCCTAATACCTCTCCACCCTATCCCTATCCCTCCAACCCTTCCTCTCGCTCTTTTCACTCTCTCCCCTCTCTCTCCCTCCGACCCTCCCCCTCTCTCTCTCCCACCTCTATCTTTCTCCCTCTCACTCCTTCCTCCCACCTATCCCTCTCACTCCTCTTTCCCACCCCTTCTCTCTCCCCACCCTCTCTCTCCCCCACCCTCTCCCCACCCCTCCTCTCTCTCCCCCACCCCTCTACCTCCCTCTCTCTCCCACCCTCTCTCCCCCCACCCCTTCTCTCTCCCACTTTATCTCTCCTCCCCCTCTCCCACCTCTCTCTCTCCCACCCCTATCCCTCTCACTACTCCTCCCCAACTCCTATCCCCTTCTCACACTCCTCTCTCCCACCCTTCTCCCCCACCCTATCCCTCTCACTCCTCTCTCCACCCCTCTCATCCTCTCTCTGTCCTCCCACCCCTCTCCATCTCTCTCCCACCTTATCCCTTTCCCACCCTTTCCCTTTCCACCCGATCCCTCTCTCTCCCACTCTCTTCCTCTTCTTTCCTTCTCTCAACCTGCCTTCCTCTTTCTCTCAACCTGTCCCCTTCCCCTCACGTGCCTTCCAAGTTTCCTTATGTATATCTACACATAATGTGTGTGTGTGTGTCACGTGGTGTTTGTGTGTATCTCCTCCATAACTCCAAAGCCATGAAACCTTGTGGCCTGAAACTTTGCATGCACACTAAGGAAACTCCAAGGGAGTGCATGAGTGAAAATTAGGTGTTGGGGTTAATTTAAACAACCATTTTGAAGCTAATTAACAGCCATATTTAATTATCCATTATCAACGCTCATCCTTTGTCACCTCTGTGTCCCTCACCATGAATTTGGCTTGCTCAACAACCCCTTGACTTGGAACAGGCCTCAACGATTTCTTAACGATAAAGTTTTTTGTTTCACTTTCCTCACTGATGTCATCAAATGCCTCATCATCATACCTACAAATTGCTGGAAGCATTGCAGTGCTTATAAACGCCGGGAAGGGGGAGCGAGGAGGGTGGGGAGCTTGCGCGGGCGAGAAGAAGGGGAAGACGTGAAGGGGTGGGGTGGGGAGAGCGATACCCTCACAAACATCGCTATACATCCAGGAAAGGAGTGGGAGCTTGAGGAGGGGAGAGAGGAGGGAAAGGGGAAGTGGGGAAGGGGGGGGGGGTTGGGAGAAGGTAAGCGTGAGGAGGGTTCTGGACTTGCGTTGGTGGCTCCTTGTGAAGAAGGTGGGGAGGGTAGTCGTACAGGATTGAATGAAAGGGTACGCTAAAATAGCAATGTTAATACAGCATGCGGAGACCGCCTGAGATAATCCATGGGGGCAGAGAGGGGAGGCGGTTTGGAGGAGGTAAGCGTGAGGGGAGGGGAAGGAATGCGGTGTGAGGGAGAAGGGATTGGAAGGCAACAATGAGGGGAATAGAAGGTGATGTGAGGGTATGGGAAGCAAGGCAGCATGAGGGAAGGGAATGCAATGTGAGGGGAATGAAGGAAGGCAGTGTGAGGGGAAGGGAAAGCGGTGTGCTGGGAGGGGAAGGGAAGCAGTGCAAGGGGGGGAGAGACAGCGTGAGGGTGGGAAGGGAAGGCAAGTGAGGAGAGGGAAGGGAGTGTGAGGGAGGGGAAGCGACAGAGGGAAGGGAAGACAGGTGAGGTGGGAAGGTGGTGTGAGGGCAGGGAAGGGATAGCAGTGTGAGGGAAGGGGAAGAGAATAGCGATAAAAGTGTCCAAACAGCAACATTTTCTTTTACCACAGGGATCTATAAAAGAAGTTAGTAGGAGCATTAAACCCATGATATTCTATCTGTAAAGGCCTGCCTGCTTGCATGCTCACACATATAGAACAACCATTGCACCCTCCAGTCGGCTCACTCCGAATATGATTTGTAACATGCTACACTATGGGGAACCATTTTAAATTCAAAACTAACGTCAGTCCTTAACTGTCCCTTAAAAGAGGGGGAGTTTGGGAAAGGGTGGGAGAGAGAAAGAGGGTGGAAGAGGAGAAGGTGAAAGAGAAGGGAGAAGGGGTTGGAGAGATAGGGATAGAGAGTGAAGAGAGAGAGAAGAGAGAGAGAGAGAGAGAGAGAGAGAGAGAGAGAGAGAGAGAGAGGAGAGATGGAGAGATAGGGAGAGGTGGGAGAGAGGGGTGAGAGAAGAGAGGAGAGAGGGGTGAGAGAGGCGAGAGGAGAATAGAGTGAGGAGGGTGAGAAGGAGTGGGAGTGTAAAGAAAGGGGGGGGTTCAGCAGTGTGACACTCCAGATTTAATGTTAATCTGAGAGAGAGCACACACATTGATGAATCATGCCAGTGCCGTGAAACACGCGGATGACAGTTCTTAGCGGGGCAATTCAAACCCAGGCTCGACAGCTTAGAGAGAGCATGTGTACCTCTCAGCTATCCTGCTGTGATGTGGTGATTCATTGCTTTGCAACAATTGAAAAGATTTTTTAATCATTGTAATCATCTAATATATTTTGCCTTCCTAACTCCGGAGATGTCCCACCAGAGAACCAATCTGCGGTATTGCCATCAAAACTTGGGGAGCGCTCACCTAATTGGAATAAGCACTCAGCAAGCACTCCAACAAAATGGTTGAAGAAACTTTAAAAAACGAAACGTCAATTTTTTATATATGCACCTATTGATGCCAAAATGATGGGTTGTATAATGAAAGATTGTACAAAAAGGGGAAATATCGAAATAAAATTGCACATTTTCAGTGAGCAATCCACCACCCGAGGCACCACATGGCCAAACGCAGGCGTATGGGCCCTGAACTTTGTTCAAGTCAATCAATATTCAGTGGCAGTGCGAATATTGTAAAGCACTTGCTAACTGGCTAAAGCACTTAAGCAAACACTCCGCCAAAATGGTTGATAAGGAATGGCTGGCTTGGTAAGCAATTAGCAATCGCCGATTGGTCATATATAAACACCAGGCGCCTGGAGACGTCCGGAATGTCAAGCAATGTCCGAATTGGACAAATGAACACTTTGTTTTTATCAGTCGGAACTGCTGCTGAAGTCATTGAAGAAGTTTAAATTTTGAAATTTGGCTTGGATTAATAGATTCTAGAGGTTATGGCATGTGCGAAAATGAAATAAAGCCACGAACGGTGGCATCTACTGGTATTTATAAGCACAGCAATGTTTCCAGTGATTTGTCGGTATGATGATGAGGCAGGCATTTGATGATATGAGGAAGGAAAGTTAAAAAAAAACAAAATTTATCATGAAGAAACCGTTGTGGCCTGTCCCAAGTTAAGGCATTGTTGAATAAGCCAAATTAATGGCGAATTAAGACCCTGGCGAGGGCCACTGATGTGACCAAGGATGATGCCTTGATAAAGGATATAATTAAATAAGGCTGTTAATTATCTTCAAAAGGGGTGTTTAAATTAACCCCAACACCTAATTTTCACTCTTGCACTCCCTTGGAGTTTCCTTAATATGCCTGCAAAGTTTCAGGCCATTAGGCTTCATGGCTTTGGAGTTATGGAGGAGACACACACAGACACACTGACAGACTGACACACACTCACATTTTTTTTAGTAGAGATATACATAAGGGTTGGTGCAGATAGGTAGAAGATCCAATTACTTTTAACAAACACCCCCCAAAAAATTATTTCCAGCAATGATGTTTCTTTTCAAGTTGTCGGACTTAAAATAATAAGTTTGTAGCTTCCCAAAATTGAAATTTATTTGAAAAAAATGGATTACTTACTCGGGAAGCAATTACTTTACATGACTATAACAACTATTACAACCAACCATCATATTATAATATTACGTGTCTGTCTGTTTGCTTATAGACTCAAAATCTGTAAGGCCAATCTCCACCAAATTTTGCATATGTGATGGGGGTACCCAAGGTCAGGTCATGGGCACAACATAATTTCTCCTCCTCCCTGCCCCCGTGAGGGTGGGTCAACGACTCCTGTGTACATAACCCAATTCAGGTTGTTTACTGACGTTTCGCAAAAGGAGCAGGTATCATTATCCACCAAAAAATATATAAACATCCCCCCCCCGCCACCTCCCTACACTCCCACTCCCTCCCAAGCTTCTCCCTGAGGGAGCAGGTGCCAATGGTGTTAAAAAAATGACATCATATACACACCATTCCGGGCAACAATGTACCATATACAGCTGCCTTTACACATCAATGGCTGGATTTAGGTTGGGTTCGCTCTTAGGTAGACAGACCAATGCATAACTTTGGAGATGTCAAAATCCAGAGATGTCCACCATTACAGATTGTCCTTTGCATCTTTCTAAATCAATCTCATTATGTTGCTACCGATGCTAAAAACATTATACGGACTCCATTTGGATGAGACGCCATTGTCTATGCCATGGCCGTGCAGCAATGATTATAACTTCACAATATGTGTTATCTACTGCTGCCAGACTTGTGTTTCAAACTGCATCATTAAAAATGCAATACATATATCATAATTTAAAAGGTTGGGCTGGAAATTTGTATCTCGCAAGTTGTGGATAGGGACCGTTGCAGCTGTGGCATCATTGCGGTGGTGGACATGCCAACATGAATCACTTATTGTTTCGTGTGCAGCCGGTAGCTGGTGGTTGTATCATTTTCAGGAAGTGTGGCTGTGTCGCTCATGCAGTGCCCCTGTTACCAGTAAACTGTGACTCATTTTGAAGGAGGACAGGCTGAGTCAACACAACTGGTGGTATTTAAATGGCATGACAGAGGCTCAAACTCAAGAAGCTAAAATCTTAAGCCAGCCACCTTAACCGTTAAGCCCACACCAGGCTATGAAGTCACTGACATGATACTTTTCCATATGGCCACTTCGTTCTCGTTAGGAAGACATGCTGTGGAGCCACTCTGTTCTCGCTGTGTAGCCTTATGGGATGAAAGCTAAGTTACTAGGTGGAGGTTTTATTCCCACCATGTGTCAGTAAAGTACTGTGCACGGAGTGCTACAGAAAGCCTGTTAAATGCTCCAATTTTATTCCTCTCGCTGCAATCTGTTGTCATTATCGAAGAGGTACCAGCGATAAGTATGAAATATCTGATGAAACAAATAAATAAGTGAGTTTAAGCCGTTAAAAGTTAGATCATTGTCTGCACAGTATGGTGACGATGGTGTGCAAGGACATCACTACTTGATTTGGACAAATCATTTTAAAGATGGACCTGAAATTCCACAACATCATCCCACATGCTGCAAGACCAGCCACCTCAATAGGCAATGCAAACGGGAATCTTGTTGAGGTTTTCATTTTGAGTGCATGAAAATAAACTTGTTGGAAGTCAACTTTTTGCATCGGTGACTCGGTGGTGTTGAGTCCATCATAAACGACCAGTCAGTGATAATGATAAACAAAAGTTTCTGTCATATTTCAACTGTTCTTGTACGTTATTCATACACTCTAATATCGTGGAGGACTATAATTATTTTTCAGTTTCATTTCTGTTAACCCCCCAAATTTGGAATTTTGAATTGCTTCGCTGTCACTTGACAAACACAATTCAGAGATCAAATTTGAAAGGAAAGCATTTCTCTCTCCCATCATGGTTTGTGGGTTTCCTGTTATTACAGTTAATACAACTGAAAATCAGCAGAATGTTGAGAGTTGATAGACCGACGGGGCATGAGCATCTCTGCAAAATTCCATGATGCATTGATGACATGGATTTGTAATCTGAATTCATTTTGATACCACCCAGAACATCTCCAAGTTTATCTCCACGCCGTTCGAACAATTGAGCATGATGGTGGTTGAGGGTTGAGGGCACTGCATTTGGCGTTCTCCCATCGGGTTTGGATTAAAATGTAGTCAAGGGAAACATATTACAAGGATCTTCGTGGAGCTTAGACACCGGAGGAGGCCATTTGATTCACCATGCCTGCGCTTTATCAACACCATATTAATTCAATAAATCAGTTCATTTATTTAATTTCACTGGTGAGTGGAGTGTATTGGAATGGGGAGAAGAATGTCACAAGGGTGTTTTGAGCGTGACGGATGAACAAAACCAACAGTATATGAGACTCTCTCACAGACATCACAACCACCACTCCATAGTCACCACCTCCCATTCCTGCTGATATCCCTGTACCCCTCTATCCTCAATGCTTTCTATTCAGGGGTTCACACAATTATTTTTAATTAGGTTCTCCAATGAGTAGCAGCAGAAATGGTTTGGTACCCATAAAAAAACAGAAATTATCAGCTTTGTTCGAGCATGCTCGTCTGCTTTCCCAATCGCCACTCCGATTTTTAATGTGCCACTCAGCTTTGTATGCATCTTACTCCTCTGTAAGCGCTCTTTGAGAACGTCTGCTCCAGGCGACACTCGCAAACTGCTCTTTTTTCTTTTTTTTTCTTTCTGGACACTCCTGATCATATTCTTCTTCTTCTTCTTCTTCTTCTTCTTTGCGAGAGCGTTCTCCTCAGGTCAATTTTGTTAATCTTATTAATTAACACTCTACTATCGTGGAGAACTATAATTATTTTTCAGTTTCATTTCTGTTAACCCCCCAAATTTGGAATTTTGAATTGCTTCGCTGTCACTTGACAAACACAATTCAGAATGTTATGAACAAAATGTTAATATAACAAAAGTTATAATATAAATTATATTCTTATAATTTATAAACTTAATTTTGTACACTTAAATGTTGAAATCACAGTACATCAGAATTATTACCGAAGAATCTTATCGACACTAGATGAGAAAACCTTCCATCAAAAGCCTCTGCTGTGCTCGTACACTTTGGAGCTTTCTGAGCATCTTTGAAGAACACATTTTGTTTTTTTTGTTTTTTTACCACGCATGAGTACCGACGTACCAGTTATGTGAACCGCTGTTTAGAGGTAGCTATCTAATTAGCCATCCCCTGCCCAGCCGGAGACACGGTTTTGCAATCGTGTGTGTGTGTGTGTGTGTGTGTGTGTGTGTGTGTGTGTCTATCCGGGCCACAACTTTTTTACCATTTGAGCGTTTGTAATGAAAAGCTTTATGATAAGAATATGGAGAAAACAAATTAATAATTTCGTCAAAAGATCAAAGGTCAGCATTACATAAAATCGTCAATTTTCAACCAACTGACCTGAAATTTTAATTATTATTTGAGCATTTGTTCTCAAATTTTCAACAAAGCTTTATAATGAGAATATGGAGAAGACAAATTAAGAATTTGGTCAAAAGGTCAAAGGTACCGTGTAGCATACGAGAGAAGAAGTCCGAATACTGTTTCTGCTGCCTCTACCAATCCAAGACACCATTCAATGCATCAACTACTCAAAGTGAAGCGCCATCTGTCTTAAGACCATCATAGCTCTCTCTTCTCTCTCTCTCTCTCTCTCTCTCTCTCTCTCTCTCTTCTCTCTCTCTCTCTCACTCCTCTCTCTCTCTCTCAGACTATGCCCTCTTGTCCTTAATCTTGGGTTCTGGAAACCGAGCGATTCTCAGGAGAATGAACCAGTTGCTATTGGATTGTCAGTAAAAGCTCAACTGTCTTATTATTGAACTTCAGGGAGAGAGAGAAATCTGTTTAACCTACGTGGTCTGGTCGACATGTAACACCTGTCCACTCAATGTGGTTCCCTAGCTCTTCATGTTCCCATGGGTGACTTGGGCTGGGCCCCACAGTGAAATTCATGAAAATTCACGCAAAATCTCTCGTAAACAGAGCAGAAAAAAAAAACACCCACCTGAAACGATTGCGATTCCGTTTCCATAAAACATTCGGAGTAACCTCCTGAAATCGGAGGTCGTGGAAAGCTCTAAAGAAAATTCCAAATTTCAGTAATTACTCTTATAAGCAATTAATAACTAACAGACCAGAATATCTACTGTAACTGTGATTGATCTCATTGTTATGAGCATGAAATCAAAAATTAACTGTTAATTTTCTGACGTATCTCTTTTAACATTAATAATTTTGGATTCTTTTGGATTATTTTGGAATTATAGCATTCAAACCTGGAGCTGAATGGTGGCATTTCAAGGATGGCATATATTAGCTTTGGGTTAGATTTTTTTTTAATGCACTTCACTGATTGCAGGCTTTTACTGCAATGCAATAATGCTCAGCGGTTGTCCTAACAATAGCTTTTACCAACTGCAAGGTAAGGACCTTGTTTTCTGCATATAATCTCAAAAATCGATATATTTTTGACAATTTTCTAGGCGTCGATATTTTTGAGGTTCCATTTATAGTATGTATGGGGTCATATGTATATTTTAAATACATTTCATGGTGGAAGAGCGGGGGGGGGGGGGGGGGGGTTGGGATGGAAAAGTGACAAACAGAAGGGAAGGGAGAGGGTTAGAATCAAAATTTGAAACGACGACCTCCTCAACTACTACTACTACTACTACTACCTGCTACTGCTACTACTGCTACTACTACTACCCAGTTATTCCCACGACTTGTGGAGTCAGCTGGGGAATGTTTTTGGCCCAGTTCTTTCACCAACTGGCTGGTCAGGCCTAAGTTTGACTGAAGGCAATGTAGGCAGGATTTGGAATTTAACCACGGTGCGGTCATAACTCGATGATGCTTCACGAAAGACACCGTGAGATCTTTAATGCCTGAATGTCTGCCAACCAGTGCTGGCAGACGGGTCCTCCGGCATAACGTTCTACCGATTGACAGTGCACACATTGATGCCTTGTTCCTACACGTGAAAGGATGACAGTTTATAGCTGCATTGACATTCGAACCCAGTTGCACAGCTCAAAGGTTAGTGTGAATACCTCTGAGCTGTCCTGCCAGCCCTCGAGAATGAAATTAAAATGTTGGGAGGAAAAAAGGTAGAGGGAGGAGAGATTATGAGGAATGTTGGCGGAATTGGTGGATGGGAAGGTATAGGTAAAAACAATTCCAACATTTTGCATATGTAGTATCAAGTTATGGTTTACGGTATATTTACCTCCACCATCGAAGGTGAAGGAGGTTATGTTTTCACCCCTTTCTGTCTGTTTGACTGTGTACAGGATATATCAAAATCTTGTGGACAGGTTCGGTGTGTGACAAGGAAGAATTGATTCGATTTTGGTGAAGATCCGAATCGGATCTGAATACGATCATTATTTAATTTCTAAAGTGATCTTCACCATTGAAAGATAGGGCCAAAAACGATACATAGCATGTATGTCAAAAATGTAATGGGCCCAATATCAGGCATTACGTGGCGGGGATATGGACTCTATCGAGTGCCCTTCGAGTTATGAATGCCTTCACTCATTTCTTTCAAGTTAACATTTCTACACGTGGTCTCAGAACGTTGTGCTTGTAAACAGGGCCGGGCATATTCAAACACAAGACCCTTCTTCTTCATGGGGAATGTGCCCTGGGAACCCCCCCCCCCTCGCTAGCCTACCGACCCCAGGAAAAATGGATTGTTTCGAAAAAACAATCCAAAAAGCATTTTATTCATGTTATCATACACACACTACTTGTACTTATCAGAATGGCGCATTGACTGGCAGGTGACTGAAAGAGAACTTGTCCATACAAACTTAGAGACTTCAAGGATTTTGCAGGTTATTATTTGCTCATTTCAGGAAGGCCCTGAGCTTCCCGTTTATATATATATATATATATATATATATATATATATATATATATATATATTTACGAGCAGGTATGCTTACACATTGTAACTGCATTGAATTTTAGTCGAACCGTGCTTCTCCATTGTCTGGGTCACTCACCTGCATTTGATTTTTCTTTTTTTTTTTCATTTTATTTATATTTTCATTTACCGATGTTGCTGACAGTTCTGTGATTTTTCCTGGTGTATCAGCTTCGATGTCTGTCGGCACACACAATTACGTGCTTCCTCATTGTTCGGGTCGCTCACCTGCATTTTTAAAAATTTATTTTCATTTATGGATGTTGGCTGACAATTTCGTGAATTTCTCATGTACCAGCTTTGATGTCCATTGGCATGGCAAAATTTCAGCTTTCTATGTCATTTGGAAGGTAGCGATTTTTAATACCAGTCAATGAATCAGTGAGTCAGTCAGTTAGTGGTTAGAAAGAGCTTTATATATTGGTTCACGAGTCAGTAAGTGACCACTATATTCGTTATGGTGTGTGTCTGTCTGTCTGTCCCGAGCATAGCTCCGTGGGTTTTGATCCGATCTTGATAAAATTAGGGTGCGAGGTTTGTATCATGATCTAGTTTGTTTTCCGGAGAATGGGCGTGCTGCGCCCATTTTGGGCGAGCCACGCCCAAAAAACATGTGTTTTTAGGGGTAGCCGGTTTCAAGTTACATCTTCTCCAGGGGTTGTCGATCTGGCAGGGGGTCGGTATTTGGTTAGCCCAATGGCACCTGCATAGCCCCAGGAGCTCGATCTTTCATTTTCGTCCCCAGGTCAAGGTCACAAGGTCACGAACTTAGAAAATGTCAAAAAATCAATAAATTGGGCATCGAGCTCCTAGGGTTTTCAACTGTTTCGAATGAAAGTTGGTATGCAAGTTAGTGCTCTTCGAGTACTACAACTTTATCATTTACGTTTCCCGATCCGCCAGTTTGCCCGTGGCGTCCCCTCGAAGGTCAAAAAATAAAAAAGGCGAACCGTGTACATTGGCTCGTGAACCATCGCCGTCTCCAGACTTGTATAGATTATTGTTATTATTATTTTTATCCATGACCATGAATCATAAATTTTATGACCAGTGCTTAAGCTCATTAGCATTGCCGCTTAATTTTTTTAAAGTTAGTTTGGGTTGGGCATTTGTTCTCCACCCATTGTTATGCACTTAGTTTACCAGGTGTTTTCATGCACACATAGTTGCATGCGATCAGGGCTGTGCGATAATCAGCAAATGACTGAAAGGCGAGCTTTTCCATACAAACTTTGTGATAAAAAGGATTTTGCTGCTTAATGAATAGGCTCTTTCAGGTTGGCCTGTGCTTGCATACATTTTTATTACATTTTTGGCCGTGACCACACTGTTTCAATTTAGGAATTCCACCAAGAATATTGCAATCCAAACCAACGAGATGATGAAAATTCTTACAAAAACTCCAAGATCGATTATTTTTCGAGACTCAAGCTAGCACGTCAGCAGATGCGGAATCATGTATGCCACCTGATCCTAGTCCTGAACTGACAAAGAGGATGAAGGGAACGGTGGTTGTGAAACAAAGGCTGCTGCTACAGCCGAGAATAGTGAATCAGTCTGAATGCCCCTTGCAAACAAAAGGCTAAAGCCCGAATGGTTTCCCCTGAAGAATCTTGCATTGACTACTGGCCAAGCTTCGGTCGGAGATGGGCCAGAATAAAACAGACACTGTGAAGTACTCTGCATCAAACCATTTTACCCACAGACCCAAGATAAGTACAAGCGCACACGATTGTTTTTTCAAAACAAATAGGTTTTATACCTTTCAAACAAAATGGAGAAAGTCACAAACGAAGTTGACTGTTCTACAGCCCATCAAATGGTACTGTATATTGTTTCTACTGCACTTTGATGTCATCACACACTGACAAGTTCTCCTGTTCTGAAGTTCCTATGACTGGGAAAAAATGCTGATGAGAAAACGAGCTGACACAGAGAGAGTGAAGGGCACAGAAATGATCCTTCGGTGCATCTTAGGCTGCAAGGAATCATCTCATCTGGAGAAAGAAGCTGAACAAAAGCAAAAATATTTGGTGATTTCTATGCATATGTGGCAGTGGTCAAGTTTTTGATCGAGACGGAGTTTTCTGTTCAAAGGAGTCAATGAGATTCTTGGTTCAAAACATCATGGAATTTTTTAGTTATGTTTGAACATATTCCTGATTTAGATCCATTTCTTGCCAATCACATTCTGTGTTTTGGTCAGAAGTGTAAGGGAAGAAATCATATCTTTCTTCAGCAGTCTATGAGCAAATAAAATCATATCAGAAAAAAAAAATCAGGGTCCATATCAATAACGATATTGAAATAGCACAGTATTTCTCCATTTCTGTAGACTCAAACCCTAATCTCGCACTACCCATGCTAGTTAATCGAAGAACCTTGTTGGCATTGCTGCTGCTTCTTCCTGCGCAGGAGCTGCAATTTGTTTGGAATGCCAGGAACAACTCTTGAACACATTCTCAGATTCAACTCTCGATGGCAGGTGTTGTGTTCATGTCTGAAAATAACATGGTGGTGGATTAACAGTCAAGTCTCTGTCTTGAGACCCCATGATCAGCATGAGCAGATGCAACAGAAGCACTAGCTGGTGGCTGCAAGGTCATTCAATAGTGTAGTGGATAACCACAACAATTGTGCATTTTATAGAAAAACATGAAATTTTCTAACAAATTAGTGTATACCATAAGGTTTATTTCAGATGTGGAGGAAAGTCAGATTTGACCTCTGAGGACCGTGAGAGGTCAAATCCAAGATGGCCACCAGTCCACCGGGTCTAATGTTCAAACGTGCTTAATTTGGAACCAAACAGTGTAGAAAAACATTCAAGGTGTCATTTCCAACTAAATGGGGATGCCCATTCATTTGATGATCAATTCATGGCACGATTTTGATGCTTCAGGGAGAGTGGTCCAAAGTGGCAGCCACCCAGTTGTTTCCCTTGTCCAGCCCCAGTCAGATGGATCTGGAATCTCAGGATCCAGGAGCAATGCCTAGTTCAACAGTTGGCCTGGCAGCAAGTGCGCTTGATGTGCTGTTTGAGTGCTGCCTGGGTTGGAGGAAGTTCTCTAGAGTTCTAGACTTCTGTGTGAAGAGCTGTTTCCTGGCATCATTCACTTCTGTACTCTCACTGGTTCGGTCGTACATCAGCACCACAAATCGCTCCAGCGGTAACATTGATCCTTCACTGACCTCACTTTGGCATGCATAGGAGTTCATTGAAGCAATCATTCACCTCTGGGAAAGACTTCAAGTTCCCAGGCAGTCTTCTTTCCTCTGCCAGTGAATGCAGATACAGTGTCACACCCGGTGAAAGCGTGAAGACTGGGAGTGTCAGACACTGTGTTGGATTCATGTGGCAACCATTTCCAGTATATGAACAGCTATGTACAGCTATGTACAGCTAGTGTACATCGTGAAAGCTATGCACCGAAAGCTTGACCCAACACAAAGGCAACCCACAAGCTCATCAGGAGCTGTCTTGCTGAATGAAGCCACAGCCAGAACACCACATCAGAATCACGGTACGTATTGTCACCTTCTTACACCTCTTTTGTACAGCATCTGCCACATGCAGAATTAGACGAGTGTCGCGCCTCCTCTTGCGAACATGGGCAAAGCGTGCCAAGTATGACTCAGCAGGATAGCAGAGGACTCCACTTCCATCTGTTGCATACAGTTCCTTCCCTCTGCAAGAGGAAGATGAACAGCTTCACGTGACAGGAAAGCAAACAATTCGGTTTTGTTCTCATTGCATCGAAGGAGTCCTTCCATTTCTTTGGCATCACAGTAGAAGGAGCCACCTTTTCCTAGTGCCCTTACCCCTCTTCTGTCTGGTTGAGGCTTTCAGGCGCAGGTAGGTACACATCCCAGACAAGGTCGATGCGGCTGCTTTTCTAAGTTCAGCAGAGATGTATGGTGCAACACTCTTTCTCCATACTCTTGAAATGTTCTTGATGTTCCAGATTTGCATTTTAACCACAGCTGCACCATCGAAAATTGTTGCATCAGCCACAGGCGCACTATTGTTTTCAAGCAGATCTGATTCCAGGCAGCAAAGTAGAGCTGCTTTAACCCCAATCGGCATTTTTCCTCCAGTTGACAGAGCTGGCGGGGCTGCATGGTTTTCATGGAGAAGAAGAAATTGTCATGTTTCCATCTTGTGTTTGACAGGAAATGTACAGCCTCGAAAGAGACCACAGTCACTCTTCAGTGCTGCGAGCTGTGCCTTCTGTTTTTGACTTAATCTTGACCGATGGCCAACTGAACAGTGGCAACTTGTTCTCTGGAAGTGTTGTGTGACAGGTGTTGTACGCTGTTCTAGCCTTTTTATATGGGCATCTTAGATTAGTTTCAATACGACATCTCACACATGAGACACCACTGGGTGTTCATTGCAAATTTCAACTGATTGCTTGTTTTTGTCAATTTTTTTCCTTGACCTTGACCTAATAATTTCCTTGAATTCTGGCAATATCAAACGGATCATCAAATGAATGGGATCCCCAACTTAGTTGGAAATGACACCTTAATGTTTTTCTACACTGTTTGGTTCCAAAATTAAGCGCATTTGAACATTAGACCCGTGTGGACTGGTGGCCATCTTGGATTTGACCTCTCACGTCCTCAGAGATCAAATCTGACTTCCCTCTACATCTGAAAATAACATTATGGTATATACTAACTATGCTAGAAACTTCATGCTTTTCTCATAAAATGCACAATTGTTAAAATATGAGAGCTTATCTGCTGTACTAAAGCAGCTTTGATAGATATTGCAGGAGATGCAAAGCAGAAATCCAACGCTAGACATGAAACTAAGAACTTGGCTACCACATCGGATCATCTTGACACAGCATTCCTTTGACATCTGTAGAATACAATTCTAGTCCTTTCAGCAATACAAATAAGGCACTGCAAGTTTCAGATGTCGATCTGAAAACAGCTGTCAATCTTTTGTCTTCTCTGAAAGCATTTCTAGTGTTGTCATGTGACCGCTTTGAGGACTTTAAGAAACAACAAAGGAAATTTCAAACAAGTCAGAATACAAGCCAAGAGTCATGTTGTCATAGGACAGCCAATACGACTACAATGAGTTTCAGAAGAGGCAGTCTCTTCGTTAGATAATAATACTTCCGCTGTGAGACATTCTTGTCATAATTGGCAGCCAGATGTTCTGCGTATGAAATGGTCAACAACAACTTCAAGGTTGTACGGATTTCCTGTAACCTTAACCTTAACCAGCAGCGTTCAGATGTGAGGCTGAAAAAACTGGTACAAGATACTCCACAGATCTAAGTGTGGAGATTTTCCCTGGTGGATGTGCAGTTTGTTTTTCAAGCAGAGAGACGCAAATCGCCAAGAAGCCAAGCTCAGCTACTTTACGAGGAGGTCTTGTAGACACTTTCCTAAAACATATTGGGTGGCCCTTCATATGTACCTATATGCCTGGTGTGGCTTAATGGTGAGGGTCATGGGCTTGGGATCTAGGATCCTGAGTTCAAATCCACTAGGCTGTAATTAATACCAGGTAGGTTGACTTTGCTGTCATCCTTCGAGGTCGGCAAAATGAGTGCCAGCTTGCTGTATCCGTGTCGCAGTGGTGACCGTCCAGGATTTGTGCCAATAGCCAAGGAGACTGTTTCAGCAGCAACAACGCTCTGCACAGGGAATTTGGTCACCGATGGTATGGAATATGTGCTGATGTGTGATGGATACAAAACTGCAGTGGATGAGAGATCTCACTTCAGTCAAGCTTGTGTTCATTCAATAAGGTACTAGGCATACTTCTAATGCACACAACCGACTCAGTCGATGCATTGTGCTTCCTCAGCATTGGAAAAGTGAATACTGTGATACCTTGCACTTGAAGATGTAATAAATGAAGTTGCCATCCTTTGAAGTCTGCAATATGCTTGTTGTGATAAGTCCTCCTTTATATCAAGTTTGGACATAATTTCCCATGTCTTCGGTAAACACATTTTTCCATTTGTGTAATGTGACTTGATTCTTGAATAGAGTTTTCTGACATAATGCATCCATTTTTAAATTGCATATTTCAAGCTTAATGTGTTTCCGATAATGCCTTAATTGTGATAAATTTCATATCACAATCCTTTAGGAGCCCCCTAAAAGTTGAGCTGCCGTGCACTAGCGCCATCCTCCCCCCCCGAAAGCCTAATCCGACCAGCTGTAATTGCCTAAGCAGTGTACGTCCCATGGGAAATCGTGCGATTTATTTCGTGTTTTCATAGTATTATAAACTTTTGTAAACTAAGGAATGTACCGTTGTCCTAAGCCTCAGTTCTTTTGTCTTAGATGTTACATCAACTTTTTATTTTATTTTTTGCACTCTAACTGGCCTTTTTGTGCTCCTAAGAATGAAGAAGTTAAACAACGACATCAGATCTTAAAGGAATCCACTATAATTTGCTATTTGCTGGAGCATGAATCCTGGTATCATGCGTCTATCCGGCAAGCGTGCAATGGGAGTGGCAACAATTCCCTCCCACTGGGTAGGAATTTGCGAGTTCTTGCGATGTTCTGTTCCGACCAATGCAGCTTGTGAAGGTCATGAGTTCTGACTTTCATTTGGCGAAAGTGCCTTGGTTCCACGAGAGTTCTCTGAACGCATGCATTCTCATGGCCGGTTGAGCACAATGAGCAGAAAAACTGCTGAGATACAGGTGAACTCCGTATGATGACACTCCCTTAGACCATTGGACCTATGAGTTCGTTCAGCGATAATCCTTCAGCTTACATCATACACATGTAACTTCGATCCACTGGAACGTGGGCAGATCAGTCCGACTTCAATGCAAATAGTTATATTTTGTAGGCAAGTTTTCTCACGAACGATCGCCACAGAAATGGTTAAAAAAGATTCTGAACATGAGAGTTAAAGTTTACAAACATTGTAAATGTGGCGTTTCTACAACGAAATGCTCACAATCGAACAAGACATACCCCACTTGTGGAAACACGATGCACACAAAGACATTTTAAGAGACATTGGTGATGTTTACATCAATTCCTTGGACACCGAAGGGCATAACACCAGGGGGTTGACTCAGCCTGTTCATCCTTCAGATGGTCGCAAAATGAACACCAGTATACTGGCAATCGGGGCACTGCATCAGCGGCATAAGCCGAGCCCCTAACCAATGATGCAACCAGCAGCCAAAAAGGCAGCAACACGATGGGAACCCTAGGGCAACAATAATAATATTCAAATTTCCTGTATATTTATACCTGGTTCTCACATCAGGACCATGGTTTCAGTAAGGTAAGCACAACATGGTGACCCCCCAACATAATGTGGACTTTTATCATGATGAAGACTTTTTTTCCTTTCACTGTAATTTAGTTCTTCAAATAGGCTGCCATCTCTGGAAGTAAATATCAGCCAAAATATAATTAAGATGATATTGGTCAATGAAAGGGAAATTGTATTGTTCTCAAATGATTATGCGGAATTTTTTAATTTCATCAATGTCAGTGAAGCTACAGACCCCTTTTAAGTGATCTGGAAGCTTGACCTCATAACAACAGACGAGAATGGCCACTCCTCATAAGTTGAGGCAGTAAAATTTCTTTGGATTCCAATGAGCAGGTGGAGGATAAACTGGCAGATCGCCTAGAGGTACGCACAATTATTCCAAGCTATTTAGCCATGAGTTTGTAATCCCACCCAGCTTAAACTGCCACCTGGTGTTTCACAGAAGTGTCATTCATCAATGTGTGTGCAGTCCTCAGTGACGTTAAAACGGTGTTCTGTCTGCCTGACATCATTTGACAGATGTTAACGATCCCATGGTGTCCTTTTGTGAGACGTAGATGAGCTATTGCTGGGCACTCTGAATGAAGGTGTTTCTGCTCTAACCCACAGGGAGCATCACATCAGCACATCTTTATTAATATTTTTTTGTTCTTTTAGCTCACCTGGAACGTAGTTGCAGGGAGCTTATGGGCGTGGCACATCGTCCATCAGTCAGTCTGTCCGTCTGTCACCAAATATTTTGCAACTTCTTGGAAACTAGACATGCGATTATAATGAAACTTTACCACAAGTTCATCACCGGGATGTCCAAAGTTTGTTCATAGCATAAAAAAATCTGGCCCGATGGGTCTATGGGGTTGCCCCCCCAAAATAGGTATATGCTTTCTAAGAAACTACACATGATTCTGATTAAATTGACCACAACCTTTCATCACCCATGATGCACAAAAGTTTGTTTCGCGGCATTAAAAAATAATCGGGTCTGATGGGGTCTACGGAGGGAATTTACGGGGTGGTGTCGGGGAGGTTGCCCACTGAAAGAGGTTATTTGTTTTCTCTCAGAAATACACACAGATTTCGAGTGAAACTTGACACACCAACTTCATCCACCCATTGAATACAAAGGTTTGTCACCGCCATTAAAAGAATCGGGGTCTCAGGGGGTTTACGGGAGGGTTGCCCCCCAAAATAGGTATCGCTTTCTTTCTCAGAAACTAACACTACAATTCTGATGAAACTTGACTACAACCTTCATCACCCAGTTGCACCAAAAGATTTGTTCATGGCATTAAAAAAAAAACAATCGGGGTTGAAAGGGGGTCTATAAGGGGAGTTGGCCCACAACAGAGGAATACGCTTTATTCTCAAAACTACACAAACATTCGTATGAAGACCGACTACAACCGTTCATCACCCGTGATTTGTTACCAAAGATATGGTTCAATGGCATTATAATACAAAAAGTATTCGGGTCCTGAAGGGTCTACAGCCGGGTTGCCCCAACCCACAAAAAATGTATTTGCTCTCTCTTTCTGAAACCAACCCAAAATCTTGGTTGACACTTGCCACAGACCTTTATCACACGATGACATACCAAGAGTTTGGTCACTGGCATTAAAAATATCTATAGGATATTCATTTCTTCTCCGTAACATATTTTGTGGTGCCATGCCATGCTTACTTGTAGTTACCTGTTATCTTCTCCAGCCGGCTACGCCGTGAGGCCCAGGGGTATTGCCCTGATGTTTTTTGTTGCCAGGATGCAGGCTCATTGAAGAAACAATGATTGCAAATGATGGGCACGTGCTGCCTACAACGAAGGAGAAGAGTGTGAACACAAGATGACTACGCAACTTACCTGGAATCCTGATTTTGATCCACATCAGCTGAAGATGTTCTAGTGCTGCGAAAGGAGGTCCAGAGAAAATAAAAATAATTGCTGGCTTTGGCTTTTGTGAAGAAACCAATATAAACCAATATAAACAACATGTTAAATAATTTAGATCATTTGTGGTCGAGAATCGAACCAGACAAGACAGGCTCAAAAGTAACATACTACATTTGCACCATTTGTCAATCCATACACATAAGATAGTGTGGTAATGAAAATAAAGATGATAGGACAGGGAGAGTTATAATAAGGGTGAGGAAAAGAGAATTAAGGCTTGGGGAGAATGATTATGAGGAATGGTAGTAGATGGGGAAGTATGTAACCTATATGAGCCAAAAAGAAATAGGATGGTATGTCATGTCATTTGAGGAGTATATCTTCAAGGTATCGTGAGCAAAGATGTTTGCTCCACAAATATATGCCTCTACAAAACCAGGTTTTCACGTCTTTTCAGCCGAGACACAACGCAAAAATTTGTGTCCACAATACCAATTCCTCGGTCCACAGTTTAAATAATCCACAACGGGCCTGGACATGGACACTTTGGGGACAAATCATCATTTTTAATTTCCATGAATTATTGGCATGTACAAAGCCTAATACGAACCCTGTAAATGGAAAAATATCTTAAGTTAATGAAAATTTATCCATAAAGAAAAGGTGAGCATGTTCAGTATTTGTTTAAACGAAGTCCCAGAATGTGACATGTTGAACTCTTGATTTAATAATGGAAAAAAATTCAGTCCTAAAATTTAATATGCTGCCCAGAGTCAATGTTCCTCATATTTCATGAACAAGGTGCCACTTACATTTTGAATTATTCCAGGCACTCCAAGAAAGTCATGAAGTTCCGTGTCCAGTTCACCACGGATGTTCTGCCTATGCACACTGCGGCATTTTTATGATTAGATCCTCCTCTTTT
>CM068952.1:142511048-142525251 GCA_035128595.1 Eptatretus atami
GGTTGGGATGGAAAAATACAAACAGAAGGGAAGGAGAAGAGGTTAGAATCAAAATTTGAAACGACGACCTCCTCCTACTACTACTACTACTACTACTGCTACTGCTACTACTGCTACTACTACTACCCAAGTTATTCCCACCGACTTGTGGAGTCAGCTGGGGAATGTTTTTGGCCCAGTTCTTTCACCAACTGGCTGGTCAGGCCTAAGTTTGACTGAAGGCAATGTAGGCAGGATTTGGAATTTAACCACGGTGCCGGTCATAACTCGATGATGCTTCACGAAAGACACCGTGAGATCTTTAATGCCTGAATGTCTGCCAACCAGTGCTGGCAGACGGGTCCTCCGGCATAACGTTCTACCGATTGACAGTGCACACATTGATGCCTTGTCCTACACGTGAAAGGATGACAGTTTATAGCTGCATTGACATTCGAACCCAAGTTGCACAGCTCAAAGGTTAGTGTGAATACCTCTGAGCTGTCCTGCCAGCCCTCGAGAATGAAATTAAAATGTTGGGAGGAAAAAGAGGTAGAGGGAGGAGAGATTATGAGGAATGTTGGCGAATTGGGTGGATGGGAAGGTATAGGTAAAAACAAATTCCAACATTTTGCATATGTAGTATCAAGTTATGGTTTACGGTATATTTACCTCCACCATCGAAGGTGAAGGAGGTTATGTTTTCACCCCTTTCTGTCTGTTTGACTGTGTACAGGATATATCAAAATCTTGTGGACAGGTTCGGTGTGTGACAAGGAAGAATTGATTCGATTTTGGTGAAGATCCGAATCGGATCTGAATACGATCATTATTTAATTTCTAAAGTGATTCTTCACCATTGAAAGATAGGGCCAAAAACGATACATAGCATGATATGTCAAAAATGTAATGGGCCCAATATCAGGCATTACGTGGCGGGGATATGGACTCTATCGAGTGCCCTTCGAGTTATGAATGCCTTCACTCATTTCTTTCAAGTTAACATTTCTACACGTGGTCTCAGAACGTTGTGCTTGTAAACAGGGCCGGGCATATTCAAACACAAGACCCTTCTTCTTCATGGGGAATGTGCCCTGGGAACCCCCCCCCCCCCCTCGCTATAGCTCCTACCCGACCCAGGAAAAATGGATTGTTCGAAAAAACAATCCAAAAAGCATTTTATTCATGTTATCATACACACACTACTTGTACGTTATCAGAATGGCGCATTGACTGGCAGGTGACTGAAAGAGAACTTGTCCATACAAACTTAGAGACTTCAAGGATTTTGCAGGTATTATTTGCTCATTTCAGGAAGGCCCTGAGCTTCCCGTATTATATATATATATATATATATATATATATATATATATATATATATATATTTACGAGCAGGATTTGCTTACACATTGTAACTGCATTGAATTTTAGTCGAACCGTGCTTCTCCATTGTCTGGGTCACTCACCTGCATTTGATTTTTTCATTTTTTTTTTCATTTATTTATATTTTCATTTACCGATGTTTGCTGACAGTTCTGTGATTTTTCCTGGTGTATCAGCTTCGATGTCTGTCGGCACACACAATTACCGTGCTTCCTCATTGTCTCGGGTCGCTCACCTGCATTTTTAAAATTTATTTTCATTTATGGATGTTGGCTGACAATTCTGTGAATTTTCCTGATGTACCAGCTTTGATGTCCATTGGCATGGAAAATTTCAGCTTTCTATGTCATTTGGAAGGTAGCGATTTTTAATACCAGTCAATGAATCAGTGAGTCAGTCAGTTAGTGGTTAGAAAGAGCTTTATATATTGGTTCACGAGTCAGTAAGTGACCACTTACTCGTTCGCATTCATGGGTGTGTGTCTGTCGTCTGTCCCGAGCATAGCTCCGTGGGTTTTGATCCGATCTTGATAAAATAGGGTGCGAGGTTGTATCATGATCTAGTTGTGTTTTCCGGAGAATGGGCGTGCTGCGCCCATTTTGGGGCGAGCCACGCCCCAAAAAACATGTGTTTTTAGGGTAGCGGTTTCAAGTTACATCTTTTCCAAGGGTTGTCGATTCTGGCAGGGGTTTCGGTATTTGGTTAGCCCCATGGCACCTGCATAGCCCCCATGGAGCTCGATCTTTCATTTTCGTCCCAAGGTCAAGGTCACAAGGTCACGAACTTAGAAAATGTCAAAAAATCAATAAATTGGCATCGAGCCTCTAGGGTTTTCAACTGTTTCGAATGAAAGTTGGTATGCAAGTAGTGCTCTTCGAGTACTACAACTTTATCATTTACGTTTTTCCCGATTCCCGCCAGTTTGCCCGTGGCGTCCCCATCGAAGGTCAAAACAAATACAAAAAGAGCGAACCGTGTACATTGCTCGTGAACCATCGCCGTCTCCAGACTTGTATAGATTATTGTTATTATTATTTTTATCCATGACCATGAATCATAAATTTTATGACCAGTGCTTAAGCTCAATTAGCATTGCCGCTTAATTTTTTTAAAGTTAGTTTGGGTTGGGCATTTGTTCTCCACCCATTGGTTATGCCACTTAGTTTTACCAGGTGTTTTCATGCACACGATAGTTGCATGCGATCAGGGCTGTGCGATAATCAGCAAATGACTGAAAGGCGAGCTTTTCCATACAAACTTTGTGATAAAAAGGATTTTGCTGCTTAATGAATAGGCTCTTTCAGGTTGGCCTGTGCTTCGCATACATTTTTATTATCATTTTTGGCCGTGACCACACTGTTTCAATTTAGGAATTCCACCAAGAATATTGCAATCCAAACCAACGAGATGATGAAAATTCTTACAAAAACTCCAAGATCGATTAAATTTTTCGAGACTCAAGCTAG
Organism: Eptatretus atami; assembly: GCA_035128595.1. Taxonomy (NCBI): domain Eukaryota; kingdom Metazoa; phylum Chordata; class Myxini; order Myxiniformes; family Myxinidae; genus Eptatretus; species Eptatretus atami. The sequence goes on from CM068952.1 coordinate 142,513,877, forward strand.
CACGTCAGCAGATGCGGAATCATGTATGCCACCTGATCCTAGTCCTGAAACTGACAAAGAGGATGAAGGGAACGGTGGTTGTGAAACAAAGGCTGCTGCTACAGCCGAGAATAGTGAATCAGTCTTGAATGCCCCTTGCAAACAAAAGGCTAAAGCCCGAATGGTTTCCCCTGAAGGAATCTTGCATTGACTACTGGCCAAGCTTCGGTCCGGAGATGGGCCAGAATAAAACAGACACTGTGAAGTACTCTGCATCAAAACCATTTTACCCACAGACCCAAGATAAGTACAAGCGACACGATTGTTTTTTCAAAACAAATAGGTTTTATACCTTTCAAACAAAATGGAGAAAGTCACAAACGAAGTTGACTGTTCTACAGCCCATCAAATGGTACTGTATATTGTTTCTACTGCACTTTGATGTCATCACACACTGACAAGTTCTCCTGTTCTGAAGGTTCCTATGACTGGAAAAAAATGCTGATGAGAAAACGAGCTGACACAGAGAGAGTGAAGGGCACAGAAATGATCCTTCGGTGCATCTTAGGCTGCAAGGAATCATCTCATCTGGAGAAAGAAGCTGAACAAAAGCAAAAATATTTGGCTGATGTTCTATGCCATATTGTGGCAGTGGTCAAGTTTTTGATCGAGACGGTATTTCTGTTCAAAGGAGTCAATGAGATTCTTGGTTCAAAACATCATGGCAATTTTTTAGTTATGTTTGAACATATTCCTGATTTAGATCCATTTCTTGCCAATCACATTCTTGTGTTTGGTCAGAAGTGTAAGGGGAAGAAATCATATCTTTCTTCAGCAGTCTATGAGCAAATAATAATCATATCAGAAAAAAAAAATCAGGGTCCATATCAATAACGATATTGAAATAGCACAGTATTTCTCCATTTCTGTAGACTCAAACCCTAATCTCGCACATATCCCATGCTAGTTAATCGAAGAACCTTGTTGGCATTGCTGCTGCTTCTTCCTGCGCAGGAGCTGCAATTTGTTTGGAATGCCAGGAACAACTTTGAACACATTTCTCAGATTCAACTCATCGATGGCAGGTGTTGTGTTCATGTCTGAAATAACATGGTGGTGGATTAACAGTCAAGTCTCTGTCTTGAGACCCGATGATCAGCATGAGCAGATGCAACAGAAGCACTAGCTGGTGGCTGCAAGGTCATTCAAGTAGTGTAGTGGATAACCACAACAATTGTGCATTTTATGAGAAAAACATGAAATTTCTAACATAATTAGTGTATACCATAAGGTTTATTTTCAGATGTGGAGGAAAGTCAGATTTGACCTCTGAGGACCGTGAGAGGTCAAATCCAAGATGGCCACCAGTCCACCGGGTCTAATGTTCAAACGTGCTTAATTTTGGAACCAAACAGTGTAGAAAAACATTCAAGGTGTCATTTCCAACTAAATTGGGGATGCCCATTCATTTGATGATCAATTCATGGCACGATTTTGATGCTTCAGGGAGAGTGGTCCAAAGTGGCAGTCACCCAGTTGTTTCCCTTGTCCAGCCCCAGTCAGATGGATCTGGCATCTCAGGATCCAGGAGCAATGCCTAGTTCCAACAGTTGGCCTGGCAGCAAGTGCGCTTGATGTGCTGTTTGAGTGCTGCCTGGGTTGGAGGAATGTTCTCTAGAGTTCTAGACTTCTGTGTGAAGAGCTGTTTCCTGGCATCATTCACTTCTGTACTCTCACTGGTTCGGTCGTACATCAGCACCACAAATCGCTCCAGCGGTAACATTGATCCTTCACTGACCTCACTTGGCATGCATAGGAGTTCACTTGAAAGCATCATTCACCTCTGGGAAAGACTTCCAAGTTTCCCAGGCGTCTTCTTTCCTCTGCCAGTGAATGCAGATACAGTGTCTCACCCGGTTGAAGCGTGAAGACTGGAGTGTCAGACACTGGTGGATTCATGTGGCAACCATTTCCAGTATATGAACAGCTATGTACAGCTATGTACAGACTATGTACAAGCTTGTACATCAGTGAAATAGTATAGCCACCGAAAGCTTGACCCAACACCAAAGGCAACCCACAGCTCATCAGGAGCTGTCTTGCTGAATGAAGCCACAGCCAGAACCACCACATCAGAATCAACGGTACGTATTGTCACCTTCTTACACCTCTTTTGTACAGCATCTGCCACATGCAGAATTAGACGAGTGTCGGCCTCCTCTTGCGAACATGGGGCAAAGCGTGCCAAGTATGACTCAGCAGGATAGCAGAGGACTCCACTTCCATCTGTTGCATACAGTTCCTTGCCCTCTGCAAGAGGAAGATGAACAGCTTCACGTGACAGGAAAGCAAACAATTCGGTTTTGTTCTCATTGCATCGAAGGAAGTCCTTCCATTTCTTTGGCATCACAGTAGAAGGAGCCACCTTTTCCTAGTGCCCTTACCCCTCTTCTGTCTGGTTGAGGCTTTCAGGCTGGCAGGTAGGTACACATCCCAGACAAGGTCGATGCGGCTGCTTTTCTAAGTTCAGCAGAGATGTATGGTGCAAACACTCTTTCTCCATACTCTTGAAATGTTCTTGATGTTCCAGGATTTAGCATTTTAACCACAGCTGCACCATCGAAAATTGTTGCATCAGCCACAGGCGCACTATTGTTTTCAAGCAGATCTGATTCCAGGCAGCAAAGTAGAGCTGCTTTAACCCCAATCGGCATTTTTCCTCCAGTTGACAGAGCTGGCGGGGCTGTATGGTTTTCATGGGAAGAAAAATTGTCATGTTTCCATCTTGTGTTTGACAGAAATGTACAGCCTCGAAAGAGACCACAGTCACTCTTCAGTGCTGCGAGCTGTGCCTTCTGTTTTGACTTAATCTTGACCGATGGCCAACTGAACAGTGGCAACTTGTTCTCTGGAAGTGTTTGTGTGACAGGTGTTGTACGCTGTTCTAGCCTTTTTATATGGGCATCTTAAGATTAGTTTCAATGACATCTCACACATGAGACACCACTGGGTGTTCATTTGCAAATTTCAACTGATTGCTTGTTTTTGGTCAATTTTTTTCCTTGACCTTGACCTAATAATTTCCTTGAATTCTGGCAATATCAAACGGATCATCAAATGAATGGGATCCCAACTTAGTTGGAAATGACACCTTAAATGTTTTTCTACACTGTTTGGTTCCAAAATAAGCGCATTTGAACATATAGACCCGGTGGACTGGTGGCCATCTTGGATTTGACCTCTCACGGTCCTCAGAGATCAAATCTGACTTCCCTCTACATCTGAAAATAAACATTATGGTATATACTAACTATGCTAGAAACTTCATGCTTTTCTCATAAAATGCACAATTGTTAAAATATGAGAGCTTATCTGCTGTACTAAAGCAGCTTTGATAGATATTGCAGGAGATGCAAAGCAGAAATCCAACGCTAGACATGAAACTAAGAACTTGGCTACCACATCGGATCATCTTGACACAGCATTCCTTTGACATCTGTAGAATACAATTCTAGTCCGTTTCAGCAATACAAATAAGGCACTGCAAGTTTCAGATGTCGATCTGAAAACAGCTGTCAATCTTTTGTCTTCTCTGAAAGCATTTCTAGTGTTGTCATGTGACCGCTTTGAGGACTTTAAGAAACAACGAAAGGAAATTTCAAACAAGTCAGAATACAAGCCAAGAGTCATGTTGTTCATAGGGACAGCCAATACGACTACAATGAGTCTTCAGAAGAGGCAGTCTCTTCGTTAGATAATAATACTTCCGCTGTGAGACATTCTTGGTCATAATTGGCAGCCAGATGTTCTGCGTATGAAATGGTCAACAACAACTTCAAGGTTGTTACGGATTCCTGTAACCTTAACCTTAACCAGCAGCAGTTCAGATGTGAGGCTGAAAAACTGGTACAAGAATACTCCACAGATCTAAGTGTGGAGATTTTCCCTGGTGTGATGGTGCAGTTTGTTTTTCAAGCAGAGAGACTGCAAATCGCCAAGAAGCCAAGCTCAGCTACTTTACGAGGAAGGTCTTGTAGACACTTTCCTAAAACATATTGGTGGCCCTTCATATGTACCTATATGCCTGGTGTTGGCTTAATGGTGAGGGTCATGGGCTTGGGATCCTAGGATCCTGAGTTCAAATCCCACTAGGCTGTTGAATTAATACCAGGTAGGGTTGACTTTGCCTGTCATCCTTCCGAGGTCGGCAAAATGAGTGCCAGCTTGCTGGTATCCTGTGTCGCAGTGGTGACCCGTCCAGGATTGTGCCCAATAGCCAAGGAGACTGTTTCAGCAGCAACAACGCTCTGCACAGAATTTGGTCCCGATGGATGGATATGTGCTGATGTGTGATGGATACAAACTGCAGTGGGGAGAGATCTTTCAGCAAGCTTGTGTTCATCAATAAGGTACGGCATACTTCAATGCAACACAACCGACTCGGTCGATGCATTGTGCTTCCTCAGCATTGAAAGTGAACTACTGTGATACCTGGACTTTGAAGATGTAATAAATGAAGTTGCACCTTTGAAGTCTTGCAAATGCTTGTTGTGAATAAGTCCTCCTTTTCAAGTTGGATCATAATTTCCCATGTTTGGTAAACACATTTTTCCATTTGTGTAATTGACTTGATTCTTGGAATAGAGTTTTTCTAGACATAATGCATCCATTTAAATTGCATATTCAAGCTTAATGTGTTTCCGATAATGCGCTCTAATTGTGATAAATTTCATCACATCCTTTAGGAGCCCCCTAAAGTTGAGTGCACTGGCCCCCCCCCCCCCCCCCCGAAAGCCTAATCCGACCCAGCTTGTAATTGTAAAGCAGTGTTACGGTCCCATGGGAATCGTGCGATTTATTTCGTGTTTTCATTAGTAATTATAAACTTTTGTAAACTAAGGAATGTACCGTTGTCCTAAGCCTCAGTCTCTTTTGTCTTAGATGTTACATCAACTTTTTATTTTATTTTTTGCAGCTCTAACTGGCCTTTTTTGTTCCTAAGAATGAAGAGTTAAACAACGACATCAGATCTTAAAGGAATCCACTTAATTGCTATTTGCTGGAGCACTGAATCCTGGTATCTGCGCTATCCGGCAAGCGTGCAATGAGGGTGGCAATCAATTCCCTCCCACTGGGTAGGAATTTGGAGTTCTTGCGATGTTCTGTCCGACCAATGGCAGCGTGAAGGTCATGAGTCTGACTTCATTTGGCGGAAAGTGCCTTGGTTCCAGAGAGTTCTCTGAACGCATGCATTCTCATGGCCGGTGAGCACAATGAGAGAAACTGGCCTTGAGATACAGGTGAACTCCGTATGATGACACTCCCTTAGACCATTGACCTTTGAGTTCGGTTGCGAAATCTCAGCTACATCATACACATGTACTTCGACCACTGGAACGTGGGCCCAGATCAGCCGACTTCAATGCAAATAGTTATATTTTGTAGGCAAAAGTTTTCTACTGAACGATCGCACAGAAATGTGTTAAAAAAGATTCCTGAAACATGAGAGTAAAGTTTACAAAACATTGTAAATGTGGCGTTTTCTACGAACGAAATGCTCACAATCGAACAAGACATACCCCACTTGTGGAAAACACGATGCACACAAAAGACATTTTAAGAGACATTGGTGTATGTTACATCAATTCCTTGGACACCCGAGGGCATAACACCAGGGGGTTGACTCAGCCTGTCATCCTTCCGAGGTCAGCAAAATGACCACCAGTATACTGGCAATCGGGGCACTGCATCAGCGGCATAGCCGAGCCCCTAACCAATGATGCAACCAGCAGCCAAAAAAGGCAGCACACGATGGGAACCCTAGGGCAACAGATAAATATTCAAATTTCTGTGATTTTAACCTGGGTTCTCCACATCAGGAGCCATGGCTTCAGTAAGGTAAGCACAACAGGTGACCCCTCCAACATAAAATGTGACTTTTATCATGATGAAGACTTTTTTTCCTTTCACTGTAATTTAGTTCTTCAAATAGGCTGCCATCTCTGGAAGTAAATATCAGCCAAAAATATAATTAAGATGATTGGTCAATGAAAGGGAAATTGTATTGTTCTCAAATGATTATGCGGAATTTTTTTTAATTTCATCAATGTCAGTGAAGCTACAGACCCCTTTTAAGTTGATCTGGAAGCTTGACCTCATAACAACAGACGAGAATGGCCACTCCTCATAAGTTGAGGCAGTAAAATTTCTTTTGGATTCCAATGAGGCAGGTGAGGATAAACTGGCAGGATCGCCTAGAGGTACGCACATTATTTTCCAAGCTATTTAGCCTGAGTTTGAATCCCAACCCAGCTATAAACTGCCACCCTGGTGTTTCACAAGAAGTGTCATTCATCAATGTGTGTGCAGTCCCTCAGTGGACGTTAAACTGGGTGTTCTGTCTGCTGACATCATTTGACAGATGTTAACGATCCCATGGTGTCCTTTGTGAGAGTAGATGAGCTATTGCTGGCACTCTGAATGAAGGTGTTTCTGCTCTAACCCACAGGGAGCATCACATCAGCGACATCTTTATAATATTTTCTTGTTTTTTAGCTCACCTGGAACGTAGTTGCAGGGAGCTTATGGGGGTGGCACATCGTCCATCAGTCAGTCTGTCCGTCTGTCCACAAATATTTGCAACTTCTTGGAAACTAGACATGCGATTATAATGAAACTTTACCACAAAGTTCATCACCGTGGATGTCCCAAAGTTTGTTCATAGCATTAAAAAAAATCTGGCCCGATGGGGTCTATGGGGGTTGCCCCCCCCAAAATAGGTATATGCTTTCTAAGAAACTACACATGCAATTCTGATTAAATTTGACCACAACCTTCATCACCCATGATGTACAAAAGTTTGTTCGCGGCATTAAAAAATAAATCGGGGTCTGATGGGGTCTACGGAGGGAATTTACGGGGAGGTTGCCCACTGAAAGAGGTATTTGTTTTCCTCTCAGAAATGACACACAATTTCGATGAAACTTGACCACAACCTTCATCACCCATGAAGTACCAAAGTTTGTTCACGCCATTAAAAGAATCGGGGTCTCAGGGGGGTTTACGGGAGGGTTGCCCCCAAAATAGGTATTCGCTTTCTTCTCAGAAACTACACACACAATTCTGATGAAACTTGACTACAACCTTCATCACCCATGTTGCACCAAAGATTGTTCATGGCATTAAAAAAAAAATCGGGGTTGAAGGGGGTCTATAGGGGAAGTTGCCCCCCAAAAGAGGAATACGCTTTATTCTCAAAACTACACAAACAATTCCGATGAAACCTGACTACAACCTTCATCACCCGTGATGTACCAAAGATTGTTCATGGCATTAAATACAAAAGATCGGGGTCGAAGGGGTCTACAGCGGGTTGCCCCAACCCCCAAAAATATGTATTTGCTCTCTTTTCTGAAACCACACCCAAAATTTTGTTGACACTTGGCCACAACCTTTATCACACATGACATACCAAAGTTTGGTCACGGCATTAAAAAAATATCTATAGGTATTCATTTCTTCTCCGTAACATATTTTGTGGGTCATCCATGCTTACTTGTAGTTACCTGGTTATCTTCTCCAGCCGCTACCAGGTGAGTGCCCAGGGGTATTGCCCTGATGTTTTTGTTGCAGGAGTGAGGCTCATTGAAGAGAAAACAAATGATGCAAATGATGGCACGTGCTGCCTACAACGAAGGAGAGAGTGTGAACCAAGATGGATACAGCAACTACCTGGAATCCTGATTTGATCCACATCAGCTGAGCAGTTTCAGTGCTGCGAAAGGAGGTCCAAGAAAATAAATACATTGGCTGGCTTGGCTTGCTTGTGAAGAACCAATAACAACCAATATAACAATGTATAATTGTGGTCGAGAATCGAACCCAGACAAGACAGCTCAAAAGTAAACATACTACATTTGCACCATTTTGTCAGATCCATACACATAATAGTGGGGTAATGAAGAAAAAGATTGAAGGAGGGAGAGTATAAATAAGGGTGAGGAAAAGAGAATTAAGGCTTGGGGGAGAATGATTATGAGGATGGGAGAGATGGGGAGTATGTAACCTATATGAAGCCAAATTAAAAAAATAGATGGTATGTCATTCATTGAGGAGTATATCTTCAAGGTATCGTGAGCAAAGATGTTCTGCTCCACAAATATATGCTTACAAAAACCAGGTTTTCACGTCTTTTCCAGCCGAGACACAATCGCAAAAATTTGTGTCCACAAATACAATTTCCTCGTGTCCACAGTTTAATATATCACAACGGGCCTGGAATGGACACTTGGGGACAATCATCATTTTATTTCCATGGAATTATTGGCATGTAAAAAGCCATAATACGAACCTGTATGAAAAATATCTTAAGTTAATAAATATTATCCATAAAGAAAAAGGTGAGCATGTTCAGTATTTGTTTAAACGAAGTCCCATGAATGTGACATGTTGACTTTGATTTTAATAATGGAAAAAAAATTCATCCTGAAAATTTAATATGCTCCCAGAGTCAATGTTCCTCATATTTCATGAACAAGGTGCCACTTACATTTTGATTATTCCAGGCATCCAGAGAAAGTCATGGAAGTCCTGTGTCCAGTCACCAGCGGATGTTCTGCCATATGCACACTGCGGCATTTTATGAGTAGTTACTGGAGTCTGAATCCTCAATAACATGGAGATAAAGAATTGGTGGGGAAGCTCTTTAGATCCAGCAGACAGCGTTGCAAAGGCAGGATGACATTGCCAGCATCATAATTGGGTGAGATTTCTAAGTTATAACAACCTTATCTGAGTAGTATAGGTGCAACTCATTCTAAAACTTTACTCAAAGAAATGACACAAAGGTTCACAGAATGAGATAGTAATTGCAGAGGAAGTTAGGAAGCAGTTTGTAAGTTTTAGGGTAGATATAAAAATGGGTTATATGACTAATAGGACACAAACATTGGTGACTCATACACTATCAGACAGGGTCATCATCCAAAAATTCCACTGCAAAGGAAAAAGGATGACAGCAACATATTTTACTCAAGAACGGATATGATAGAACCTAACTCCCTGAATTTGAAATAGCAAAGCTAGCAAAATGTAAAGAAGTAGACAAGATTGGCCTGATGTACTTCCATATTATTTGGGGCTGAAAAAAGAATCGACAGAATAATTTGTAGTTCATGGATTGGTGTGGCATATAAACCATGGCACACCATTTGTATCATTATCATTAAATTATAGGCCAGAATTCCAACTGGTGACAAATCTGGAGTGTTGTATAATTGCAATATGTATAAAGGACTGCAGAAAGTCTTGCTCATGAAGGCAAGTGCAGATCTGCGTCAGCAGACAGGTAGAACAGATGGAATCAACAGGACATTGATTGAAGCATGCAAACTGCTGTGGGAAGCAAGGAGAAGCTGCCATTTCTGGCATTAACCGTTTGTCAGAACAAAAGAGGAATTAACCCTCTGTTGACCCTCTTTCAGATGTTAATCCTGTTCTGCCCCTGTGAGGGCTGAGCAACCAAGATATATATATATATATAGCTACAGATTTTAGAATCTGGTCTGATGAATGCATCCACACATCCAGGTCCTCAGACAGTTATTTCCTTAAATGCATTCTCACATTAGCCCCATCACCATGTCTAATGGGATCTTAAATGTGATGCGTTGAGAAGGGTAAAGGATAGATCCCCTCTCTTATGGGAAGCTTTTTTCTTTACGACAGACACGTTCACACACATTCTTTCACGAGCTCTGAAGCCCGCCCTCATTTTTGCCTCAATTCGCCCTTCCAGTGCTTCGGCAAGCGAGCGTGTTGTGCGCGTGTGGGTGTGATCGGCGCCGCCAACAAGTGAGGCACGGGTCGATTACCAACAACACCAGGATCTAAACCCACGACAGACGATCTCGGTGCCCTCCAGGCTTCGACTGGCATTGAAGGCTGCCCCGCGAGAGGGTGCACGGCAAAGCTGGGTGCTGGCGACGGACGTGACACGCACACACGCATTTTCAGGACATTTTCGCTTCACAGACGACTTTCTGGTGAGCGAGACGATTCTCCCCCCTCCCCTCCCCCTGAATGATCTGCTGGGTACCCTTGTCTGCGTTTAGCTGTAAGTAAGCCAACCCCCGATAAGCATCTGCTCTTTGTCTCTTTCCTGGCATATTGATTGATTTTGCTTTGAAATTCATTCTTTATTTACCTCAGCAAATAAAAGGTTCTTTTTATTTATTTTATTATTGATATTATTGTCGATTTCCAACCTGTCCGTGTTTGTCCTTTCCTTCCATTGGTCTAGCATTGTCCGAACCGAGATAGACTGGAGGTAATTACCACAGATTTGACCAAAAATCGTCGGCAGCACCAGCGATTAAAACGCTCGGCCGCCCTAATTAAATCTAATCAGATAATATTGGTGCTTTGCCGAGGGCGCGCTCCCCGCTCAGGTAACCACGTGACCTCGAGTTAAACGGAATAATTAACGCGCGGACACTGGAACTCGTGTTGACTGGGTGGCATTCGTGGTTTTAAAACAACCCACCGTACACAACCTTAATTGTGAGCGGTGGCCCCAGGTCCGGCTCTACGAGGATAACGGGGATTAATCCCCCTGAGTGATAAGCTGGTGTCTCGTACCGTGGCCGCAAACAAATATTATATATATTATATTATATATATATATATATATGTATATATATAATACATATATATATACATATATATATATATGGAGAAAAAGAGGGAGCGGAGGAGCGGGGGGGGGGGGGGGGAGACAGCGAGGAGATTGAAGTGCTGGAGGGAAAGGAGAGAGGGAGTGAAAGGGGAGTGAGGAGGGGTAGGGGAAGGGAAGATAGTGTTAGGTGAAAGGAAGGGAAGGCAGACGAGCGGTGGAGCATTAACTACGATTCATACTGTTTCATCAAAATGATTCTGTATAAAATAACAGTGAATATGGAAACAAAATCATGTCTGAAATCCATTTTCTACCGCTCATACTATAAACACGGTCTGGAGACAAACTCCCTTATGGAGACAAACTCCCTTACGGAGACAAACTCCCATCCAGACATAAATACCGCCTGTATGCATCCAGAGCCAAACAGCGCCTGGACCTGTCCAGAGACAAACACAGCCTGCACGCGTCCAGAGACAAACACCGCCTGAACGCGTCTGGAGACAAACACCACCTGGACGCATCTGGAGACAAACACCATCAGGACATGTCCGGAGCCAAGCAGACCACAGACAAACACTGCTCAGACACATCCGGAGATAAACTCCCATCTGGATATCAGCACCGCCTGGACACGTCCGGAAACAAACCCGACCCAGACACGTCTGGAGACACACCTCGTCCACAAATAACCACCTTTCAGATATGTCCAGACACAGAC
>CM068952.1:142525754-142536684 GCA_035128595.1 Eptatretus atami
ACCAAAAAAAACAACGTTGCATTTATATAGACATTTCAGGGATATGTTCACAAACGTTCTTCAAAATAAACAGCTGCGTGTGACGGGTGGAAAAAAATTGGGCTCGGTAATTTAGTAAACTCGTTAATATGACAAATGGCTCGGAAATCGGGCATTATTTCACAAAAACTCACTCACAATGATGGAGCACGAACCACTCACTCAAGATGACAGAGCATGAACCACTCGCTCAGGGTGACAGAGCATGAACCATTCGCTCAGAAATTGAAGTGGTTTGTGCTCTGTCACCTGAGCGTGAGTGCGTTTGTAGCTCCTGTCACCTGACAGCGCAGTGGTTGCATGCTTCATCTCACTGAAGCGAATGGTTCATTGCCTCTGTCACCCTGAGCCGAGTGGTTCATGCTCTGTACAGTCTTGAGTGAGTGGTTGTGTGCTCTGTCACGCGAGTGAGTGGTTTGCTGCTCTGTCACCCTGAGTACGTGGTTTTTGCTCCGTCACCCGTGAGTGGTGGTTTGTGCTCCATCACCTGATGGGTTGCGTCGATGAGTGGTTTGTGCTCCGTCACCCTTGAGTGAGTGGTTGTGCTCCGTCACCCTGAGCAGAGTGGTTCATGCTCCATCGCCTGAGCGAGATGGTTCATGCTTCTGTCACCCTGATGCGAGTGGTTCTGCTCTCTGTCTCTTGAGTGGTGAGTTGTGCTCCATCATTGTGAGTGAGTTTTTGTGATAATTGCCCGATTTCCGAGCCTTTTCATATTAACGAGTTTACTAAATTACCGAGCCCAATTTCTTTTTCCCGTCACACGCAGTGTTTATTTTGAAGAACGTTTGTGAACATATCCCTTGAAATGTCATATAAATGCAACGTTTGTTTTTTTTTGGTGGAAGCTTACTTTGGTTTATACAGAGTACTGTAGTTGGTAATCGCAGACTGACTCAACCTCGCAATTCCCGGAAATGCCGATATCGGCAGCAGTGTGTGTGTGTGTGTGTGTGTGTGTGTGTGTGTGTGTGTGGGTGATCGTGTGTGTGTGTGTTGTGGCATGTGCGTGTGTGCATGTGTGTTGTGTGATGTGCGTGTGTGTTGTGTGTCGTGTGTGCTTGTTGTGTGTGTGTGTTGTGTGTGTGTGTGTGTGTGTGTGTCACTCTATGTTGGTGTGTGTGTGTGTGTGTGGCGTCGTGTGTTGTGTTGTGTGTGTGGTGTTGTGTGTGTTGTGTTCATTGGCTGACATCATTCTCTCGTTGTTCTCTCTCCTCTCTCTCTCTCTCTCTCTCCTCTCTCTTCTCTCTCTCATCTCTCTCTCTCTCTCTCTTCTCTCTCTCTCTGTCTCTGTCTCTGTCTCTGTCTCTGTCTCTGTCTTGTTGTGTCTTGGACATATCTGAAGGTGGTTATTTGTGACGAGGTGTGTCTAGACGTGTTCTGGGTCGGGTTTTTCCGGACGTTCCCAGGCGGTGCTGATATCCGATGGGAGTTTATTCGGATGTGTGCTGGCAGGTTTGTCTGTGGTCTTTGTGCGTCCGGACATTCCTGTCTGTGTTTTTCCAATTGTGTGTTTGTCTCCAGATGCGTCAGCCGGTGTTTGTCTCGGCGCGTGCAGGCTGTGTTTGTCTTGGACAGGTCAGCTGCTGTTTGGCTCTGGATGATACAGGCCTGGTATTATTGTCTGGATGGAGTTTGTCTCGTAAGGGAGTTTGTCTCAAAGGGGTTTGTCTCCAGACCGTGTTTATAGTATGAGCGGTAGAGAAATGGATTTCAGAATGATTTTGTTTCATATTCACCTTGATATTTTATACAGAATCATTTTGATGAACAGTATGAATCGTAGTTATGCTCCCGCTCGTCTGCCTTCCTTCCTTTTCACCTACACTATCTTTTCCCTACCCCTCCTCACTCCCTTTCCTCCCTCTCTTTCCCCTCCAGCACTTCAATCTCTCGCTGTCTCCCCCCCCCCCCCCCGTCCTCCGTCCCTCTTTTTTCCATATATATATATATATGTATATATATTAATTATATATATATATATATATATATTATATATATATTATATATATAGTATTGAGCGGCCACGGGTACGAGACACGCTTATCACTCGGGGATTAATCCCCGGTTATCCTCGGTAGGCGGACCTGGGGCCACCGCTCACAATTAAGGTTGTGGTGGTGGGTTGTTTTTTTTAAACCACGAATGACCCAGTCAACCCGAGTTCCAGTGTCGCCCGTCTAATTACTTCGTTTAACTCGAGGTCACGTGGTTCTGAGCGGGAAGCGCGCCCTCGGCAAAGCACCAATTTATCTGATTAGATTTATTAGGGCGGCGAGCGTTTTAATCGCTGGTGCTGCCGACGATTTTTCTGGTCAAATCTGTGGTAATTACTCCCAGTCTATCTCGGTTCGGACAATGCTAGACCATGGAAGGAGGACAAAACGGACAGGTGGAAATCGACAAATAATTTATATAATAAAATAAATAAATAAGAAGAACCTTTATTTGCTGAGTAAATAAAGAATGAATTTCAAAGCAAATCAATCAATATGCAGGAAGAGACAAGAGCAGATGCTTATCGGGGGTTGGTTACTTACAGTAAACCAGACAGGGTACCCAGCAGATCTTCAGGGGGGGGAGGGGGATTCGTCTCGCTCACCAAATCGTTCTGTGAAGCGAAAAAGTCCTGAAATGCGTGTGTGCGTGTCACTCTCTGCCAGCACGCTTTGCCGTTGACCTCTCGCGGGGCGCTTCAATGCAGTCGAAGGCCTGGAGGGCACCGAATCGTTTCTGTGTGGGTTTAGATCCTGGTGTTGTGGTAATCGACCGTGCTCTACTTGTTGGCGGCGCCGATCACACCACACGCGCACAACACGCTCGCTTGCGAAGCATGTGAAGGGCGAATTGAGGCAAAATGAGGGCGGGCTCAGAGCTCCTGAAAGATGTGTGTGAACGTGTCTGTCGTAAGAAAAAAGTTCCCATAAGAGAGGGATCTATCCTTTTACCTTTCTAAACGCACTACATTTAAGATCCCATTAGCATGGTGATGGGCTAATGTGGGAATGCATTTAAGGAATAACTGTCTGAGGACCTGGATGTTGTGGATGCATTCATCAGACCAGATTCTAAAATCTGTAGCTATATATTATTTTATTTATATATCTTGGTTGCTCAGCCCTCACAGGGCAGAACAGGATTAACATCTGAAGAGGGTCACAGAGGGTTAATTCCTCTTTTGTTTGACAAACGGTTAATCCAGAAATGGCAGCTTCTCTTGCTCCCACAGCAGTTTGCATGTTCAATCAATTCCTGTTGATTCCATCTGTTCTACCTGTCTGCTGACGCAGATCTGCACTGCTTCATGAGCAAGACTTTCTGCAGTCCTTGTACATATTGCAATTACACACTCAGATTTGATCACAGTTGGAATTTGGCGCTATAATTTAATGATATGATACAAATGGTGTGCCATGGTTTATGCCACACCAATCCATGAATACAATTATTCTGTCGTTCTTTTTTTAGCCCAATAATATGGAAGTCATCAGGCCATCTTGTTTCTACTTCTTTACATTTTGCTAGCTTTGCTATTTCAAAATTCAGGAGTTAGGTTGCTTATCATATCCGTTCTTGAGTTAAAATATGTTGCTGTCATCCTTTTCCTTTGCAGTGGAATTTTGGCTGATGACCCTGTCTGTAGTGTATGAGTCCCAATGTGTGTCCCTATTAGTCATATAACCCATTTTATATCTACCCTAAAATTACAAAACTGCTTCCTAATTCCTCCTGAATTACTATCTCATTCTGTGAACCTTTGTGTCATTCTTTGAGTAAAGTTTTAGAATGAGTTGCACCGATATACTAGATAAGGTTGTTATAACTTAGAATCTCACCCAATTATGTGCTGGCATGTCATCTTGCCCTACGGCTGCCTGGATCTTGGATGCTTCCCGACAATTTTTATCATGTTATTAGGATTCAGACTCAGTACTACTCAATAAAATTGCCGCAGTGTGCCATATGGCAGAAATCCGCTGGGTGACTGGACACGGATTCCTGATTCTCTGGATGCCTGGATAATCAATAATGTAAGTGGACCTTGTTCATGAAATATGAGAACATTGACTCTGGGCATATTAATTTTCAGGATGAATTTTTTTTCCTTTATTAAATCAAAGTCAACATGTCCATTCATGGGGACTTCGTTTAAACAAATACTGAACATGTCTCCCTTTTCTTTATGTAATATTTATTAACTTAAGATATTTTCATACAGGTTCGTATTATGCTTTTTAACTGCCAAAATTCCTGGAAATAAAATGATGATTGTCCCAAGTGTCCTTCCAGGCCCGTTGTGATATATTAAACTGTGGACACGAGGAAATGTAATTGGACACAATTTTTGCGATTGTGTCTCGGCTGGAAAGACGTGAAACCTGGTTTTTGTAAGCATATATTTGGAGCGAACTCTGCTCACGATACCTTGAGATTTACTCCTCAATGAATGACTACCATCTATTTTTTTTAATTTGGCTTCATATAGGTTCATACTCCCATCTCTCCATCTCATAATCATTCTCCCCAAGCCTTTTCTCTTTTCCTCACCCTTTTATACTCTCCCTCTTCATCTTTCTTCATTACCCCACTTTATGTGTATGGATCTGACAAAATGGTGCAAAATGTAGATTTGTTTCTTTTGAGCTGTCTTGTCTGGGTTCGATTCTCGACCACAATTATACATTGTTATATTGGTTGTTATATGGTTCTTCAACCAGGCAATTGCCAAGCCAGCCAATGTATTTATTTTCTTTGGACTTCCTTTGCGCACCTTGAACGCTCAAGTGATGTGGAATCAAATCTCAGTGATTCCAGGTGTTGCTCTGTATCCATCTTGGTCACACTCTTCCCTCTGTTTAGGCAGCACGTTGCACTCATTTAGCATCATTTGTTTTTCTCTTCAATTGAGCCTCACTTCCTTGCAACAAACATCACGGGGCAATTCACCCTGGGCGCTTCACTCCTCGTAGCGGCTGGAGAGATAACCACGGGGTAACTACAAGAAGCATGGTATGAACAAAATATGTTACGAGAAGAAATGACATACTATAGATTTTTTTTGATGCCGGGACCGAAACTTTTGTACTGTCATGTGTGCATAAAAGGTATGTGGGCCAAAGTGTAACAAAATTTCTCGGGGTGTGGTTGTCAGAAAAGAGCAGCACATACCATATTTTGTTGAGGGCCCGCTTGCATCTTCTCCGCTGCTAGACCCCTTCGACCCCGATCTTCTATATATATTACATGCCAATGAACAAATCTTTGGTACCATACGGGTGATTGAAGGTTGTAGTTCAGTTTCATCGGAATTGTTTGTGTAGTTTTGAGATAAGCGCTTATTCCTCTTTCTGCGGGGGCATACCTTCCTCTAAGACCCCTCACCCGATTTTTTTCTAATGCCATGACAATCTTTGGTGCACACGGGTGAGTGAGGTTGTAGTTCAGTTTTACAGTCGAGATGTGTGGTAGTTTCTGAGCAAGAAAGCGAATACCTATTTGGTGGCAACCCTCCGTAAACCCCCCTGAGCACCCCGATTCTTTAATGGCGTGAACAAACTTTCGGTACTTGCATGAGCGATGAAGGTTGTGGTCAAGTTCATCGTAAAATTGTGTGTCATTTCTAGAGGAAACAATACCTCTGTTCATGTGGGCAACCTCCCCGTAAATTCCCTCCGTAGCCCCATTCAGTACCCGATTATTTTTTTAATTGCGGAAACAAAAACTTTTGTAGACTCATGCCGGTGATGAAGGTTGTGGTCAAATTTAATTCAGGCAATTGGCCTGTGTATGTCTCTCTTAAAGCAGATCTTACCTATTTTGGGGGGCAACTCCTGCCCAAGACCCTCGGGGCCAGTTTTTTTTTATGCTATGAACAAACTTTGGGACTCCACGGGTGGTCGCATACTTTGTGTAACAGTTTCATTATCAATCGCATTAGTCATAGTATCCCAAGAAGTTGCACATATTTTGGAGACGACAGATACTGTGATGGACGACTGTGCCAACCCATAAGCTGCCTGCCAACTACGTTCCAGGTAGCTAAAAACTAGAAAATATATAGATGCCGTGATGTGGATGCTCCTGTGGTTAAGCAGTAACATCACTTCATTCGAGTGCCAGCAATAGCTCATCTTACTCTCACTAAAGCGACACCATGGATCGTTAACAGCTGGTCAAATGTGTCACGCACGACGAACACCAGTTTAACGTCCACTGAGCGGACTGCACACACATGATGAATGACACTTCTTGTGAAACACACAGGGTGGCAGTTTATGCTGGGTTGGATTCAAACTCAGGCAAATGAGCTTGGAATAATTAATGTGGTACCTCTAGGGCAGATCCTGCCAGTATCCTCACTCTGCCGTCTAATGAGATTCCAAAAAATATTTTACTGCCTCCACTTATGATGAGTGGCCATTCTCGTCTGTTGTATGAGGTTCAGTTCGCAGATTACTTAAAGGGGTCTTGATAGCTTCTGACTGACATGGATTGAATTAGAAGAAAAAAATTCCGCCTAATCAGTGAAGAACATACAATTTCCCTTCATTTGACAATCATCTAATGTATATTTTGGCTGATATTCTTGCTGTCAGAGTTGCAGCTATTTGAAGAACGTAAAGTGTAGCGGGTGAAGGAGAAAAAATGTCTTCATCTGATAAAAGTCGAATTGGTATGTGGAGGGGTCACCTGTTGTGCTTACCTTTCTGAGCTGGACTCCCCTGATGTGGAGAAAGCAGGGTATAAAATCGACAGAATATTGAACTTATTATCGTGTTGCCTAGGGTTCCCATCAGAATGTTGCTGCCTGTTTTTGGCTGCTGCGTTGCATCATTGGTTAGTGGGCTCGGCTATGCCGCTGATGCGTTGCCTGTCCGATATTTGCAGTATACTGGTGCTCATTTTTGCGACCTCTAGGATGACAGGCTGAGGTTCAACCCCTCTGGTGGTATGCCCTCGGGTGTCCAGGATATTGATTAACATTACACCATGTCTCTTAAAATGTCTTTGGTGCTGATCGTTGTTTTCCACAAGTGGGGTATGTTTGTTCGTGTGAGCGTCTCGAGCAACGCACATTTACATGTTTTGTTAACTTTACTCTCATGCTTCAAAGAATTTTTTTTACACACATTTCTGTTGCGATCGTTCAGTTAGAAAACTTTTGCTACAATATATAACTATTGCATTGAAGTCGGCTGATCTGGGCCCAGGTTTCCAGTGGTCGAAGTTACATGTGTATGATTGTAGCTGAGATTTCGCAAACAACTCAAAAGGTCAAATGTCTAAGGGAGTGTCAGCATTACGGAGTTCACTTGTATCTCAAGGCCATTCTTCCATTGTGCCTCACCCGGCCTTGAGAATGCATTCGTTCAGAGAACTCTCTGGAACCAGGCACTTTCCGCAATAGAAGGTTTCGACTCATGACCTATCACGCTGCCCATTGGCGGAGCAGAACTGCAAGAACTTCAAATTCCGCTAACCCAGTGGAGGAATTTTGATTGCCACGCTTATTGCACGTGCCGATAGCGCAGATACAGGATTCAGCTCGTCCAGCAAACTAGGCAATTTAAGTGGATTCCTTAAGATCTGATGTGTTGTTTACACTCTTCATTTTCTTAGGAGCAAAAAAGCGCCAGTTAGAGCTGCAAAAATAAAATAAAAGTTGATGTTAACATCTAAGACAAAGAGGACTGAAGCTTAGGACACGGTTACTTCCTTAGGTTTAAAGTTTTAATTACTAATGAAAACACGAATCAATCGGCACGATTCACCACCATGGGACGTAACACTGCTTTTACCAATTACAGCTGGGTCGGATTAGGCTTCGGGGGGGGGGGGCCAGTGCACTAAATCTCTCGGGCTCCGAAGATGTGTGATGAAATTTATCACAATTAGAGCGCATTATCGGAAACTCTTAAGCTTGAATATGCATTTAAGGATGCATTTGTCTAGAAAACACTCTAATTCCAGAGTCAAGTCAATTACCAAAATGGAAAATGTGCTTTACCGAACATGGGAATATTATGATCCAACTTGAAATGAGGACTTATTTCACAACAAGCCTTTGCAGACTTAAGGATGCAACTTCTTATTACATTCTTCAAAGTCAGGTATCACAGTAGTTCACTTTATCAATGTGAGGAAGCACAATGCAGATCGACCGAGATGGTTTTGTGTTGCATTTGAAGTATGCCGTACCTTATTGATGAACACAAGCTTGCTAAAGATCTCTCCCCACTGAGGTGTATCCATCAGCACATCAGCACAATATCCACATCGGGACCAAATTCTGTGCGACGTTGTTGCTGCTGAAACAGATCTCCTTGGCATTGGGACACATTCCTGGACGGGTCACCTGCGAGCCAGATACCAGCAAGTGGCATCATTTTGCGTCGGACAGGATGACAGGCAAAGTCAACCCTACCTGGTATTAATTCAAAGCTCAGTGGGATTTTGAACTCAGGATCCTAGTGGGATCAAGCCATGCCGCTACCATTAGCCAAACGCAGGCATATAGTAATTGAAGGGCCCATATGTGTTAGGAAAGTGTTACAGACCCTTCCTCGTAAAGTAAGCTTGAGCTTGGCTTCTTGGCGATTTGCAGTCTCTCTGCTGAAAAACAAACTGCACCATCTCACCAGGGAAAAATCTCACCTTAGAATCTGTGGAGTACTCTGTGTACCAGTTTTTCAGCCTCACATCTGAATGCTTTGCTGGTTCAGGTGTTTAAGGTTACAGGAATCCGATAACAACCTTGTTAGTTGTTTGTTCGACGATTTATACCGCAGAAAATTGGCTGCCATTATGACCAAGAATGTCTCACAGGGGAAGTATTATATATCACGAAGAGACTTGCCTATTCTGAGGACTCATTGTGTCGTAATTGGCTGCTATGAACAACATGACTCTTGGCTTGTATTTCTGACTTTTTAACAAAATAAAAAAAAAAAATAATAAATTAAAAAAAAATTAAAAAAATATAAAAAAAATTAAAATTTAATTATTAAAAATTAAAAAAAATTAATTAATAAAAATTAAATTTAAAAAAAAAAATAATTAAAAAAAAAAAAAAAAAAAAAAATTAAAAAAAAAAAATAAAAAATAAAAAAAAAAAAAAAAAAAAATTATAACTTAAAAAAAAAAAAAAAAAAAAAAATTAAAAAAAAAAAAAAGTTAAAATAAAAAAAAAAAATATTTTTTAAATATTTTAAAAAAATATAAAAACAATTATTTAAAAAAAAAAAAAAAAAAAAAATTTATAAAAATAAAAAATATAAAAAAAAAAAAAATATTTATAAAAAAAAAAAAAAAAAATAATAAAAAAATTATTTAAAAAAATTAAAAAAAAAAAAAAAAAAAATAAAAATAAATTAAAAAAAAATTTTTAATAAAAAAGTAAATTAAAAAAATTTTCTTTCGTTTTTTCTTAAGTCCTCACCGGTACACATGACAACACTAGAAATGGCTTCGAGAAGACAAAAAGATTGACGCTGTTTCAGTCACATCTGAAACTTGCAGTTGCCTTATTTGTATTGCTGAATGGACTGGATTGTATTCACAGTTCAAGGAATGCGTGTCAAGATGATCCGATGTGTAGCAAGTTCTTAGTTCATGTTCTACGCGTTGGATTTTTGCTTTTTGATCTCCTGCATATCTATCCAGCTGCTTAGTACAAGCAGAATAAGGCTTCTATTATTTTTAACAATTGTGCATTTTATGAGGAAGCATTGAAGGTTTCTAGCATAGTTTAGTATTACATAATGTTTTATTTTGAGATGTGAGGGAGTCAGATTTGATTCTGAGGCCGTGAGAGGTAATCCAAGATGGCACCAGTCCACCGGGTCTTAATGTTCAATTGCGCTTAATTTGGAACCACCAGTTGTAGAAACATTTAGGTGGCATTTCCAACTAGTTGGGATTGCCTCATTTATGATCGTTTATTGCCAGAATCAGGAAATTGCATGTTTAGGTCAAGGTCAAGGAAAAAATTGACAAAACAAGCATCGTTTGAATTTGAAATGACCCCAGGGTGTCTCATGTGTGACGATGTCGTTTGAAACTAATCTTAAGATGCCCATACTAAAAGGCCTAGAACGCGTACGCACTGTCACACCAACCTTCAGAGACAGTGCACTGTTTCGGTAGCCATCGGTCAGGATTTAAGTCAAACAGAGGAAGCTCGCGCACTGAAGAGGCTTGTCTCTTTTGAGGCTGTCATTTGCTGTCCACCACAAGATGGAAACATGTACAATTTCTTTCCCTGAAACCATGCGCCCGCCAGCTCTGTAACTGGAGGAAATGCGGGATTGGGTTAAAGCAGCTCTACTTCGCTGCTGGATCAGATCTGCTTGAAACAATTAGTGCGCGCTGTGGCTGATGCAACAATTTTCGATGGTGCAAGCTGTGGTTAAAATGTAAATCCTGGGGAACACAGCATTTTCAGGTCTGGAGAAGGTGTTTTGCACCTAATCTCTGCTGTGAAAGCGCCGCATCGACCCTTGTGGGTGTGTTACCTACCTTGCCAGCCTGAGTACAGACAGAGAGGTGTTTAAGGGACTGGAAAAGCGCGTGGCTCCTTCTACTGTGATGCCAAGAATGGGGACCTTCGTGCATGAGAACAACGAATTGTTTTGTTTTGTCACGTGAAGTGTTCTCTTCCTCTTCAGGGGCAAGATGTAGGCAACAGATGGAGTGGGTTCCTTCTGCTATCTGCTGGTTACTTGGCCGCTTTGCCCCATGTTCCAAGAGGCGCACACTCGTCTTTCTGTGTGGGCAGATGTGCTGTCAAAAGAGTAGTAAGAAGGTGACCGTACGTTGATTCTGATGTGTGGTTGGCTGTGGCTTCTATCAGCGACAGCTCCCTGATGAGCTGGGTTGCATCTCTCTTCGG
>CM068952.1:142559248-142571430 GCA_035128595.1 Eptatretus atami
GAAATCTGAAAAAAAAAACCAAACATGATAGGAATGACACCACATTATGATGCCATAATATGACACCACAATCCTCTCATGGATTACCATCACGACATCTTTTGACATTTTACTTTTGTTGTGTGATTGTGATGGATGAAGAAGAATATCAATGAAGAATGACACCACATTATGATGCCACAATACGACACAACAATCCTCTTCTGGTTTAGGATCACGATATCTTGTGACGTTGTTCCATCACAATCCCACAACAAACGTAAAATATCAAAAGATGTCGTGATGGTATTCCATAAGAAGATTGTGGTGTTGTATTGTGGCATTGTAATGTGGTCTTGTTCTGACCTTGTTTTTTTCTTTTTTTAGATTTCATCCCTCTATGTTTTTACATTAAAAAAAATTTTTTTCTTGTAATCATTAGAAATGCACCATCGACGTAGAAGAGGTGACATGATCACAGTTTACAAGACCATGGTAGTTGAAGTAATAAAACCAACAGATGTTCTTCAGAAAGGCAATCCACCAAAGTAGCTGAGGACACACATTCAAGTTTCACAGACACAGGTCGATACTGGATATCAGAAGCAAGTTCTTTCATCAAAGGATTGTACCGGATTGGAACAGTCTCCCTGAAAGTGTGGCTGAAGCAAAATCGATTCAATCCTTGAAGGCCAAATTTGACATTCATTGGTGGAATCAAAGGTTCCTGACTGACAGTCCCTAACACATCTAAAATATTATCAAATGCTATCTAAAGTATTATCAGACATTGCAGAGAAGACCGGGATGATTTCAGGAACATTCCTTCTTTTGATGATGACGACGACGACGACGACGACGACGATGAACTTTTCAATAACATGTGTAAAAGGCCTTTTGTGGACTGCCCTGTTTGTAGGCATCCCCATCGAGTAGGAATGAAAATTGTTGGCAAAATTGTTCCGTGGTGCAGAAGAGCTTCCATCAGTCATCACTTTAGACTGACTTATAAGGAAATGTCGAAAATATCTTTTATAGCCATCATGCCAAAACATGTTATTATGTACAATAAATGATCAATGAGAATCGAGGTATATGTCGGGAGATTGAGGATACTTTGCATTTGGTTACCTTGCTCAGGCAAATAAATAGAAAATTAATTTGCACAAAGCACTGAGGAATGGGCTGGCACGGTGTTGTCTAACTGAGGTCTTACATTGCCGTTTGTGACACAGAGAATAGGATTTGTGGAAGTGTTATGTAATGCAATTAGTTCATAGGACTGAGTGGAAGGAGAAAATATCAATGACGTGTCCATTTGACAGAAAACAAACTCGACTGAAAGTTAGACCCAACACTGTGGGCTCCATGAATTTGCAGTATTATTCACACACTAAAGGTGTCAAATTATTTGGCATTTTATATAATGCACTTTATAAATTTTGTATCGAGCTCAATATTTTAATAATTAAAATTGTAGGGCTGGCACGATAGCTCAAAGGTAAGGCACTCAAATTTGAGTTGTCAAGTCTGGATTCAATTCTCCACCGGACTTTTAACTGTCACTCTTGTGTTTTGCATGCAGGTTGTTGTTACCCTGCGCATGCGAAACAAAAAGCAAGCTTAAGCAATTGGTTCATTCTGTCTGTCCATCCATCTTATCTGTTTATGAGCGTCAGTTTGTGAACGAGGAACAACATATTCAAATCAAATGTTGTATTTTTGAACATGAATCGGAACATGAAATGAAAGACAAGCGTTTCATTTTACCTTAGTTTGGCTCTGAAGTCATCATGATCACAGATGCGCTGAAAGAAGTGAGATAATATTTCTACTCTCTCTCTCTGCCTGCCTGGCAGTCAAACACAATTGAAAACAAGAAAAAGAGCAATCAGACATTGCAAACCCTCACCAGAACTTCTTTTGCATGGTGTATTTTTATAGGTTTCAAGGTAAATCCAATATGGCTACCAAACCATGTGACCAATGGCATCATAGGTGTGAACCTTTTGTTTCTCATGGACAAGCAATCATAAGTGTAAAGTTTCGCCTTGATCTGTTCAGCCACTTGAGAGAAGGTTTTTGAATGTTTATATTTTTAAAGACAATATGGCTGTCGAATTACGTGACCAATGACGTCATGAATATTTTTTCTGTGGACCATTTTATCCCTAGATGACCCTCAAACATTTTCATACTGATTGGATGTGGTGTTCTACATATGCAATTATGACATCAGACCAAGGGCATCTATGATGTCATAAAAATCCCACTCATTCCCCATTAGGAATACTTGCTATGTTCCAAGTTTCAATTTTTTCCTTCGTGCAGTTTCAGAGATACAGAGCTCCAAATTTCTTCCGTTTTTCCAACATGGCTGCCACACCATGTGACCTATGACATCATAACTATCATTAAAACATTCTACATGAGTAGTCACAGCAATAGTGATAACTTGGTCTCAATCGGACAAGCGCTTGCGGAGAAAAACACGAGATTTCTGTGCAGACAAACAAACAAACAAACAAAGACAGACAGACAGACAGACAGACAGAGAAACAAGCCGGTAGGCGGCCATGGGTCGCCGAGCATCTGATGACCTTTGACCCCTGATCTGAGTTAATCTACTTTACGAATTGCAATCGAATCGGTTAACCCGTGTATGAGCAAGGGGGCTTTGAATGGTCATTTTGCCCTGTACTCATTGACCTTTGACCCCTGACTTAGCCGAGATAGGTCAATATGTCCTGAAGCAAAGTTGTAGTAGCCATCCGACAAGCGGTTGCAGAGAAAAACATGAAAGTTCTGTGCAGACAAACAGGCAAACAAACAAACAGACAAACGGACCCAAATGCAATACCCTCTCCTCTGGCGAGGGTAACAAGAAGGGCACTCGGTAAAGCACATACCTCTGCCACATAATGCCTGATCCACGAGAACATATTGGGGCCAATACATTTTTGAAGTATCATACTTTATATAATTTTTGGCCCTATCTCTCAATGGTGAAGAATCACTTTGAAAATTAAACAATTCTCGTATCCACATCCACATTCGGATCTTCACCAATATGGAAGTGATTCGTCGTGGTCACACACCCAACCTGTCCACCAAGTTTCATCCGAATCCGTCCACAACTTTTTTGAGATATCCTGTACATAAACAATCAAACAGACAAACAAATACACAGACAGAGGTGAAAACATAACCTCCTTCACCTTCGCGTGGCGGAGGTAATAATTCCAATCAGGGAACCTATTTTTTTTAAGGATGTTATAAAGGACACAAACAACAATCATGAATAACTAATGTAAGGTGATGGACAAGGTGATGTAATAGAAGCGGTAAAAACCGAATTAATTTTATATATACGCCTTTGAACCTTGATTTAATGATTTAATTATACACTTTACGACTGCGTGAAACAAACCGCCTTCATAATACATCCAAGACACATGAACTGTATAAATATATAGCATTGGAGGGTGTGGCATGCTTTTCGAGGTGGAAGAATCAGCCGCCATTTTGATTGTGGGTTTGTATGTACTGATCCATCATCTTCATCAACTCGTCTTTATCGTCGTCATCATCATCATCATCATCATCATCATCATCACGATTGCATTATTGTATCAAGTTTATCATCATTATTATTAAAGGTAAGTTTCATGATCTTAATAACTTCAGAAAATAACTTTATTTCATGTTCTTAATACAGGAAAACAAACCTGGTGTTGGCTTAATTATTCAAGTGTTGATCAAAAAGGTGTTTTTTGTTAATTAGGTCACAATGTGACAAAAGTAGGTCAACGACACAAAACAAATACCAGGTGCACAACTTCAATGCTGGTACACTAACTAACTCGGATTGGTATGATATGATGTAAATTCCCATTATTGTTGCATAATTTCATTCCAAAAGTCCCAGCCAGCTCCGAGATACAGTTCGGATATTGGCAGAAAAAAAGGGAGAAAAACCTGAATGGTGATTTAGTACTACTAGGGTTGTTAGACCTTGACCTTTAACCTGGAGGGGCATGACGTATATTAAGTGTACATGCGCCTTGCTATAGGCTATCGAGAAAAGGCAATTTCGTTCCGATCGGACAAACCTACTCTAAGTCGAGTTTTTGTGAAAAGTGTTAAAATGTCCATAATTGAGTCATGACCTTAAAAAGAGGTCAGGGTCAAAAAACTTGTCAAACCCACAAACTTTCTATTAACATTATTGATGCAAAATGTCATTCCTGAAGTCCCAGCCGGCTCTGACATGGATACAACTCGGAAATTGGCGGTAAATGAAGGGAAAAACAAAAAACAAATCTAAATGCTGGTTTAGAACTCCAAACGGTCAAAGGAACTCTGGGGTACCATTATATTAAATTTGGGGCACTAATTATGGAAACTAAGCCTCCCTATATTCTATAGGGAGAGGCTTAATGAGAAAAGGAAAAGATGAGGATATTAACCATATATTGGCATATGGTAACATCCATAGACATTCGATACCCATCAATTGATGGTGTGTTGATAAAGTAAGGTCATCGTTGGCTACTAGCATAATTACCGAGTGGCACTTAAAACGATTCCATGACTCTTATCTCATGATATGGGATCTTGCGAACACAAGCATTTATTTGTGCTGCATAAAGCACAGGATGTTGAAGAAACATTTATCAGCAGTGGCTTAATGATCTCCAAAAATGAGGTTGAATTGGTTGAAAATCACAAATATGTCGTAAACATTTTATCA
The DNA here is from genome assembly GCA_035128595.1 of Eptatretus atami. Classification (NCBI taxonomy): domain Eukaryota; kingdom Metazoa; phylum Chordata; class Myxini; order Myxiniformes; family Myxinidae; genus Eptatretus; species Eptatretus atami. The sequence continues at coordinate 142,563,981 of CM068952.1, forward strand.
CGTCCATTTGATCGTCCTATTTACTTCATGACAGGATAATGTTATTGTGATAGAAAATGTGAATTTCAATCCTAAATCGTGAGACAACTGGAAAATTATCGCACCTCAGCGATCATGCTACACATGTCAAAGGCTATCCCTAATATGATACTCTGTTCGACTTTTACACAGAACAACTTTTGGAATGCATGACCCATCTCCACAAACATTACACGATCACATATTACGACCAGTATGTTTTTCATCAACTCTTAGGTATACCAGCATTATAATCTCCCAATGCACCCACTGCATCTGTATAAAAGTATTATATATATATATATATATATATATAAATATATATATATATATATATATATATATACATATATATATATATATATATATATATATTATATATATAAAATTATATTTATCCCTGTGTCGTAAGAGGCGACCAGGGTTGCGTTAGGAAGGGCATCCGGTGTAAACCTGTGCCAAATCACTATGCGGATCATACGGATGATCCGCTGTGGCGACCCCTAACGGGAGCAGCGAAAGAAGAAGAAGAAGATATATATAATTATATAAAAATGTGTTTGTATCAGTGTGTCTCCTCCATAACTACAAACCATGAAATTAATGGAGTTAAACTTTGCATGCATACGAACATAATTCCAAGAATGCAAAATGAAAATTGGGTGTTTGGGTTAATTAAAACACACCTTTTGAGATAATTAACGGCTTCTTTAATTATGTCCTTTATCAGGCACATCCTCGGCCACCTCACTCTTTATGGGGTCTTAAGGTGTATCCTGGGTAACTTCACTGGGATCTGAAGCCACCAGTTTTTTGGCCTGCTCAACCATACCTTGACTTGTAACAGGCCGCAATGCTTTCTTCAGCATAAAGTTGTTGTTTTTTCACTTTCCTCACTCATATTATTGAATGCCTGTTCATCATAGCTACGAATTGCTGGGTACAATGCAATGCTTATAAACGCCCGGAGATGCAGGCGTTCATGGCTTTATTTCATTTTTGCACATGCTAAACCTCGAGAATCTTATACTATGCCAAATTCCAAAATTTAAGCTCAATATTTGAACTCAGCAGCAGCTCCGACTGCCAAGAAAAGTGTTCATTTGTCCAATTCGGACATTGCATGGGCATTTCCAGGTGCATGGGTTTATCAATGGCAATTGGTATTCACTTGCCAAGCCAGGCATTCCATTGGACTGCTTCCTTGAGTGCTTAAGCTACTTGCCGAGCATCCCACAGTCTATAGCGGTACAGTTCATATCCCGATCGGGATGTACAGTCGACAGTTGCTTTCAAGGTAGAGATACGTGTACAGCACACACGGACCTTGAACATATGGGTAGATTTGGATCTGTAGGGACTCTCTGCGAGTGTATGGGCATGCCATGTCTGTTACCGGTGCCGTGATCATCGCAAAGTGTCATCCCATATCTTATGGAGGTTTTATCGGGTTTTCCTTTGTCCACGTAACTGTTTCTAAAGCATTTGGTTTTCGGGTGTGCTTTATAAAGGATATAATGATTCTATTTGTGAGTTTCAAAGCAATTTTTTTTTGATAACACCCAATTTCTGAGCTGTTTGCCGTATTAACGTGTTTTCAAAATTACCAAGCCAAATTTGTTCCAACCCGTCACACGCAACTGTTTTTAAAGATTAATGGTTGTGCACATCTCCTTGAAATGTCGATATAAGTGCAACTGTGTTTTTTGGTGAAAGCTACACAAGGCTTTTGGGTTGTATACAGTATGTACTGAAGTCAGCATTAACACTGACTCCAATGTGACGGTTCCAAAAAAATTGCCGATATCAGCCAAGCACGTGTGTGTGTTGTGTGTGTGTGTGTGTGTGTGTGTGTGTGTGTGTGTGTGTGTGTGTGTGTGTGTGTGTGTTGTGTTTGTTCATAAAGCATAATATTTTCTCTGTGTAACTCTCCCCCCCCCCCCCCTTCCCTCTCTCTGCTCTGTCCCATCCTCACCCAACCCCTCCTAATACAGTGCAGCGTCCTCCTGTGGAGGAAAACTTCCTTTTTGAACATGGATTTATTGTGGATTTATTATGTGCGCACTGCTTATTCAATGTACACGAATTATAGTCAATTGCTTTTGATTACTTAGTATTTCAATTGCTGACATGTATTCATTTCTCTGTAACCCATTTTGATTGGAACCTATATAATCAAACATTTACTGGGACCTGTAACCTGATCTCCCATTCCATTTTCTCTGTCTCTGTTTATTTACTCCCACCTATACCTCACTCCTTTCTCTGTCTCTGTTTAGTCTCAAATTGCAGTTCCTGTCATTGCGTGACAGGCCTTTGAAAAGATCAATGCAGCCACCTTTTGACCAGTACGATAAACTTTGGGAGATGTCTTTCTCATGTGAAACATAGCCTACCAAGGTCAGTTGTAGGTCGTCATGACCAAAACTCCCCTCCTTCTCTTTGTTCTCTGTCCTTCTCCCCAACTCTCCCCCACTTTCCCTCAGATATATAATATATATATATATATATATATATATAGTATATATATATATATATATATATATATATATATATGAGCCTGGTGTTGGCGCAGTGGTTAGGGCAGCGGCTTGGGATCCAAGAGTCCTGAGTTCAAGCCCCGTTCGGCCACTGAATTAATACACCAGGGGTTGACTCAGCCTGTCATCCTTCCGAGGTCGGCGAAATGAGTACCAGTATACTGGCGCGGTGTATACCCCGGTTAAAATAGGTGTATCATATCCTGTGTGGACCAGTTGCGTCAGGAAGGGATCCGGCGTAAAACATGTGCCAAATCACTATGCGGATCATACGGATGATCCGCTGTGGCGACCCTAGCGGGAGCAGCTGAAAGAAGAAGAAGATATATATATATATATATATATATATATATATATATATATATTATATATTGTTACAGGCCGGGGGTTCGCCGCCAACCGACCGCTCTGAACGGAGCCGCAAGTCGAGTCGGCCTGACCGATCGCCCGGAATATAGATCGCCGCCCGGATAACTCCGAGCGACGGGTCCTTTACAAGAACCGAAATACGCCAATCGGCAGATCACGTGGGGTAGGGTCGATTGCCAATCTTCAATGTACCTAAATACCCACGTGATCCAACTACCGGGGTATTCCACCCTCGCGGATCTCGTACGGAAAAACCGCCGAGGCGAGTTTGTTCCGTGCGCGATTCCGAGCGGCGTAATCGCCGAACCGTCGGTCCAAATGTCCCCCTATTACGGCAAACCAACGGCTTTCTAACTCCCAACACATGAAATGTTCAGTCAATGAGGGATGGACGAAGCGAGCAGGTTTACATTTACACAAGGACATTTATTATAATGAAACACGTATGCAATTAACAAGCAAACAAAGAACTACAACCGTCTATAAGCAATTATTAATGTACAGTCACTTACACAGTTTTACTTACGGGACTCGGCGCCACAAACATTCATTCGAAAGAAAAGCAGGAAAAAGACCCCATCAAAGGCAATGGGGTCAGACTGGACCTCTTGGTCTTTATGGCGTGGGACTTGGCAGACCGAACGAGTCCCACGAGACCGTTGCAGGTTACCTGCACCCTCGTGGTGTCTGGCTTGGGCGACCCACGATGCTCCTTCCCCACAGCAGCGCGTAGCCGCGGTCGAGCTCGGGCCTTCCGTGTGGCAGGCGAGCTCTCTCCGGCTCTCTCCACACGAACGCGCTTGGCGACCCGCGATGCTCCTTCCCCACGGCAGCTAGCGTAGCCGCGGTCGAGCTCGAGCCCCCCGTGTGGCAGGCGAGCTCTCTCCGGCTCTCTCCACACGAACGCGCGGTTTGCGCGACACAGCAGGCAAGGCTGCGCCCCCAGCTCGCATCTCCTTCGCGACGCCCGGACCTCCACGCAGCTCCCCGGCCTCTGGCCTCCTCCGACTCCCCCAACTGCCGAAGAAAAAAGCTTACTCCTCCCACGGGACTCAGCACACGAACTCTGGCACGGGACTCCACGAACTCAGCCCACGAACTCAGCCCTACCACGGGACTCTTTCCACGAACTCTCTTTACGAACTCTTTTGGGATTCTCTTCACGGGACTTTCACCGCGAACTCTTTCCACGAACTCTTTTGGATTCTCCTCACGGGACTTTCACCGCGAACTCTTTCCACGAACTCTTTTTGGATTCTCCTCGAACAAAGAAAAGATGTCCTCTTTATCCTTTGCACCCCCTCCCGCACCCGGCGTGACTCATGCCCTCGTGATCCACCCCCCGCTCAACCACGGGTGGGAGGGAGTTGTTGACGTCACCGTAGGGTTCTTCTTCCTCTTCGCAGAAAGAGGGGAGGGGACGCTCCATTGTTTCTTTCCCTAACTATTAAATCGATCCGCAGCGCATCTTATCGATTTCAAAACATTTAAACAATGGGAGGTAGCTATCTTGGGAAACATGCACTTATCGACAAGCATGACTAAGGGAACCTGTATGTTGCGTGCGATTGAATCCAAATTCGTAACAATATATATATATATATATATATATATATATATTATATATTATACATATACATCTTCTTTCGGCTGCTCCTGTTAGGGTCGCCACAGCGGATCAGGCGTGTATAATCCGGATAATGATTTGGCATAGGTTTTACGCCGGATGCCCTTCCTGACGCAACCCTGGTCGCCTCTTACGATACAGTGGTATGGTACACCTATTCTAACCGGGGCATACACCGGGCCCAGTACACTGGTACTCACTTCGCCGACCTCAAAGATGACAGCTGATCAACCTCCTGTGTGTATTAATCCAGCGGCCACGGGGCTTGAACTCAGGACCTTTTGGATCCCAAGCCGCTACCCTAACCACTACGCCAACACCAGGCTATATATACACATATACATATACATATAAAAAATATGTAAACTCAATTTCAGCGGAGATCATTGCATGGCTTGCATTCGATGCTCTGTCCGCTCTGTGATATCACGCAAATAAAAATTCTCTGATTGAATATACTTTTCTTGTGGACATTGGACTATGGTGAGTTGCAATTGATTAATAAGAGTTACTTTAAATATTAAGAGTTCCACAACAATTTGGTGCCGTGACTCAAATGTACTGATACCTGGGCACAGCCCATGGTCTGGAGTGATGGCGAACGCTTGAGAACCCTGGACTGCTGGCTTTTTGGTATCTGTGCAGACTATAAGGTAAGCAGAGAGCGTTCACCCTAATCCCTGACAGGGGGGGCCTGCCTTTAAATGGGTAACGCACATGAACGAAGGAAAGTACATGTCTGAGGATCTTTATTGATAGGCCTGAGAGGATGCTAAGTCTTCGTGGATGACCACAGGGTGCGAACCCTGGCACTTGAGTGTAAACTGAGATCAGGGATCCCTAACAGAGAGTTGAATTCTCTGCTATGCTTCGAGAGGGTTTGGTACCCTGCTCGCTAAAGGCCCTGTCACACCTTGACGATTTAGCCAGCGTATGCCGACGTATGAAAAATTTATCTAAAACGCTGGCACACGTCGAATACGTATGGGTAAGTTTTGTATACGTTAAGAGCACGCTGGCATACGTCGTAGTACGCTGGCAAACGTCGTAGTATGCTGGCATACGTCGTAGTACGCCGAGCTGTTCGACAAATTTTCCATGCTTGAAATTTTTCGACGTATGCCAGCGTATGACTCACACGTTCCGCATACGCTGGCATAAGTTGTAGGCACGTTACGCGATCGTTGACACACGTCGACACACGTTACTTGTAAGTTACTCATAAGTCGAAACACGTCGAGGTAATGTTTAGCGTACCCGAAACTTATTTCTAACCTATGAGTAACGTGTTGTAGGCACGTTACGTGATCGTTGACACACGTCGACACACGTTACTTGTAAGTTACTCATAAGTCGAAACACGTCGAGGTAATGTTTAGCGTCAGTGTTCCAGACTCCATGGTTTTTTTTTCTTTTTTTTTTTCTTCGGCATGACGGTGATGTTGACACTTCGATTTCTCGTGCGGTTATAATATAATATAATTAATAGGCTGCCGCTCAACGATTTAAATCATAACCGCACTAGACATCGAAGTGTCAACATCACCGTCATGCCGAAGAAAAAAAAAACAAACAAACAAAAAAAACAACAACATGGAGTCTGGAACACTGAAGGGTTCCTCTGTGAAGCCCATTTTTATATACCAATTCCCCTAAACGCTGCCAATACGCCATTATACGGTAGCTGTAAGTTAGAAACACATTCAGTAAGTTATGTGGTCGTCCGGAAGACGTCAATCAAATACGTCTACATACGTCAATGTGCGTTGGAGATACGTTACATATAGGTTCAAAGCACGTTACTCATAGGTTAAATATTAAGTTTCGGGTATGCTAAACATTACCTCGACGTGTTTCGACTTATGAGTAACTTTCAAGTAACGATTGTCGACGTGTGTCAACGATCGCGTAACGTGCCTACAACTTATGCCAGCGTATGCGGAACGTGTGCGTCATACGCTAGATACGTCGAAAATTTTTCAACATGCTGAAAATTTGTCGACGTACTCAGCGTGCTACGACATATGCCAGTGTGCTTCAGCGTGCTCTTAACGTATACAAAACTTACCCATAACGTATTCGACTTGTGCCAGCGTATTCGCAAATTTTTCATACGTCGGCATACGCTGGCTAAAACGTCAAGGTGTGACAGCGGCTTGACACTTCGATGTCTAGTGCGGTTATGATTTGAATCGTCGAGCTGCAGCCTTTTAATAGGCTACGCCACGTGATCGTCGGCGATACGCTGCCGCGCTATGCATAAGTTAGACTATCGTTGGCATAGGTTGTGAACGCCGACAACACGCTCAGCATTCGTTGGTATAAGTTATCTATATGTTATTGAAACGTTCTGTGTACGTTACTAATACGTTAATGCATACGTCCAAAACTGGAAAAAAACATCAATAGTTCAGCGTACGCCAGCGTTTTGCATACATTTAGATACCTTGCCATACGCTGGCTAAAACGTCAAGGTGTGACAGGGCCTTAAAGGGGAAAGGCCACCCCCTTTAGACAAAAGGAGAGAGGTTGAAGTCTACGTTCGCTGTTTTGGGGAAGTGTGATTGTATGAGAGGAATGAAGTTTGAATTAACGATTGCATATGGTTGTATTGTTACTCTGCTGGCCAGCACGTATCTTGTCATAAGTATTGTTACGGCCATGGGTACCGAGACACCAGTTTATTACTCAGGGGGTATAATTCCCATTTGTGCTCGGAAGAGCCGGACCTGGGGCCACCACTCTCAATTAACTTTGTGGTACGGTGGGTTGCTTTAGAACCACAAACGCCACCCAGTTATAACCATGAGTTCCAGTGTCCGCCGTCTAATTTTGCCATTTAACTAGAGGTCGCGTGGTTACCTGAATGGGGAGCGTGCCCTCGGCAAAGCACCAA
>CM068952.1:142573009-142587023 GCA_035128595.1 Eptatretus atami
CTCAATGCATCAAAGTTAGAATCCCACCAGACATGGTGATAGGTCTTTCCCGCACATGCATTTTGGGAAATAACTGTCTGAGGACCTAAATGTTTGTATACATTAATCGGATCCGATTCTGAAATCCGTAACAGTATTTATATAAATATGTTGTTCATAATATTTTGACTGTTCATATTGTATTTCACTAATTCTGTTTGGTGTCATTTTATGATCGTCAAGAAAACTTGTTTTAATTTGCTAACTGTAGGTCGCTGTGTTGGCATTGTATGACTAGTTGTTTTAATCTATTGACAAGGTAAGTGCTGTGAGTGGTTGCTCTCATGGTCTTAATTATGTTACTTGTAACTGTACCATTGAGTAGCGTTTTAGGAATGCTGCTGTCAAAGAAAGCCATTCGTACAATGTGGAATGGAAAAGCATCTCGTTAATCAAATAATTTGGTGTGTAATTTATTATTATTAATATCGTTTTGCAATTCTAAAAAAGAAACTGAAGTGGGAGTTTGGTTTTCCTGTTTTTTAATTTGAGTTATTTTTGATATATATATATATCATCATCATCATGAAGCTGATCAAATACAAACCCATCAATAATTGCTTGTAAATCATCAATTAATCTAAAGATGTTTTCGCATCTTCGTGCAGTTGTTAGTTCATTCCTGTACATATTCTGGACCCATTTAGACTCATGCATGTGAAGGAATAAATTTGCAAAGAAAGGGGCCGGATCTGAACCCATGGGTATCCCCAATGTTTGCTGGAGTATGTTGTTGCCAAATGAAAAGAAACTTGTTTAGGAGAAGTTGAATACTTTCTTTAAGTATATTTTTGAAAAACTACATGAATATTGAATTTCCTTTGCAGACCAGTTTGCTATTTTTTGATGGACTTTCATGTCTACTTTACTACCTCCTGCAAATGTTTTATCTACCGCTCTGTCCAATGGGGTTATGACCTTGTTATGCGGAAAAATCATAACTTGATAGACATTTAGCCTTACCCTTCTTTTTAATGTTTTTTTTTAAATTTAATTTTACTTTTTAAAATATACCATGTCGAGGCTCGTGTAAGAGCTAACACACAGAACATATAACAAGGCAGGAGACAAGAGGGGCAGGGGAGTGAAGCACAAAACAGTGGGCAACAGACAATATGATATCTGTGGAAGGAAGAGGAATGAGGTGGGGTACACGGGGTGAACAAGATGGTACTACAGGGACTTTCAGGAAGGAAAACGGAATTTGAAGGTGAGTTTGAGGTGGATAAACAGGGGTTGAAAAGATCAAGATTTTGGATGGTGGAAGATATGAGATGGTGGTGAACAGCTGTTTTGAAGACCTGGTGGGAGGAGTGGTATAGAAGAGAGTGTGAGAGTTTGCTCCAGAAGTGGGGACAAAAAGAGAAATGGAAGAGTGAAGGTGAGCAGTGATTGTTGATTTTGGCAGTTTCACCAGAAGGGTTTTTTTTGGCAGATCTTGAACACCCTGAGGAAATATGAGGGGGGGGGGGGACAGATCAGAGACAGAGCAGGGAGACAAGGCTGGAGAGGAGATGGTAGAAGACATGTTGTGGATACTGTCGATTATTATAGGTTTGGAGTTATCAATGATCCAGAATTTCTTAATATCAGAATCAAACCTCACCTTTTCATGGTAGTTTTTAAAGCATTTATAAATTAGTTTGATCGCCTCTGTGATACTTATTACTTGACAATAGGTTCAAACTACATCCTCCGATTGCGATGATGAACCTCATCTTACAAAGTTTTTTGTTAATTTTTGGGATCCAGTAAATGAATGGTAATTTATGGTGTGTACCTGGAACTGTCTTCTTGCTTTTGAGTGATTACTTGGTGTTGTATCCATCCATCCATTGGGACCATACTCTGTGGAGAGTGTTGGTGCTGCCTAAGCAGTCTCCTTGGCAATTGGGCACAATTTTGGACAGGTTGCCACTCCGACACAGGATACCAGCAAGTTGGCACTCATTTTGCCGACCTCAGAAGGATGACAGGCAGAGTCAACCCCACCTGGTATTAATTCAACAGCCGAGTGGGATTGGAACTTAGGATCCTAGGATCCAAAGCCCACCACCCTAACCATTAAGCCAACACCAGGCATGGTGTTGTATAAAGTCTATTTTATTATCGTTACTTATTTTGTAGGTTTTTGAAAGTCCAGTCTGTAAGCCCAATTCTTCCAAACGTGTTTGAACGTGGAATGTTTTGCATACAAATGCAATATTATTATTTGTTTTGTCATTTGGAATAATAACATAGTGTTTGAAGCTGTTTTAAATAATGATGTGTCAACGGATTGTCAACGGAGGCGAGAGCACTTATCCATCTACCATTGCCTAACACAGCCCTATATGCTTGGCCATACTTAGTTTCCCAGGGCCTGGCCGGTGGGAGAGGAGGGGGGGCTAGTTCGGTGTGTTTTAGGTGGAGTGGAATGGTCCAGGGTGCTGGGGTCTATCCCTGCGTGAGGTTCTAGTCCTGCGACAGGTGACCCATGTGATCACAATTAAAATACCCCACTGGGTAAGGTGTATGCCTCTGGAATTCCAAGAATTTTTTTCTTGCATCCAAGGCACAGAGCGACTGAGGCCATTTCCAGTACCAGATCCTAGCAAGGGGCGGGGCAAATGCAGTGGCAATCGTCCGCACGCCAATGGGTGTGTGTGGAAATGCCTATAGGCCCACCTGATCCACCTCCAACCACTGCCCCTGCAGGGGATTATAAAGTGCCACGTTCCACACAGCTGCTGGGGGGGGGGGTTTATTGATTGGCATTTTGTCTCTGCAGTTCGTTGCCTAGTCCTTTTGGGAAGCTTTGCTGTGTGGTGCTGTATGAACAGAATGAGTGGAGCTTGACAGAGGGAATGGACTGGACTTCACCTTCGAGCGGGAGACACCAAACTGAGCACCGCCTTAGCTTGATAAACACTTGCACGTACAGATCTCTTTACACTCATGTTCAGCCTATCCTCTCTCACGTTCTTTTCTTTGTTTCCAAAACCCCCTGACCCACATATTTTCACCTTCCTCAACGCATTTCACTGCTCATCACCGCATCCCTCATCACACTTCCTCTGACTACGCATCATTAGATGCCTTCGCTTCCCCCCCCCCCCCTTCACCCTCCCCAGCGACTGGGAAGCATTGTCCGTCGACTGGATGAGGTAATAGAGAGGTTGCAAACACCTCGTTCTTTTCTCATCTCTTGCTCTCTAACTTTCCCCGGGATGATTCTGATGGTGCCTGTCATGTTAGTATAAGATAAGCATCTGTAAGTATTAAATTGGAATAGCTCTGCCCTGTGTCTTTGTTTTGTAAATACTTGCATTTCTTTTGCCGCACCCCTCCTTGCTTTCCCCTGATGTACCTATTGCTGTGCATTAAAATCCCTTTCTTGTTGTACACATGCTTTTCCTCACCCTATCTTTATAAATAAATGTGCTTGTTATAAATGTCCTCAGTTTGTAGCATCCTTTTCGTCATTAATCCAGCGTAGTCCGCATGTAGTGTAGCCGGTGTGGTGGAAAATAACTCAATTTCTACATGATGGATCAGCATACAAAAGAGAATCTTGCATTTTGTATATGAGGTGCCACGAGGAGGAGTGATGTAAGGGACACATTGGCCATTCTGGAGTTAATGCCATATAGCAATATTTTAACCCTTACCCTATCATCCCAGCCAGCCTATCATCATCATCATATCATTAAAAAAATGTCGCTTACATCACTCCTCCTCGCGGGGTCTCATATATGGAGGAAGAACATTCAATAATTCACTGAAGCATTCAAATTAAATTCATTAACAAGAATCCCGAAGCAATCCTTCTTATACTCGTTTGACATCCAAATATTTGATTTTCCTTAGCTAGCAAAACGTTTGCTCCAGTTTATGTTTAATTTCTGTGAGACAATGAGGCGCCAGCAAGGCGTTCTCTTCAGCAGCTGGGCAGTTTCATTTAAACATTGGAGATACTAGTCTTTAACATAATGTGTTTCAGTGTGATAAAAGCACATAAGAATTAGGAAGATACAATTCTACTTTACTTGTATATTCACTGATATCACGATGGAGGTCAAAAGACTGTCGGGGAAAGGGAAATTTTACTGACAGTCAATTCGACTCCAGTACAAAAGTAAAACCTTATTTTATACTGTGTTCAATTACGAAAAGTAACAACAAGTGAATATAATTGAGAAAAAAAGAATATAATTATTTTTCTTCCACACCGGGAAGTTTTACCCCACTGGTTGGCTCTTGTTCGCCGGTGCGTACTCAGCAGCTCTGCTCGGCTGAACCTGATATGGCAAGTTAACTCGAGCATCGAGGGCACGAGATCCCCCCTCCCCTTGATGTGGCTGTCCACAGGTAAGGTACCCACATGAAGTAGTGAAATCCTGTCAGGATTGGCGGTACCAATCGGCGCTCATGGTTGCTAAAGAACCCGCTGGCGCACGGAATTATTTGTGCTCGGTGGCCTCAGGACGGAGCATTTGAGCAGGACCTGAGCGCTTCCCCTTGTGGTGAATCAAGGGTCGTGGAAGACCTAGAACACAGACTAGATGAAAAAACAACAAAACAAAATGAACAGCAGAAAGAGAGGGGAGAAAACACCAACAGCAGGGCAGAGGGACAAAATAGACAAAGACGGACAACAAGCGATGCAGGTAAGAATGAAGGGTATGGGAGAATGCAGGGGGTGGATAGCATGGATACAAAAGGAAACTCTCAGGAAGGAATAACTGGAAAAATAATGGTATACAGCTATTCTAATGTGTTAGCTGGTGTAAGTAATGTATCTCTCTCTGCCAGGTAAGTTGTAAAGTCAGAAGAAACACTTCAGAAACCTGGGGAGGGGTGGGGGTGGGGAACCCCTCATAATTAAAGAAGATATAAGCTCAAGCATCGTGTTGTGCTAGCTCTGAAACCCATTGATGCCTTTGTGAAACCCCTTGGACTTGGTAGGCTAAATAGTTGACACTACTTGAGAATAAAACCTTGAGAATGAGGAAAAGAACAATGGGTAAAGGTTCTAACGACAATTGCAACACATTTCCCTATCCCTGATATGAGGGGATGGGTAACCTAAGTGCCTTGCTTGGTGCCTACCGGCACTGATAGCTTACCATTCTGGCACCAGCATGGCAAGAGCAGAGGATGCAAGACCAGGAAAGAGGTGTCAGAAGACCCCACCGATTGGCTTTTGTTGTGATGGGGAAAAAAAAGCAAAGACCACTGACCTGTCTATGATGGGAAAGTAATAGGCCCATAGACTCGGCTTTGTCACAAGAGATTCCAATGATCTCATGAGCCTTGGTTTCCACAGTGTCAACTGAGCAAGGTGTGCAGTGCAGCAGGGATGCCAGCCTAGAGGGGAGAGCAGTATTCCAATAAGCTGCGGATGAAGGATTTGTAGGTGGATAAGAGTTCAGGTGTGCCAAGGAAAGACGGAGGATGCCCAGTCTGTGACCGGCTTTGGAGGCCAACTTTGAAACCTGGTTTGCCCAAAAAACATCGTGGCTGAGCATGAGACCCAAGAGTTTGAGTGACTGAACTTACTTGAGAGGATTATTAAGAAAGTAAATGGGAGGATAAGGGATGTCACGGCAGAGGGTGGAGTCATCAGCAAAGTAAGAAAGAAGGTTTTCCAGAGAGTCAGAGAGATCGTTGATGAAAATTAGGAATGTCATGGGGCCTAGAACATTGCCTTGTGGCACTCCAGCCTTGAGAGGGAGAGGAGAAGAAAGGATTCCACTGAGAGCCACACATTGGCTATAAGAGTGGAGGAAGTCAATAAGCCATGTGTGGGTTGGCCTTGGATGCAGTCAGTAGAGATTTTGTAGAGCAAGGCCAGACTGTATTAAAAACTTGAGATATGCCCAGAGCAATGGCTCTGATATCATGTCTGATATTGAGGGTCTTCATCCTTTGTTGGGAGAGTAGAAACAGCATGTGAAAGGTAGAGTGACCTGCTCTGAATCCAAATTGATGATGTGAGATGAGGTCATTGGAGAAAGGGAATGATTGTATATCAACTGCAATGATGGATTCCATGACCTTGCCAATGACTTGAAGTACGATAAGAGGTCTGCAGTTGAGGGAATCAATTTTTCTACCATTTTTATGTAATGGAGTGATATTGGCTGAACTTTGAGAAGATGCAGTTATTTCAGTAGGTCCTAGGGGTTGGGGACACAAAATTTTGAAGCAAAGACAAGTTATGAAGATTTGATAGCAAAGACAAATTGAAATATAGAAGCAAAGACAAATTTTGTAAGTGAAAAGGAACAGCTAGCCACACATATAATGCATATTTATGCAAAAATGATGGAGCTTTTGACCTCAACCCTCATTTCTTCATGTCCTACTTCAGCGTATTCATTCAGTTTGAAATGAAATTCCTAACGATTCAAAAGTGACACTCTGGAGTCTCATATTTAAATATGTGAATCTAAAGGTTTCATTCTCAGCATCTCAGGCATTGTCAAGTGTTTAGCCTCCAGAGTCTTGAGTCGTCATGAGTCCTGAACAATTAGATTTTACTCTGACTTGTGTCTGAATCTGTGAAGAAAGTAATACAGGCTTGGAACCAATGTGTTTCTTCACTCTGAAAATCCAGCAGAATTCAAGTCTCGGACCTATTGTTTGAACATATCTTGCCATTATTCCATTTTCAACAGCCCATTTTAGCAGCTGGTTCGGTTTATCAATCCGAGGATTTCATATCTCATGCATGATTGCTGTACCTTCTACATGACTCAAGGATGGGATAAGTACTTCAACAGTTTCTCGGCAGCTGCTCATCTTGCCATGCCAAATTTCCGAAGGATAGTATATTACCCAAGTGTGGTCGACGAGGATTGCTGATATTTCGTTACCTCCACCTACACCATTCCTGCAGGCCCCATGCGAACCTACAGTACAATGGGGCTGATGGTATCAGTCGTTCAAAACGTACTTACTCGCACTGGATTTACAAGAAATGGCGGCTCCACGTGAGTGGGCTAATCTTACACACTGCTTGGGTATGGAAGGCCAGCAGATTTTCTCTACTTTCGAACCAGCGAATGACACATTCCAAGCAGTTGTTGATGCACTGCCTGCACATATCGGTTCTCAGCAGAGTCTTCTCTTCAATTGCTTTCAGTTTCGTCAGTGATCTCAGCGGCTGGGTGAGTCAGTGATCCAATTCGTGTATGCACTGAGAGAGCTAATATAGCACTGCAAATTCGGAGCACTACAGGACGAGTTAATAAGGCATCAGTTCATTGAAAAAATGGCTTGGGTACATCTGAGGGAGCACCTGTTATTAGAATCTGATGATTTATCATTGGGGAAAGCAGTGGATATCGTGAAGCAAATTGAAGGTGCATTCGCAGCAGCATGTTCGCCAGCAGACACCTCAACAGTGCCATCTTTGATTACTCCAGCCAGATGCAGCATTGGGGCATGCAATCAATGCAATTGCATGGAGCCAACAAGGGGCCCCCGAGGGTGGGGTCTCACTTTCCTGACAAAACGTATCAACTGGTGAGTGGTGATGAACACAGTGCAAAGGGAATGATCCATCAGTCCATCTTAAGGAAAGAAAGCACTGTCATGTAATGAATAGATTAAAAAAAACGTTTTCCCGATGTTTAACGAGACAGCACGATTGCAAAATTAGGGGGTGAGGTTAATATAAATACAGAAAGCAAGTGGAACTAGAAAGAGCAGAGATTGCAGACCCTCGCCAGAACTTTTTTTTGTGGTGTTTGTGTAGTTTTGTGTGATGTATTTTATGTGGCGTTTATGTCCTGGTGTGTTACGTAATTAATAAGAGACATAATTAGAACTGCCACTTTATAACTGCTGGCAGTGATGACCGGGTACCAAGACGTCTCGCTTTAAGCAACCACACTTTGATTGGACACCTGACCCTGACCCATGATGTTTATTGTTATTATGCAATTGAATTTAGAATGGGATTAAAATAAATTCAATTCATATCAAATGGAAGACCAAATAGGTACAGTCCTCCATTGGAGTAAACGGAAAGAAACCAAACAAGCAAAAATAAAAGAAGTCATCAGTAGGAACCTGGATAGGATTCGCATTTCAGCTGCTACTCCTCTTCCCTCAAACCCATCCACAGCCAAGTGAGCATTATTGAAAAAAAATAATAATAAAAAGAACCCACATCAAAAAAAATTAAATATTCTGGCTGCCAGACCATGTATCTGATCAAGTTGAAATTTAAAACATGTATTCCCCATCATCACTACTCGATCATAATTGTGAAGTTTCATGTCGATTGATTGAGCGGTTCCAGAGAAAACGTGATATAATATTTTTCTTCAATCCAATATGGCTGCCAAACCATGTGACCAATCAATTATTCCTTAACAAACTTATAAAGCCACGGCTTGGGGAACATTAGTATGAAGTTTCCCATCGATCTGTCCAGCAGTTCTGGAGAAGAAGATTTTTATATGATTTAGGGTAAATCCAATATGGCTGCCAAACCATGTGACCTATGATGTCATGTGTGAACCTTTTATCCCTCATGGAAAGGTGGTCAAATGTGTAAAGTTTTGCCTCGATCTGTTCAGCCATTTCAGAGAAGAAGATTTTTGAAGGTTTTCTTTAAAAACAATATGGCTATCGAATCATGTGACCGATAACATCATCAAAAAAAATTTGTGGACCATTTTATCTCTAGATGATCCTAAAATATTTTCATACTTATCGGATGTAGCGTTCTACATATGTAATTGTGACGTCATTACAGAGGCACCTATGACATCATAAAAAATCACACTCATTCTACATAAGGAGTGCTAGCCATTTGCCAAGTTTCAATTTATTTCTTGGTGCGGTTTCAGAGATACAGAGGTCCAAAGTTTTTCCATTTTTCCAACATGGTTGCCACACCACGTAACCTATGACATCACAATTTTCATGACAACATTCTGCATGAGAAGTCACACCAATGGTGAAAATTTCGTCTCGATCTGACAAGCGGTTGTGGAGAAAAACAATAAAGTTCTGTGCAGACAAACAAACAAACTAGAAGGGCACTCGGTAGAGCACATACCTCTGCAGTGCAATGCCTGATCCAATAGAATGCATTAGGGCCAATAAATATATCGTTTCAGCCCCTTCTCTCAATGATGAAGAATCATTTTAAAAATTAAATAAACCTCGAATCTGGATCTGGATTCGGATCTTCAACAAAATAGATCAATTCGTCTTTGTCACACACCCAACCTGTCCATCAAGTTTCGTACAAATCCATCCACAACGTTTTGATATATCGTGCTATGTATAAGTTTATCCCCATCTCTCAATGGTGAAGAATCATTTTAAAAAGTTATGGACCAGATTTGGACCTTCACCAAATTTGGACCTTTTGGTCCAGATTTGGACCTTCACCAAAATCGCAACAATTAGTCCTTGTCACACACTGAACCTGTCCACCAAGTTTCGGCTGAATATGTCCACAACTTTTTGTGACATCGTGCTATATGTCGTTTTTGGAACTATCTCTCAATGGTGAAGAATCAGTTAAAAATGAAGTAATCATTGTGTCCAGATATAGATTCGGATCTTCACCAAAACTGAAACAATTCTTCCTAGTGGCACTCCCAACCTGCCCACAAAGTTTCGTGAAAATCTATCCATAACCCTTTTAGATAATGTGCTGTATATTGTTTTTGGCACTATCTCTCAATGGTGAAGAATCACTTAAATTCTCAGATCCGGATCTTGATTCGGATATTCACCAAAAGTTAACGTTGCCGTCCTTGGCCGGCCCCCTACACATCAAAAGAAATTCAAGATGATGACTTGAAAACTGTGACCAAAAATCGTGTGACAAACAGATTAACAAACTGACAGACAAGGGTGAAAACAAATCCTTGTTCCACCTTCGGTGGTGGAGGTTATACTAAACTAAACTAAATAAGGCAATACTAACCAATAATGACTGCCACAGTGCCTCTGGATAGACAACATTTGAATTCTCATAGTTGGGTGCCAGAATTGTGACCTTGGCAATGTCGATAAGATGGTTTTGGGTTTTGATACTGCCTACCACCACCCACCGGGTGGCGCTCTATGATCCATATTTACGTGAAGAGAATTGAGGTCTTTCCCTTCCTCCCCCCCACACCCCCCCTCCTCCACCACCACCACACCACACCCTGAACCTTCTACCCTGTAATTTTGAAAATGTTTTCTTGCATCTCCATTTGCCAACAGGATTCCAACGGTATGTAATGTGATGGGGTTACTACTAGTGTGGCTGATTCTATCGACAGACAGATAGAAAATACAACTACATGTATGTATTATGTGTGTGTGTGTGTGTGTGTGTGTGTGTGTGTGTACTAGCAAATACCACTCGTCGCTTCGCTGACAGGAATACAAAGAAAGGCAGAGAAATGGAGGGGTGGGGGGAGAGGAGGGGGAGAATGGTGGAGAGAATGATCGAGGAAGAAAGACGGGGGGGGGGGCAGAGAGGGGAAGGGGGGGGCAGAGAGGAGCGGGTGGGAGGAAGGAGAAAGAGAGACAGGTGGTAGTCAGCAAATAAGACCAATGCTTACCTTGCCTTGTTTAACCCCCGGGGATATTTGACTGGTCGAGGGTTAAACAAGACCATCACCGCCGGGCCACAACACAAAGCGTCGTTTCCTGTGTGTTTTGTATTTTACGGCGATGGCCCCGTTTCACACAGGGCGGCAAAGGTTTCATAGGCTTGAACTGTGACCTCCTGAACCAGATAGTATGGACAACTGACTGAAGTACAACACAATGACTGGGTGATCGCAGGTACAAGAGGGCGAATGCAGTCATTGTTGCTGTGTTTGCTTCTAATCTTGCTTTTTGCTGTTAAGAAGTTTCAGTTGCTCTGGAAGCAGTCATTGCTGCTGTGTTTGCTTCTTGTCTTGTTTCTTGATGTTGCGGCGTTTCTGCTGCTCTGGGTTTTTGTTAGTCCTTGTTTTTTGTCATCTTTGTGTCCTGCCTTTTTTCTTCTTGTATCTTTCTATTTCAATCAGCCTCTCTTCTCTCCTTTGTTGTCTTTTCATTGTTCTTCTGTCTTCTTCCTTCTGTGTTTCTCTTTCTGCCTTTCTTCTTTTTCCTCTCTCTGCCATTCTTCTCTTTCCTCTTTCTACTATTCTTCTCTTTCCTCTTTCTGCCTTTATTCTTTCTCCTCTTTCTGCCTCTCTTCTCCAGCATTGTTTCTTATTCTTCAGCACTGAGGATTTCACATCACATTTTCTCAGTGTTTGACATTGTTTTTTTTTTGTTGTTTTTTTTATCCTTGTAGAGCTTCAGGAAAGACAATGTTGCATGTTTCTCCATGTGGAGCCAAGATGAAAAGGTTTTTATGTGGGCATGAGGCAAGCCATGCTTTTGCGACTCAATTGTGTCATGTAGCACGTAATGGCTGCAAAAATCTTTTCCTTGGTGATGACATTCATCAATGCCTTCATTTTTTGTCGGAATCTTTGCCAGCAAATCATGGCGATGCTGTGGTTTTTGGCCTGGTATCAGTTCATTAGCCACTCCTCAAGCTGGAAGGTAGGTGAAGGTGAAGAAGAGATCAGGACGGCCATCGTTTCACACATATGTCATGGCATTATGAGTGTGCTCAAGCATGTAGTGGGGACCACCTGTGAAACTGGAAGGCAAGATGACTAATTGGCCATCATTGGCAGCATTTCCATCGTTGTTCATGGCATCCCTGAGGTGAACATAGTTTTTGACTCGGAGTTTCTTTTGTTCCTGTCGAATGAATCTCAGCCTTTCTGCCTCAATTTTGACATACATGTCCATAACAAATTGTTGGAAGAGATCTTTGCAACACAAGATGTGATTGAAATTACCAGCTCTCAGCATAATCCTGAAGGCATAAAAGTCCATGGCAGAAAAGTTCTTTTCACTTGGCAGTCCTGTTGCCGGGTCTATTTGTTGCAGTTTAATATAATATCGATAATCACCTGCCAGGAAATTAGTGGATACTTTTCATCATATGATGGGTGCATCTCAGCAATTCTCTGGAGGGAGTTGTTTCTGAGTTGCACCAAAATATCTCGATCGCCATGTTGTTCACCAGCTCGGATGACAACCACTTCTGATGTGGAGTGTGCATTGAAGCACCGCTCATGATCCTCAGCTGGAGTTTTGTCTGAATGAATGGCAATTTGTACTCAGGTGTCATCTTCTCCATGGCACATTTGAGACGCTGAACATAGTGGTTTCCTTGTGGAGCATATATTGCAACTGCAACACCACTTCCAACTTGGTTTGAATGACATTGTTGCAGCACTGTTCAGCCTGCTTTGTATTGTCACCAATGAAGTAGATCTGCAGGAATTTTGGCTCTTCATTTGGTCGTGGCTGTAGACTGCTAATCTGATGATAAACCTGTCCCTGAACTTCAAATGTGGGCATGTAGCCAAATTATCTGATCTCTTTGGTGGTGCCGAAAGATGTCATGTTGAAGCACGAGTTGTATCTTTTGATGTTGCTTTGGAAATGACTTGCATTTGGAGTGTTGACTGTCAACAATGTACGAAGAGGTTCAGGAGGAGCATTAATTTGGGTCAGCCGTACCTTGCCACTATTGCAGCATATCCCTGAAGCTTCTCCTGTCCATTTCATCGCATCACAGTGCCTACAAGTAAATGACATTGAGCCAATAGCAACAAATGGATCAGAAGCAAAATCCAAGGCTGGATTGTAGAAGAATGCAGACTTTTCTTTTTCCCTCCAGGGCTGTTTCCTGGATGTAGCCAATCTTGCTGCATTTGCCTCTTGTCTTCTTTCTTGCTCTTGAGGAGTTTCAGCTGCTCTGGATGCAGCAATTCCCGTTGCATTTGCCTCTCATCTTCTTTCTCGCTTTTCAGGAGTTAAGGCTGCTCTAGATGCAGCTTTTGTTGCAGTGTTATCCTTTCATCTTCTTTCTTTCTCTTGAGGAGTTTCAGCTGCTCTGGATGCAGCCATTGCTTCTGTGTTTGCTTCTCGTCTTACTTCTTGCTCTGAGGAGTTTCAGCTGTTCTGGATGCAGCCATTCCTGTTGCATTTGCTTCTTGTCATCTTTCTTGCTCTTGAGGAGTTAAGGCTGCTCTAGATGCAGTTCTTGTTGCGGTATTTTCCTTTCGTCTTGGAAGGGCGAGAGCAAGGAGAGGGAGGCGAGGAAGTGGAGGGGGGAGGGGGAGCGATGCCTCACCACATGTTGTTAAACATTCCAGGAGAACGAGGCGCAAGGCGGGGGTAGGGAACAAGAGAGAGAGAGAGCGGGGAGCGAGAGAGAGGAGGGAGGGGAGCGAGAAAGCGAGGGAGGGACAGCGAGGAGGTGGAGTGAGGGGGGAAAACGAGGAAAAGGGTTGGAATTGGGGAGAGCGAGGGAGAGGGGGAGGGGGAGTCAAAGATAATGTATGTTATGTTTCATCACACACACACACACACACAACACACACACACACCACACTGGAAAGCGTGGAATGGAGACATCCTATCCTGCTGCATGGCCAGTCATGATTGTGGCTTCAATGACATGTGGCAGAAGCTTCTTGACAGCCTAACGTGTTACATTGCAGAGTGTTGGTGGGTCCAGATTCCTGAGAAGCATAATGGGTGCACTAATCTTGAGCTCCAGATTGTGAGGAGGCACACCTACCTGATAGTTCCAGAGAGTTAAGAAATTCCGTGGGGTAGTGGACTGCTTTATTTGTGTCTGGTACAGTGTCAACCAATTTGTACGTTTGCATAGTGCCAGGTAACTGTGAAAGAAGGCCTCTGTTTGTGGAATTGGCGGTATCATTTTTCGGTGCTAAGATGGCTCTTTGGCATTGCCACTTGTTGTCATGGAAGTAATGTGCAACATTTGGAAACACTGCATCTTGTAGTTGTTGAAGTGTTGCAACTGTTTTCCCAATGCTGTTCATCAAGATAGTTCCTTCATGATTTTCAGATGCCATGGCTCCATTTCCCAGTTTGAGCAGGC
>CM068952.1:142602764-142613009 GCA_035128595.1 Eptatretus atami
ACAAAAAAAAAACAACTAGAAAACAAGTAAACGAAAAAACACGTTTTTAGGCTACACACTTTAATTTTATTTTTTAATGCACTTAAAAAGAGAAAATAAATTTTCTTTGCCAATTCCTTTAAATTTCAGAATTTTGCATTCATTCATATTACACAAAATAAAAGTATATATTTTGGTTTGGTTGGAATAAAATTTTAAAACTGAAACAAAACTTTTATAGTCATCCTGTACTTCCTTCCTAAGCCTAAAATTATCTTCATACAATCCATGGTAAGTTTACCCAATCGGATTTTAAGAATAAATCAACAGGTAGTTAATCTCATTTTACTCTTATTTTCTTTAAGCACCAGGTGCGTACAACAACTCAAGACATTGCTTATTGAACCTCCCATTTTGTGCTCTTTCAACCAGCGCAAGAATAAAAGACTCCCCACCCCCCCCCATCGTATTTTACCATGGGCTTCTGCTTGTACATAGATATAGTAATTATCATTCAGTTGATGTGTCTCATAGTGTGTGATAAACATTTGTTTAAAGTCAAGGTGGTGTTACTCGTTTCTTTCCATGGTGCAAGTAGACTCGAAGTTGAGCCATTTTGGGAAATAATAGAATGGGTTTCCACTCGACTTATTTGGCCATCCAGCTTGCTGGATAACACTTTTATCCTGGAGGCATTCCAAACTGCTGCCCGAAGGTGTGTTGCAGTATTCACAATTTAGCTTGTATTCCGTAATATGCACATGACATGCTGGGAATCTTCCTCCAGCTCGAAAACAAATTTATTCTTCAAGCCTGATATTGAGCGATCAACATCTGTTTCCCATAATCTGGAGGATTAGCACAACTGCAACACTCCACAGGTAAAAGAGGAATCCACAACTTGTACATAGAAAAACGTCTGAGAACAAAATATGAATAGAAGTGTCTTGCCTTAAAAAAATAAGCACCATATGAAGTGTTTCTGCGTAACAAACCAGCAAGACAAATTAGCTCACTGGGTGAGTAGGAACAACATAAAGGAGCAGCAGAAGTAAGCCTTGAAAAAAGGCTCACTGGAGTGTTTGAGATGAGACAGACTTAACGCTGATTGAATATGTATGAGGCAATGTGAAGTGTCACGAAATAATGCCATTGGATGGGGTTTGTTTGGTAAGTTTGTAGCCTAACATAGGAGTAGGAGAATAAATTATGGCAGATTGTTCGGTTGAAAGGATGTAGTTATCGAAAATGTATAAAAAGGTTTTGGTTATACATGATTCTCCATATATCTTGCTGCCAATTTTTGATATTTTTTATCCAATTGAAATTTCTTATATATATATATTTTTAATTGACAGGAGTTATTGCTTATATTCACAACACAAACTAACCTCATGAACATAAATCGATGAGACATCATGGCTCACGAGAGACCACACACAAACAAAGTAACCATCATTGTTTCCTTTGTGTGTAGCCTCTAATATGCCAAAGTGCTCAATACCACACACTGGTCTACAGTGTAGTCATTCCTGTTAATCATGGTTGCATATCGACAGCAAAACAATGCTGCATGTAATTTGCTTTGGTCGTAGGTAACACGTCATATGGTCCAACCTGTACACTGACACCAAAAGTATTGAAGTATTTAAATATGCAGGATTATTGATGTACGAGTATAAAAAGCCAATCAAAAATGATGCGTTGGAATTATTTTAATCGAAATATTCAAGGAGACTGGAAGATTATGATGTTTTGTAGCAAGAAGCATTATTTTAAAACACTACATGTACAAATGTGACCATATTTTCTTTATCTTCTGAGACGTTTCATTTTGACGATACTGCCTTGTGAGCGTGCTAAAGCTGAAGCCTCGGCCTAGTGTCAGGTGTGCTCAGTGTTTCCAACTAAAATTTCTCCAAGGTGTGGCAGAAGGCCACACTAAGGTGGGGCAAATGGACCAAAAGACACCCGATTTTTTTATTTTATTGTTCAAAATCACCTGAGAGCACTTTTTAAGTGTTGCAAACCGCTTCAGTATTTAGTGTGTCCTTCCTTCCATCCGTCAGTCAAAAATGAAGAAGAAAAACCTTTCTAAACCACCATGTTTCATTTTTCTTGTGCTGTTGTTTAGTTTTTAGCTCACCTGGAATGTAGTTCTGAGGAGCTTCTGGGATGGTGCGTTGTCCGTCCGTCCATCCGTCCATCCACATATACTTGCAACTTCTTCTCTGAAACTACACGTATGATTTCGATGAAACTTTACCACAATATTCATCAGCATGCATGTACCAAAGTTTGTTCATGGCATAAAAAAATCGGGCCCTAAGAGGGTCTATGGGGTTGCCCCCTAAAATAGGTATTTGCTTTCTTCTTTGAAACTGCACATTCAATTCTGATGAAACTTAACCACAACCTTCATCACCCATGATGTTTCAAAGTTTGTTCACAGCATTAAAAAAAAATCGCTGTCGGAGTGGGTCTACAGAGAGAGTTTACAGTCGGGTTGCACCCAATAAGGAGGTATTTGCTTTCTTCTCAGAAACGACACAATTCTGATGAAACTTGACTACAACCTTCATTACCCATGATGTACCAAAGTCTGTTCATGCCATTAAAAAACAGGGTTGGTGTCAAAGCCACCCAATGCTCGCCTGTTTATACATTTATCGTTTTTAAAAGACTAGTCTAATATATTTTTCATAAAGCATTGCAGTAAAGTCTGATCCAAATAATTTTAAAGCAATATATGTATTTGTATATTGTAATCAGTAAAAAATAGTGTGGTACATAAAAACATTAGAAAGGAAAAAACTTTAACGTTGATGTGCTACAAAAAGTTAAGTTCAAAACAGGTCAAAATTTAAAAAAATTGAAATTATTTTTTAATTTCAACTTCACTACATCAATAATATACCCAAAAGGAACCTCCATGCCAAATATCAGCATCCGAGTACACATCTTAATAAATGGCAAGCTTCTAAATAACTTGCACCAAAAACTTTAACGTTGATGTGCTACAAAAAAGTTAAGTTCAAAAACAGGTCAAAAATTTAAAACATTGAAATTATTTTTAATTTCAACTTCACTACATCAATAATATACCCCAAAGGAACCTCCATGCCAAATATCAGCATCCTAGTACACATATTAATGAATGGCAAGCTTCTAAATAACTTGCACCAAAAACTTTAACGTTGATGTGCTACAAAAAAGTTAAGTTCAAAACAGGTCAAAAATTTAAAACATTTGAAATTATTTTTTAATTCAACTTCACTACATCAATAATATACCCCAAAGGAACCTCCGTACCAAATATCAGCATCCTAGTACACATATTAATGAATGGAAAGCTTCTAAATAACTTGCACCAAAAACTTTAACGTTGATGTGCTACAAAAAAGTTAAGTTCAAAACAGGTCAAAAATTAAAAACATTTGAAATTATTTTTTAATTTCAACTTCACTACATCAATAATATACCCCAAAGGAACCTCCGTACCAAATATCAGCATCCTAGTACACATATTAATGAATGGAAAGCTTCTAAATAACTTGCACCAAAAACTTTAACGTTGATGTGCTACAAAAAAGTTAATCAAAACAGGTCAAAAATTTAAAACATTGAAAATATTTTTTTCAACCACACATCAATAATATACCCCAAAGGAACCTCCATGCCAAATACCAGCATCCTAGTACACATATTGAATGAATGGCAAGCTTATAAATAACTTGCACCAAAAACGTTAACATTTTCACGCTCACGCGGGGTATCGCTATAGCTCTCTGTTCTTCGAACAGGCGAGCTAAAAGGAGTCGGGGTCCAGGGGGACTATGGGGGGGGGGGGTCGGGGAGTTGCCCACTCAAATATCATTTCCCCGAGCTGCCAATTATTTCGTTCATTTGTCAGACACACATTCCCCTCTATTCTTCCCCTCTATTCTTGGCCTCCAGTGTCTATCTAAAGTAACGACTCAGATTATCAATCACATACTTTGTTTTCTGCACCCAGAAGCCAGAAACCCATCGTCCAATCATCGTGCTGCTTAGAAGATATGCACCGGTTCAGCAGTTTTTTTTTCACTGAGTTCAACACGAATGCACTGCAATGCACCTTGCGCTTGAAAAAGTGCCACGCCTTGATAGAAAGCAAAGTAGCTCAATTTGTGATGAGGCATGGCAGGCAAGTCCGACGGAGCTCAATTTTGCACATGCAAAATTGTGCGGTGTTGGTAACATTGGGTGTGCTAAAAACTTCTTTATTTATGAGACATCCTGCAGATGTAAATGCACACTTGTTTTACTCTGTGTGCATTGCACATTATGTGCAACGAATTTAACCTTCATGCGCCTTGCATTTATTGTTATTTTTTAATTGTTTCTGCACACCGCCGTTGAGGCCCGGTTGCAAGTCACCATGTACAATTTCCAATGGAAGAGACGTAATTACTCTCTTTTGAGAAAAAAAATTTGAGTGTTTTTATCCTGAAAAATGGACTGTAGCGAATACACAGTCATGTTAAAAGATTAGCCTTTAAAACCTTTCTTAAATAGTCCCTATGAAGGGGGACTGACAAATACACACTGTGTCAGCAATGTATTGCCACATAATATAAACAGGAAGAAGAGCAATCGGAGATTGCAGACCCTCACCAGGACTTATTTTGTGCAGTTTTGTGTAGTGTATTTTGTGAGGCATTTGTGTGCTGGTGAGTTACGTAATTAATAAGAGACATAACTAGAACTGCCACTTTATAACTGCTGACAGTGATGACCGGGTACCAATACATCTCGCTTTATGCAACCCCAATTTGATCGGACACCTGACCTTGACCCATGATATTTATTATTATTCAATTGAATTCAGAATGGGATTAAAATAAATTCAGTTCAAAGCAAATGGAAGACCAAATCAGTATTGTCCTGCATTGGAGTAAACAGAAGGAATCAATCCAATCCAATGAGACCATACTCTTTACAGAGCGTCGGTGCTGCCAAAGCAGTCTCCTGGGCTATTGGGCACAATCCTGGAGGGGCCGCCACTCCGACACAGGATACTCAAATGGCTCAATCATCCCAGCAAACTGGTACTCATTTTGCCGACCTTGGTAGAATGACAGGCTGAGTCAACCCCACCTGGTACTAATTCAACAGCCAAGCAGGATTTGCACTCAGTATCCTAGAATCCCAAGCCCACCACCCTAACCATTAAGCCAACACCAGGCAGAAGGAATCAAAACAAGCAAAAAGCAAAGATGGAGTCATCAGGAGGAACCTGGAGAGGATCAGCTGCTGCTACTCCTCCACCCGCATACCCATCCAGGCACAGCCAAGTGAGCCTTATTCAAAAAAAATAATTCTGGCTTCCACATCATGCGTCCAATCAGGATTAATTTTAAAACATATATTCCACATCACTACTGCATCATAATTGTTAAGTTTCACATTGATTGATTAAGCAGTTCAAAAGAAATAAAAAATTTTTAAAGATTTTCGCTCTATCCAATATGGCTGCCAGACCATGGGACTTATCAATTATTCATAAATATTCTGGTATTCCCAAGGCTTGGGGAACATTTGTATGAAGTTTTCCCTTGATCTGTCCAGCCGTTCTGGAGAAGAAGATTTTAATAGGTTTTTGAGTAAATCCAATATGGCTGCCAAACCATGTGAACTACGATGAAATTTGTGTGAACCATTTGTTCCTCAGGATAGGCGGTCCTCTGAGTAAAGTTTCACTTCAATCAGTTCAGCCATTTCAGGGAAGAAGATTTTTTTTCGATTTTAGGGTAAATCCAATACGGCTGCCAAACTATGTGACATATGATGTCATATTTGTGAACATTTTGTTCCTCAAAGATAGGCGGTCCTATTTTTAAAGTTTCACCTCGATCTGTTCAGCCATTTCAGAAAAAAGGTTGTTGAAGGTGTTTAAAAAAAAAAAAACAATATGTCTGCCAAATCTAGTGAATGGTGATGTCATCAATTATTTTCTGTGAACCATTTTATCCCTGGAAGACCCTCAAAAATGTTCATACTGATCAGATGTAGCATTCTACATATGCAATTATGATATAAAAAAAAATTAAACTTATTCATCATGAGGAGTACTTGTCATCTGCCAAGTTTCAATTTTTTTCCCTTGGTGCGATCTCAGAGATACAGAGGTCGAAAGTTTTTTCGTTTTTCCGACATGGCTGCCACACCAAGTGACCGATGATGTCATACATATCAATAAAACATTCTACATGAGTAGTCGCTTCTGTGGTGAAAACTTTGTCTGAATTTGACAAGTTGTTGCGGAGAAAAACACCAAAGTACTGTGCTGACAAACAAACAAACAAACAAACACACAAACAGACAGACAAATGAAAAATCACTCATAGAGTTACAACTTGGTGAAACAGAACGGCACTCTGTAGAGAACATACCTCCACCAGGCTGAATAGTTTAAATTTGTATGCCACGAAGAAGTCAGATCTGATTCTGGACCATAACCAAAATCAAATCGGCTTGTTCTTGTCACCTCACCGACTCTTCCACCTCGTTTTGTCACAAGTTGTCCACAACATTTAGAGATAACACGCTATACATAGTTTTTGGTCCCATCTCTCAATGGTGAAGAATCACATGAAAAATTCTCGAATCTGGATCCAGATTCAGATCTTCACCAAAATCTAATCAATTAGTCCTTCTCAAACACCCAACCTGTTCATCCGAATCCATCCTCAATGTCTTGTGATATCATGTAATATCATTTTTAGCCCCATCTCTCAACTGTGAAGAATCAGTTAAAAAATTAAATAATTATCGTATCCAGATCTGGATTCAGATATTCACCAAAATCGAATCAACTCTTGCTAGTTGCACTCCCAACCTGCCCAGAAAGTTTTGTGTGAATCCATCCAAAATCTTTTGAGATATTGTGCTATATATCGTTATTGGTCCCAGCTCTCAATGGTGTAGAATGACCTGAAAAATTCTCGAATCCGAATCCGGTTTCGGATCTTCACCATAATCGAATCAATTAGTCCTTGCCGCACACTCAACCTGTCCACCAAGTTTCATCCAAATCTGTCCCCAACTTTTTGAGACATCATGCAATATCGTTTTTAGCCCCATCTCTCAATGGTGAAGAGTCACTTAATAAATTCTCAGATCAGGATCCGGATTCGGATCTTCACCAAAATTTAGCGTTGCTGTCCTTGGTAGGTCAACTATAGAAATACAAAAATTCAAAACGATTGCTTGAAAACTGTGGCCAAAAATCGTGTGACAAACAGACAGACAAATGCAATACCCTCTCCTCCGGTGAGGGTAACTAGAACGGCACTCAGTAGAGCGCATCATCCCTCCACCAGGCTGAACAGTTTACGTGTTGTATGCCACTGATAGGCCGGATCTACATCCATACCTGCACCAAAATCTAATCGGCTTGTTCTTGTCACTGAGCCAACTCTTCCACCAAGTTTTGTCATAATCCATCGAAAACTTCTTGAACACTGTGCTTGCACCAGTCCAACATGTTCTCCTTGAAGGTAGGCATCGGAACCAAACCAGATGCAATGGTGGTAGAGTGCAGCCTACTCAGAATACAAACGTTGAGGCATATTCTGCAAAACCTAAATGTCAGCCAAGAACAACCTACGGCTCAGCTGTTAATTATTCGAAAAAACAAAAGGGATAATCTGAACTTGCCTTTTCGATTTTCACAGCATCCTTCAAAGTAAGCCTCGTCAATCTAATGATCCCTGATCTGTTAACTAGACCCAGAGGCATGTATCTTTGGCAGATGTAATTCCTTTGACCCTCTATAATCATTATTCTTCGCTCAAGACAGATTTTTGCTGTTTGTTCAACAGTGAAAGAATAGAAAAACTCATATGCTCACAATTTGTTGTGTTTACAAGACCTGGCAGGCACACTGTCCTCTGAGCTCGATTTGAATACAGACTCAGCTATAAACTGTCATACTGGTGTTTCAGAGGCAGGGTGATTCATCAATGTGTGTGCCATCCCTCAGATGGACGTTAAACGGGAGGGTTCCGTCTGCCAGTGATAAGTTGGTGTTGGTTGGTGTCAGCGTTATTAGTTGGTGGGAGATAAAGATCCTCAGTGTTCTTTGCAAAGAGTAGGCGAGCTATCGCCGGTCTCATGGACAAATTACACATTCAGGCCCTGACTTCTTGTGTGGAAGTGGAGACAAATAAACAAATGATCGCCGGTACCCTGGAATCACCTTATTGGCACTTTCAAAAACCTGTTTTATAGTACGTACTTGGACAAAATATTACAGCATTTTACACCATCTGGAAAAATCAAATTTGTCGCCTGCAACTCGCACCCTCAGATTTGGAGAATATCAAGATTCAGACAAAATGGCGGCTCGTAGGAAATATAGATCGTGCTCACAAACGCAAAGCAAGAGTTTAAGAGACCTTTTTCATGTCCTTTTTCTCAATACTGTTCCAGGTAAGGTGTTCTATGAGCTCTTGCAGTTACTCTCAGTGCGTCAGTTAACAGAGAATAAGAACTGTTCCTTTGTTTTGGTTTTTTTTATTTAAAAAAAGAACAGTTTAATGACTTGCTTTGTCTAATCATTAGTGTTAAGGGATGTAAATGTGTGTGTCCTTTATTAGAAACAAGCAAACACAACCCGTTGCTTCACTGACGGAAGTATTAAGTGGGGGGAGAAATAGGGGGAGGGGAGAGGGGGAGAGAGAGAGGGAGGAGAGAGAGGGAGAGAGAGAGGAGGAGGGGGTAGAGAAAGGGGAGGGAAGGGGGTAGAAGAGGGGAGGGAGGAGAGAGAGGAGGGTAGGGTGGGAAGAGAGAGGAGGTAGGTGTAGGGAGGAGGGGGAGAGAGAGGAGGAGGAGAGAGAGGAGGGAGGGGAGCAAAGGGAGGGAGGGAGAGAGAGAAGGAGAGGGGAAGGAGAGGATGGAGAGAAGAGAGGAGGGAAGGGAGAGAGGAGGGAGGGGGAGGGGAGAGAGGAGGGAGGGGGAGAGGAGGAGAGAGGAGGAAGTGGGAGGGGGAGAGAGAGAGGAGGGGTTGAGAGAATGGAGGGGGAGGAGAGGAGGAGGGAGGAGAGAGAAAAGGGGGGGAGGGAGAGAGAGAGGGGGAGGGGAGAGAGAGAAGAGGAGGGGGTGGGGAAGGAGAGAGAGAGGGGGAGGGGAGAGAGAGGGAGGGAGGGGAGGGAGAGGAGGGAATTAGAGAGGAGGAAGGGGGAGAGAAAATGCGAGAGGATAGAGGGGGATGAGAGGAGGGAGAGGGGAGGGAGAGAGAGAGAGGGTGAGGGAGGGAGGAAAGAGGAGGAGGGGAGCAAGGAGTGGGGGCGAGGGAAGGGGTGGAATGGGGGAGAGCAAGGAAAAGGGGGGAAGGGGAATCAATGATAATATTATGTTATGCTTAAGCAACACACAAACACACCACACACACACACACACACACGCACACTTTTGCACACTAGTGGGGTATGCTCACACAAACATTGTACGGCTGGTGTTGGCATAATGGTTCGGGTGGTGGCATTGATCTTGGGTCCTGAGTTCAAATCCTGCTCAGCTGTTCAATTAATACCAAGTGGGGTTAACTCACCTGTCATCCTTCCGAGGTCGGCAAAATGAGTGCCAGCATGCTGCTGTCCTGTGTCAGAGTGGTGACCCATCCAGGATTGTGCCCAATAGCAAGGAGACTGCTGAAACATCACCAACGTTCTGCACAGAGTATGGTCCCAATCTCCTCCTCCTTCTCTAACTCTGGAGATTCCCCATGGAGAGCCAGCCACCTTCGCGTCGACCACGCTGGTTAATTATTTTGTTGCCCACTGAATCTAAGTTATTTCCGTTGCACTCAATGAAACCAGCTCAATGAAGCTGGTTAATTTTGGCAAATTCCTAAATTTTTTGTTCACTCAATATAATTTTCCAAACAGTCGAAAAATATAAGTTTAATGCTTTGGAAATTTCACATTTTCTTGTGTATGTATGGAGAAGGATGAAATAGTCTTCCTAATTAATAATAGTTTTGAGTTGTTATAGATCGTTATTTCTTTAAATTATCAGATTTCACAACAGATTTCGACACTTATTTAGTCCGGACGATATCTGATCTCAAAGCTGGAATCAGATTATGATGATTTCCTGAAGAAGAACTCTTTTGTCAAGTTGAATATTTTATTGACAATGATAATGGCATTTTACCTGCAACCAAAAGGGAAAATAGACAATATTAGTCTGATTACTTTCACACGATATGGTACACAGGAA
>CM068952.1:142615447-142629668 GCA_035128595.1 Eptatretus atami
GAGGTCAGCTGTCCCCGCCAGAAGAACATCGCGAATAGTCTCATCGGTGTAATTCACGAGATTTATTTTCTCGCATGCGAATTTATCTGATACGCTAAAACCACAAGTTTCCGCTTTACCACGGACTCTGGCGGCAAAGGCCCGAAAGGGTCCAATCCCTCCCTCACCACTGTGACGGTTGTGAGTAGATAACTCCGAACCAAAGCAGTCCACAAAAAGACGCCAGAGCTCATCTACAAACCTCACCTATGGCTGGATCTTTTCACGCCCAGGTCATTTACCGTACTTGGGAGATGAAACAATGCAGAGGGGGGGGGCGTTGTCTGTAGCTGCGTTAGTTGGCATTAGTGCATGACGTGACCAATGCTTCATACTGTTGTTATCTAACGGGGCTGATTGTTTATTGAGCAATTATTTCAGAAGTTGCTTTTCAGACCAAACCTGAGCAGATAAGTCAAAAGAGATTAACAACTTCAATGCAATTCTTATAACAGAAATGAGCGGAAATGATAGGAGAATGGAGACGGGGAATATCAAATAGGACAATGGTTGGTGAGAATTCAGAGAAGGGCAAAGAAGGATCATTCAATTAATTTTACAGCGCCTTCGTTACCGACGCGATTAATCCCCACCCTCGGATTGCCTTATACAATGATGAACACCTTTACATAAATTGGGTCCGACACGCCGAAGGAAGAACACAGACAGATTTGGGAAGAGTGGTTCAAAAAATTAGCATGGTGGATAGAGATGGAATAGTGTTTGGGGGTGTCGACGCACTTTGCTACCCAGTTGAGGCTGCAATTTAAACCCGTGGCTCAGTGGTTCCGGATTCACCTCCTGCAACATCCTCTGTCAGCTTTCACTCGTATTTGGACGGCACCCCGATCCATGGGGGGTGCTGGAACTCTGGCCGAACGTGCATGATCTGCTGCTGCGGTATCTTGTGTCAGGTTGCAAGGGAGGTAATGTTTTGATGAGCATGGCAACCGGGTTATGTAAAGCCACACAGGTGGCATAGATAGGTGTTGTGTGTAAAAGCCACAACAGTCTGGAAGAAGAAACGAACGAGTGTTCCAGAAAGGTGGGAAGGATCTCAAAACAAAGCGGAAGTCACTTAGGACTTGAACGACAGAACGTCCCTCGACGAAGGACCAACTTGCAAGGCTTTGAAGGGAAAACGGCTTCTATTTTGAATTCCTGGTGCATTTTCCTTATGTCCTCCCCTTCCCAGCACAGCAATCCCTTGGGGCTCCCCAATTGGCTGGGGCTTGAGCAGGTGGACAAACCTTTGCTATGTGATTGGAGGTGTCTTCACTGGCCGTCCAACAAAGTGTCTGATTGGCGGGGCTTTATCATAGATTATTTTCCCAGAAGGAGAGGGACTGGAAGCTCAGTACGCACCTGTCCAGTTTTATGATCGGCTTCGTTCAGGTGAATTTGGGCAGGTCAACCGCGTTCCAGCTGACTTGAAGCGACTGACCGCCATATTTTCTCTGTATAGAAGGGGTCATGTGGGATCTGTAGTGAGATGTAGAAGATTCGAGAAGTTAGAGAATTGAAACGAAACACAAAGTTATGCTAACTCTCGCAACCATCTCTCCCCATGTTCATGTACAACACATGCATGCTAACAGGTAGGTCCACTTTGTGGGCCTTTCTGACGCATAGGAAGCCAAAAAACAAAGCAAGCTCCCCGCTATTGGAAAACGGAACTCTTCCCGGCAGATCACTATCCAAGCATGCAACAAGCATATTTTGATGGACGGTGGTGCTCAGCATTTCAACCTTCTCGTGAATTCACGTTTCGCACATTCGCTAAAACAGTTTTCAGGACATGTACATAGTCGTGTTGGCAGAAAGTATTCACGTAGTTTTGATGTTTATCTGATGTGTCCTAAATATCTGAGAAAGCAAAAAACAGGTGGAAGTTGAGGGTATCATTCTCCAAATGTATCGAAAGTTGTGGAAAAACATATGCGATTCAATTCAACAGACAGAAATTGTGAGTTTCTTGGCTGACTGATGGAAAAAGTCAGAGTTCACAGTGCAAGCTCGGGGTAACAATGCACGTGACAAGGTGCACTCTGGAGAATGACAGAACAAGGAATGTGATATTGTTCTGAAGTTGAAGTGTTCACAAGTAAAGGCTGATACGATGAGCTCCATGCAAACAGCAAATGAACCGGACAGTTTTCATGCTGACGATCGATGTCTTTCAAATCCTGACAGTTATCTGCTCCCAACTGTGCGATAAAATTGAGCCAAAGGGACAAAGACAGTTAACAAAATCGATCAAGGTAAGATCAGCCTATTGCCAAAATTGAAATCCTCAAATTCAACCAGAAATTTCTGCAGATCCCTGATTGGGACATGCTTCCACTCGGACGTGATCAATTTTCAGCTCTTGCTTGGTAAGGAAAGGCTAAGCACTGAAACTGCCTGATTGCAGATCAAGATTTGCGCATCCCTCCATCATTGAAACACATGCGCAGTACAAAGAATGACACAACAAATGGAAGTATTAGTTGTGCTTTTATGGAACAGCGATGCAAAATGTCGACTTGTTTGTAACCTCTTAAGCTGTACAGGTTCAGCCTGATGCTTTTCCGCCTTGCAAAGACCTAGTCCTCCATGTGGACTAGGGCAAATTATCAAAGCAGTGTATATGGAGCGAGCAATCTTTCAAATGCCGACACTCCCTTGATGGTCTGTGGAACGGTGTAATTCAGTTGAAAATCATTTCAATGAAGTAGCTTGCCAGTCGCACTACCTCGACGAAATCATGGAACTGTTTCAGCTGTACATGCAAGAGAGCTTATAAATTGACTGATGTTGTGTTGTTTGCAAGCAAGGTGAATGTAAGGATTCTATGTGCAAATGAATGTATTGAATGGCAACAGAAGGGACAACTGATCGATGCATCCCTGAATGATGATGATGATGACTGATGATTGATTTGTATTAGTCAGTTATTTTGCTGCAGCATTTTTTTAATTGTTAATTAATGAAATGTGTATTCAAAGGTTCATAATGAGACTTAGAGTATAATTGCAATTACAAGGTAAGATCCCCTTTTAACTTAAAAAAAACGGTCTTCCCCCAGATAATCCGCCGAAAGTAGAGTTAGCTGAGAGTGCAATTTTGAAACCAATCACTGTATTCCTCGTATATACTGTATTTGTATCATTATACTGTATAACATATATAGAAACCAAAATACTAGAACCAATCATTATAATAGGGGGTTTCCGAGGGGGCACTTATTCGAGAAATATGTGCACACTTGATGTGTGCTTGCAAATTGTAATGTTTCTTTCGGGAAAATGTGTTTGATCATTAACGAAAAATTCGAAGAACATATAGACCCAGTTTGTTGTGACTACATTTTCACGCGTCCTATCATAACTTTCATAATCTGTGAACCAAATCGAGATTAAAGAAACAGTTTCACTTGGTTATCGTCATGTGAGTGTTCGGCCTCATACACGCGATTAGCTTTGGGAACAACCTTTGACCCGTTGTTTTGCCGCGATGTGTGGTTGGAACCCCAACAAAACATACGAGGGTATACGGGAGGACGAGTGGTAAGGGGTGTAGATTAAACAAAGTATCAGGGGCGGGAGACATTACACAAATTCATACAAACATGAATGGTCCTTTGTTCTCAGGTTTTGTATCCAACATGCACGGGTCGTCGTTGTGCCACAAAACTGATGACGCCACTAAACATTCTCCTATTAAAGAGGATTAGATCGCACAGATCGCACAAGTTCAAGTTCCTTCCTGACTTCTCCTGTACAGAGTAACGACCAACTAGGATTGTAACTCAAGCAAGAAACTGCTTCGGCAGAACCAATGCAATGTACGGAGCATTTAACATGATGAATTGAACAAACATACCATAGATTTTTGCTTGTTGCATATATTTTCATTTGAACTTATTTTAGCTGCATTTTCTCGCAGGCTAGAGAGCTCTTGCTGGTTGTGTTGCTGTGTTGTGTTGTGTTCTTGAATGGTGGTCGATTTTTGAATGTGAACCCATTGATCAGACAGCTGCCACACCCCACCCATTTGTCACTTCATCCACCCACACGGCCACCAAACAAAATATATAGTGTGCCATCTTAGGTTTTCTTTTGGGCCGAAGCCTCTGCTGATAATACTGCCCGGGTTTGTGCATCAGATTTCCATTGACTTTTGTTGGCTCGAGTGTTACACGAGGGACCCCAAAAATTCGATATCATATGTCGAATAAAAATAATATGGAATAGGCAAAGCCTAGAAGCGAACCGTTAGAATTCTCTACATCGCTTCCTGACTTTACATGAAACTTGTTCAAAACTGATATACTTGGACCAACTATACCGTGGTACATGTAAGCGCCGCACAGCTGATGATTTTGACGCCAATTTCCGGTACTTCAGGCCTGGATTCCGGGATCAGCGATCAAATAATGTAAATGCATTGATTAAAAAATATTTTTTGATGATGCGGGAGATATCATTATTATAATTCACTTTGGGAAAAAAATAAATTAGAATAAATAAATAAATAAGACGATCACTTTCATGGTCAAGAATAAAAAGAAATTTAAAGTTCCGGAAAGAGTTTCAAAATCACTGCCCGTATGTTAAATACAAATAAACACTTCCTTCATTGAAAAAAAATCACTTTCGGAAGTATAAATTAACTTTGGGAAAAATAATAATTGAATAAATAAATAAACACTCCCGGTCCATGATCTCCCGGCACTGCATCATCCCCATACACAAACGGGAAACAAAAAAAAAAACAAAGAAGCAAAAAACATAAAAAACGGAGCAAAAATGGTCATACTTAGCCAACGACCACGGATTTCACAATTGGCGGGTTATTTGTGTGTTTTTGTTGTTTGCCTACCTCTCACTGTGCACGCGATTAAGTAATATGCACCCAGATAGAAATAAAACCAATGTGTTTATTACACCGCACAGCGTTTAACAACAACCGGAAGGCAAAGGTCATAGCTAACGACCACGGATTCAACTAGCCAGGGGTATTGCTGTTTTGTTGTTGTTGTTGTTTCCTATTCATCTCATTGTGCACGCGTTAGTATTGAGCTCACTGACATTCGCTTTAGTAAGGTTTTAATAAGTGTCGCATGCACGGATACGCACCTTCCCGAAAAAATAGAGTTACGTAATTTTTAACCGTGGCGGAGGCTGTCATGGATGAGAGTGGTGTCCAGTAATCTTTCATAGCACATTCAATGTGTGATTTCCTGATTGGTCGTGACCGGATTTTTAAGCAACACTTCTTTTTCTCTGTTTGGTACTAATAGTAATGTGACCATTTGAAGTCTATCTCAAAAAATTTACTTCTAGGCTTTATAAATTGCCAGCATTAAATGTTGTATTTCTACCTTGCATAAAAGTGGACAGAGTTGTGTTTTCACCCGATTATCTTTGTCTGTCTGTGAGCAGGATATCTCAAAAAAGTTATGGACGGCTTTTGTACGAAACTTTGGTGGATAGGTTGAGTGTGCGACCGAGGATGGGATTTGATTTTGGTTGAGATGCGGAAACGATCTGGATCACGAGGAATATTAATTTTCAGTGATTCTGCAAATATGAGAGATGGAGCCAAGAAACGATAATTGGTGAAATTGATATTCAAGTTATGATTGAGTTTGGAAAGGTGACAAAGAACATAAAACCGATTCGTTTTGGTAAAGGTCCGGATGCAGATCTGGCCTCATCAGTGGGTACATAACATAACTGTTCAGCCGCTCCCCCAAGGTATGCACTCCACTGAGTGCCATACTGTTCTATTCCTTCTCACAAAGGTGAAGGGGGTTATGTTTTTTACCCTTTTCTGTCTTTTGTCATATTTGTTTGTTTGGTCTGTTTGTTTGCTGTAGGATATCTCAAAAAAGTTGTGGACGGAAGTCGGGAATGAAATTTGTTGGAATGTTTGGGTGGAGACAAGGAAACTGTGATTAGATTTGGTGAAGATCCGATCCATTCCGCCACTACTGAATTTTTTAAGTGATTCTTTCACCCCTGATCTATGATCTTCTGTGACAGACAGAATTCTCAAAAAGTTTGGACGGATTTGGATGAAACTTGGTGGACACGTTGGATGTGTTGACAAGGAAGAAATTGCTTCAATTTTGGTGAAGATCCGAATCGGGATCTGGATACGAGAATTATTTCATATTTAAAGTGATTCTTCACCATTGAGAGATTGGGCCAAAAACGATATATCCATGATATTTCAAAATGTTTTGGCGATATGTTCTCGTGGATCAGGCGTTACGTTGCGGAGGTATGCGCTCCACCGAATGCCCGTCTAGTTTATGCATTGCTTCTTGTGCTTGTGTCCCTGTACAGCGTGTCCGTGTCATGATGTATGTTCCTTTTCATGTTTTGGGTACAACCTCGTGCTGCACCACATGTTTATGCCGATTTGTCTTGGTTCTTATTTTTATTTGGAGTATTTAAAATAATGAACTATATTTGTTATGTTGTTATATCTTTCATATAAATAATAATTTAAAATATTTAAAATAAATATTAACTATAATAAACTTATAACTATATCATGCCTTTTCTATTCTATACTATTCATGCCTTAATAAAAACTATATCATGCTCGTCATGCCTTTTCATATAATACAACAAATGACAAATATTTTACGTTAAAAGTCTTATGGAACATATCAATTTGCTTATCGGGACTCTTTTTACCTTTTTTATTTATAAGAATCAGAGTATTTTATCTTGGTAAAACCGATACATCAACCATGGGACTTTATAATCAACCCGAAGATAATGTACGTATAGTTGCCCGCAACAGTTAAGTCTATTAAGTGAAGTATGATTAATGAAGGTCCAATCAGAAAATAGATTGTCGCATTAATTACTGAAGCAGACTCGATACTTACCGTTGAGCTGTCTGGTCTGGGTTTGATTGCTGATTAGACTATAAACTGTTTGAAATGAATGTTGGCATTGCTTCACAAGGTGCAACATCCCTATGATGGACGTTCAACTGCAGGGAGTGCCATGCTAGCATTACTTGGTGGGCATGATATCGTTCTCAGGATGTCTTCGATCAAAAGTAGTCGAGTATCGTCAGCACCATGAACAAAATCCAAATTCCTGTCCAAAACTACAGGGAGCACGCATTAGCGGCACAGCCACACTCCCAGCAATGAGACAAATCAGCAGCTACATTATCCTAATAATTAGAGTGAAGTCGATAGTGTTGCCATTGCAAATCCCCGCTTGCCACCTGAACCAAACTTGAAAGATGGCAAAAACGTTCACCAGGAATGTCCATCCATCCATCAGGACCATACTCTGTGCAGAGTGTTGCTGCTGCCGAAGCAGTTTCCTTGGCTATTGGACACAATTCTGGACAGGTCGCCACTCCAACACAGGATAACAGCAAGCTCGACTCAATTTTTGCCGACCACGGAAAGGATGACAGGCAGAGTCAACCCCACCTGGTATAAATTCAACAGCCAGTCGGATTTGAACTCAGGATCCAAGCCCACCACTCCAACATTAAGCCATCACAGGCATAGGAATGACCCAATATTCAAATTTTGCCTTTTAAAATCTTTTGTTTTGACCCCTGTGACCCTGAGTCCCCATTTGCTGAGCATGAAGCGGGGGTCAAATCGATAAAAAAAAGTTATATCCAGATTTCTCCTGATGCTCCATCTTTCTCTTTACTTCTTCGGGTTCTTCTGATGACTCCAATGTAATATTTAGTCTTACGTTTGATTACATATTTCATCACAAAAAAATTTTTAAATTGATTTTTGGGTATTTCACCTTTTAGCCCCGCCCAGAGCCAAAAGGGGGGGTAAAAATGACTGCTGTCCCACCTTCTTGTCGGTACATGGGTGATCATATCTACCAAGTTTGGTGAATTTCTGCACAACCGTGTTGAGGAGGATATCTTGTGAAAGACGGACGACAGACAGACAGACAGACAGAATCGATTACAATAGCCCCAAGCTTTTTTCAAAAGCGTGGGAATAATTATAATAATGACTTCCCTTAAAAATGAACTTTGATGCAGAAGGAGGCCAATAGGCCAATCAAAGCCTGTGCTATTATGGCCAATGTGCAGATTGATTGTCTATGTTCTTTCCTTTGAAATGCTGAGCATCAAGCAAGGGAGCAACATGACCATTTTTCGAGTCTTTGGTATAACTTGACTGGTGTTTGAACAGAGGACCTCCAGGACTCAGAGTGGATGCTCTAACCATGTTATGCCAACAAGGCTGGTCCAGTGGTCCAGCCATGGTCTGCACAATAACAAATTAATGAATCGCTAATTATGAATTAATGCATAGAAATGGTTTGATGGAATTTCATGACACGCTTGTAATTTTAACGTTATTACCTCCACACTGAAGGTGAAGGAGTTATGTTTTCACCCCTTTCTGTCTGTTTAGATTTCGTAAGTATATTGATGACTTCCGTCCTCTGTTTCTGTGTTTTTGTGTGTGTGTTTGTGTGTTTGTTTGTTGCACGATAACTCCGAGAACGAAGAAGAAGCTACCAATGTTCAAATTACACCACGTGATTCAGGAGGGTGATGGCTAGTCTGATTAGATTTTGGTCAAAATCGGTCAAGGTCAAGGTCACGTGAGGTCAAACATTCGATTTTTGATGGTTTTGGTACAGAATCATCGTAGAAACTTCTGGTTTGCGTCGCTACCTTCTCGAGAGACAGCTTTTATTAGACAAGGTCAGAGGTCAAGTTGACGATTCGTAAGTACCAGTCTATGACTGCTTGTTTGTTTGTCTGTGTACAGGATATCTCCAAAAGTTGTGTATGGATACGGATGAAATTTTGTGGTAAAGTTGGGTGTGTGACGAGCAAGAAATGATTCAATTTTGCTGAAGATCCGAATCAGGATCCGGATCTAATAATTTTTTTTAAGTGATTCTTCACCATTGAGAGATAGATCTGAATCGATATATAGCAGGATATCTCAAAAGTTGTGGACGGATTCGGATGAAACTTGGTGGACATGTTGGGTACGTGTGACAAGGATAAACTGATTAGATTTTGGTGAAGATCCGGATCAGGATCTAGACACTAGAATTTATTAAGTGATTCTTCACCATTGAGAAATGGGGCTAAAAAAAATGATATATAGCACGATATCTCAAAAAGTTGTGGACGTGTTCGGACGAAACTGTGGACAGGTTGGGTGTGTCGCAAAGACGAATTGATTCGATATTGGTGAAGATCCGAATCCTTAGACGAGAATTTTTTAATTCGAAAGTGATTCTTCACCCTCGAGACATAGGGCCAAAAACGATATAGTTCTGTTAAGCATGATATTTCAAAAATGTATTGGGTCCGACATGTTCTTGTGGATCAGGCATTGCATGGTGGAGGTATGTGCTCTACCGAGTGTCCCTTCTAGTTTGCCTCACATACCCTACTTGAACCTTCCACAAATGATATTCTCCCTTTGTAAACACACACACACACACTGGATACCTGAGTCTTTTGCCTACAATGTCCAAGAGAACGTGTAGAATATATAATCATTTCAGCGATCTCATTCCCCAGCAGAGTTCCGTTGCTTTATGAGAATGCGTCCCCAGAGCCACATCCCTTCGGACGTAAACATGCACCTGCAACCATCTGGGATTCCGAGGCTTTAGGGAGACACGACAAGCCTTCGCGAGAGGATAAATCTTAAAAGTGATTCGGAGTTCCTGTGTAAACGTTGAGCTTGCTACGTGACTTCCATAAAGCACTTTACGAATGACAACACACGGCCTCAGCCGGGCACTTAAACCCATAGTAGACGAGGTGCCAACATTTTCTGGGATGAACACAAACAGGTAAGAAATTCTCAAATGATCAGATGACTTCGACATGTGAGCAAATGAATGATCGAAATGATTCCTGCGTACATCGCTCACATTTCCAACGCTCTTCCTTTATAACACTTTACGAGTCTTGCTAGAACAAATAGAGAACAGAAGAGAGAGAGAGAGAGAGAGAGAGAAGATCCTCGGGGGCACTTTCAGGTAGCCCTTTCACTCACATGAAAGGCAGAGAGAAGAGCTTGTGGTCCTGTTTAGCGCCTCGATGCAGGAGCCTTTCATCGGCAGTCCGATAAGAATCAGGCGCAGTTTACAAATGCCTCCACCTGACAGTTTCTATTTTCCTTCTTCGGTATTCAAATGCATATCGAGTCTTTCAAGGTTTGGACTATCTGCCTTTTCAGCGGTTTCATTCCGAATGCCTGATTGAGGTCGCGGGCCGTATTCACTCGTGAGACCTTTTCGAGAATGTAGTTTCGGTGGTAATTTCTGAGATTTGTTTTTCGACAGGGTGTTGGGTCTTTCCTATTTTGTTGGATATGTCAATACAATCAATGAGGCTAATTATATACTTATGGTCTTAGCAGTGAAACTACCTGTTAGACTTTGAACCTGGGCTGAAATCTAATAAAAGTGAACACAATTATGGTGAATTGGTGGGTTGGTGGGAGAATAAGGAGTGGGAGTGGGAGGGGAATGTGTGTAGTGGTGACTCTGCGCTGGAGCATAGAATTCTTTAGAATGTTCCCTGAAATAATATTCAAGCAAAAGATCCATTGTTACC
The DNA here is from genome assembly GCA_035128595.1 of Eptatretus atami. Taxonomy (NCBI): domain Eukaryota; kingdom Metazoa; phylum Chordata; class Myxini; order Myxiniformes; family Myxinidae; genus Eptatretus; species Eptatretus atami. The sequence goes on from CM068952.1 coordinate 142,626,083, forward strand.
TTTTGCATAAGAAGACCTTTGCATTATATCACGGCCAAATAAATCGTAAACCGTGAAAAAAAATGTTCGGCAATTAAAATGTTCGGTCAAGTGAATAAAATATCTGATCTGATTTGTTCCATGACATTGAAGATTGTTGGGGACGGCCAAACAGACTGGGAGGTGCCACCTCGCCAAGCCAGGTTATGGAACGATTGGACCAGAGTACAGGCATCCAATGGCATACTCTTTCAGAGGGCAATGTGGATATTTAACGTCCACCACTGAACGCTTTACAGAATGGTATTCGACTTGATGTCCTTCCAAAGGGCGGCAGACACATTGATGGAACACCGTGCCTATGGGATGACCCGGACGAGGCAATTCAAAGACAGATTTTCCTTGGAAGGGATGACCAGTCAGCTTGTGTCTTGCCATGACATACCAATAAGTGACTGACATACACACAGATACATTTTTTTTTAAGATATTGGGATAGAACACTCAAACTTTAAATGAACCCTCCCAACCTGCTTCTGAATTTATTTCTCCACAATGGCAACAGAGTATGCTTTAGGAAGGTATCGTATTGCACCATCTTGTTCAAAATTTCAGGACCAGCTTTGAAGAAATACTACAGAACAGAGTTTAGCCAATCTTACTTGTGTATGCATCCTTTGATCTTTGTGTCCTCGCACATTCTATGATTTGCACATGAAAGCCTCATGAATACGGTCCACCATATTATCAGAAATGGATTGGTCACTGTTGCTGGCAGGCTGCCTGTGATTGTAAATTGTAAGGTTACGTTTGTGAAAAACAGCAAGTAAATATAAAGGCTGACTTGTTGCTTTTACACTATAGCGGTTAGCATACTACACTAAACATGTGTTGACATGAAATGTAATGCAGGACTTGCAATCAATGGAATTTTGAAGTGATTAACCGAGGAAGCCTTCAGCATGGAAGAAAAAGACGTCAGATTCCGAGTCAATTCCCTTTATTCAAAGCGTCACCGAAGCACCCACACGTACTTCTACCAACCGATACCAGAAATCCCTGATAAACCAGAGCCCAAGCATATTTACATCAATATAAATCCAAGGCAAAAAGATGCCGCTACAGACTTGCATATCTGATTCGTGGGTAACAATAAGGTTTTTTTTATGTTGGATTTCTCAAATCCTTACCCGATAATGACAAGGCACAGTCAGCTTTCCTATATTTGAATACAAGCTACATTTACAAGGAACAACTGTGGGGAGATATTGATGTTTAATGGGGGAGTGAGGGGGAACTTAATGTGGAGTGGTCTGTATGTCTTGCTATCCACATGTATACTTTAACTTATTGAAATTTTTACCATCCATAGGACTATCAACTGTCTATTAGTGTTTTAATTCACAGTACAAACTAGAGGGGAGCACTCGGTAGAGTGCAAAACCTCCGCCGCCAATACTGCTGGGTCACTTAAGTGAACCTGATATCCTATTCATTGTAGGTAAAAACGGATCAGACTCTAATGAAACCACGATTGAATAAACTAAACTAGATCGACGTGCATGTAGAAATAACAAAAAAATTAAATCGAAATTTTTTTGAAAAAAAAGTTGCAAAATTTCTGGTTTTTTTTTCTCTAACAAATTTTTTTGGGGGTTGGAAATCACTTAAACATGTAGAAATGCAAAAAAAAAAAATTCAAATATTTTTGAAATAAAATCGAAATTTTTTTGAAAAAAGTTGCAAAATTTTGTTTTTTTTCTCTAACAAATTTTTTTTTTGGGGGTTGGAAATCACTTAAAACATGTAGAAATGCAAAAAAAATTCAAATATTTTTTCAAAATGGCCGCCATAGCGGCATATTGGACTTTGGGCCAAGTCCAAAATCTAATGGCTGATCTCTGGACCATACCTAACCCCCACCAAGTTTCGTCGAAATCCGTCCAGGAGTTTTTCCATAATATGTTCACAAACAAACAAACAAACAAACAGACAGGGGTGAAAACAGTAACCTCCGTCCATCTTCGATGCGGAGGTTAATAAATTAATATGAGTTGCCTTCCAAGCAACTTCAACAGAATAGGACACCATCAGGATCATACAGCCTGTAATGGTTGCCTACCTATGGTTGTTGGTTCATGTAATATCTTTTTTAAATACTTTTATGAAGCAAGGAAATATCACGAACCATTTTAAAAGTGTGACTTGGCCCAGGTCAGGTTAAACCGCTGATGTCCCAATCACAGAGCGGACACTCAATTACAAGTTACACTCGATATCTACACTAATAAATGTCAATGCGTGTGTCAGTGTGTGTATCTCCTCCATAACTCCAAAACCATGAACCCATCAGCCTGAAACTTTGCATGCATACGAAGGGAACTCCAAGGAAGTGCATGAGTGAAAATTGGGTGTTTTGGTTAATTAAAACACCCTTTTGAAGATAATTAACGGATTTATTTATTATATCCTTTATCAGGCGCATCCTTGGTCACCTCGCTCTCTGGGTCTTCAGGCGTATCCTAGTAACCTCGCTGGGGTCTGAAGCGCCATTTTTTTGGCCTGCTAACCATCCTTGACTTGGAACAGCTGAACGATTTCTTAACGATAAAACTTTTTTTTTCACTTTCTCACTCATATTGTCGAATCCTTATTCATAGCTACAAGTCGCTGTGTACATCACTTTTGTAAGTATATTAGTTTTCAAATTAGGAGCTTGGAGCAATTTCATCCATAAAAATGAATTTTCCACGATATACTCTCACAGATAATTAAAGGAAATGAAGATGATTGTTCCCTGGTGTCTTGTGCATTGTCCGTTATTATTTCATTCATTATAGTTGGACATTATCGTTGGTTCGTATTAGTTATTATCATATGCAATTGTATAGTCGCCAGTTTGTAATGTTCAATATGCAAATGCCAATATGAGATCTTCATTGTTAGTTATGGCATTTCTGTGTACCATTATCGTGTGAAATAATCAGACTATGTATGTCATATTTTCCCTTTTGGTTGCAGATAAATCCATTATCATTTGCAATAAAATATTCAACTTGAACAAAAAGAGTTTTCTTCATGTATGGTCATTTTATATCGAGCGCCTAGCCAAGTCAAGACGCCCATCACATATCGCGCAGGCTTCTGCAACATTCTCCACCATGGTGTCTCGAGTGTGATATGCCGGACTGCAGTTCAGGACTGTCGATGGAACTGACCCATCGTTGTTGCCCTACTCACTGACCACAACAGTCACTCATCAGCTCGCCACCGGGATGACGCGGAACACTGCGCCCCCCTAAGGCCCAAAGCTTGAGACGGCCCGCATTCAACATGGGAGTGAGAGGGAGACTTGGAACTCAGTTTGAGCGCCGTTGGACAAACTTCGCTGGGGCTCTGGATCGACGCCTGCATCCGCATCGGTGGACGCTTTTCCAGTGCGCCGGCGACGCCCTCGGAGATTGCCCTCCTTAAAGCCGACCCATCATCCAACACGTCCGTCGACGAGAGTCATGGCGGCCATGAACTCCCTGCCATCATTCCCTGTGTTTCTCGCGGAGTCAAATGCGCCGAACTTGTTCGCCATGCACCAACCCCGATGAATCCT
>CM068952.1:142631057-142646455 GCA_035128595.1 Eptatretus atami
TTGGCGGCGGAGGTTTTGCACTCTACCGAGTGCTCCCCCTCTAGTTTGTACTGTGAATTAAAACACTAATAGACAGGTTGATAGTCCTATGGATGGTATAAATTTCAATAAGTTAAAGTATACATGTGGATAGCAAGACATACAGACCACTCCACATTAAGTTCCCCCTCACTCCCCCATTAAACATCAATATCTCCCCACAGTTGTTCCTTGTAAATGTAGCTTGTATTCAAATATAGGAAAGCTGACTGTGCCTTGTTATTATCGGGTAAGGACTTGAGAAATCCAACATTAAAAAAAACCTTATTGTTACCCACGAATCAGATATGCAAGTCTGTAGCGGCATCTTTTTGCCTTGGATTTTATATGATGTAAATATGCTTGGGCTCTGGTTTATCAGGGGATTTCTGGTATCGGTTGGTAGAAGTACGTGTGGGTGCTTCGGTGACGCTTTGAATAAAGGGAATTGACTCGGAATCTGACGTCTTTTCTTCCATGCTGAAGGTCTTCCTCGGTTAATCACTTCAAAATTCCATTGATTGCAAGTCCTGCATTACATTTTCATGTCAACACATGTTTAGTGTAGTATGCTAACCGCTATAGTGTAAAAGCAACAAGTCAGCCTTTATATTTACTTGCATGTTTTTCACAAACGTGAACCTTACAATTTACAATCACAGGCAGCCTGCCAGCAACAGTGACCAATCCATTTTCTGATAATATGGTGGACACGTATTCATGAGGCTTTCATGTGCAAATCATAGAATGTGCGAGGACACAAAGATCAAAGGATGCATACACAAGTAAGATTGGCCAAACTCTGTTCTGTAGTATTTCTTCAAAGCTGGTCCTGAAATTTTGAACAAGATGGTGCAATACGATACCTTCCTAAAGCATACTCTGCTTGGCATTGTGGAGAAATAAATTCAGAAGCAGGTTGGGAGGGTTCATTTAAAGTTTGAGTGTTCTATCCCAATACTTAAAAAAAAATGTATCATGTGTGTATGTCAGTCACTTATTGGTATGTCATGGCAAGACACAAGCTGACTGGTCATCCCTTCCAAGGAAAATCTGTCTTTGAATTGCCTCGTCCGGGTCATCCCATAGGCACGGTGTTCCATCAATGTGTCTGCCGCCCTTTGGAAGGACATCAAGTCGAATGACCATTCTGTAAAGCATTCAGTGGTGGACGTTAAATATCCCACATTGCCCTCTGAAAAGAGTATGCCATTGGATGCCTGTACTCTGGTCCAATTCGTTCCATAACCTGGCTTGGCGAGGTGGCACCTCCCAGTCTGTTTGGCCGTCCCCCAACAATCTTCAATGTCATGGAACAAATCAGATCAGATATTTTATTCACTTGACCGAACATTTTAATTGCCGAACATTTTTTTTCACGGTTTACAGTTTATTTGGCCGTGATATAAATGCAAAGGTCTTCTTATGCAAAAGGTAACAATGGATCTTTTGCTTGAATATTATTTTAGGCGAACATTCTAAAGAATTCTATGCTCCAGCGCAGAGTCACCACTACACACATTTCCCCCTCCCACTCCCACTCCTTATTCTCCCCACCAACCCACCAATTCACCATAAATTGTAGCTTCACTTTTATATAGATTTCAGCCCAGGTTCAAAGTCTAACAGGTAGTTTCACCTGCTAAGACCATAAGTATATAATTAGACCTCATTGATTGTATTGACATATCCAACAAAATAGGAAAGACCCAACACCCTGTCGAAAAAACAAATCTCAGAAATTACCACCGAAACTACATCCTCGAAAAGGTCTCACGAGTGAATACGGCCCGCGACCTCAATCAGGCATTCGGAATGAAACCGCTGAAAAAGGCAGATAGTCCAAACCTTGAAAGACTCGATATGCATTTGAATACCGAAGAAGGAAAATAGAACTGTCAGGTGGAGGCATTTGTAACATGCGCCTGATTCTTATCGGACTGCCGATGAAAGGCTCCTGCATCGAGGCTGCTAAACAGGACCACAAGCTCTTCTCTCTGCCTTTCATGTGAGTGAAAGGGCTACCTGAAAGTGCCCCCGAGGATCTTCTCTCTCTCTCTCTCTTTCTCCTTTGTTCTAGCAAGACTCGTAAAGTGTTATTAAAGGAAGAGCGTTGGAAATGTGAGCGATGTACGCAGGCATCATTTCGATCATTCATTTGCTCACATGTCGAAGTCATCTGATCATTTGAGAATTTCTTACCTGTTTGTGTTCATCCCAGAAAATGTTGGCACCTCGTCTACTATGGGTTTAAGTGCCCGGCTGAGGCCGTTGTGTGTCATTCGTAAAGTGCTTTATGGAAGTCACGTAGCAAGCTCAACGTTTACACAGGAACTCCGAATCACTTTGAAGATTTATCCTCTCGCGAAGGCTTGTCGTGTCTCCCTAAAGCCTCGGGAATCCCAGATGGTTGCAGGTGCATGTTTACGTCCGAAAGGGATGTGGCTCTGGGGACGCATTCTCATAAAGCAACGGAACTCTGCTGGGGAATGAGATCGCTGAAATGATTATATATTCTACACGTTCTCTTGGACATTGTAGGGCAAAAGAGCTCTAGGTATCCAGGTGTGTGTGTGTGTGTGTGTGTGTGTGTGTGTGTTACAAAGGGAGAATATCATTTGTGGAAGGTTCAAGTAGGGGTATGTGAGGCAAACTAGAAGGGCACTCGGTAGAGCACATACCTCCACCATGCAATGCCTGATCCACAAGAACATGTCGGACCCAATACATTTTTGAAATATCATGCTATACAGAACTATATCGTTTTTGGCCCTATGTCTCGAGGGTGAAGAATCACTTTCGAATTAAAAAATTCTCGTCTAAGGATTCGGATCTTCACCAATATCGAATCAATTCGTCTTTGCGACACACCCAACCTGTCCAGCAGTTTCGTCCGAACACGTCCACAACTTTTTGAGATATCGTGCTATATATCATTTTTTTTAGCCCCATTTCTCAATGGTGAAGAATCACTTAATAAATTCTAGTGTCTAGATCCTGATCCGGATCTTCACCAAAATCTAATCAGTTTATCCTTGTCACACGTACCCAACATGTCCACCAAGTTTCATCCGAATCCGTCCACAACTTTTTGAGATATCCTGCTATATATCGATTCAGATCTATCTCTCAATGGTGAAGAATCACTTAAAAAAAAATTATTAGATCCGGATCCTGATTCGGATCTTCAGCAAAATTGAATCATTTCTTGCTCGTCACACACCCAACTTATCCACAAAATTTCATCCGTATCCATACACAACTTTTTGAGATATCCTGTACACAGACAAACAAACAAGCAGTCATAGACTGGTACTTACGAAATCGTCAACTTGACCTCTGACCTTGTCTAATAAAAGCTGTCTCTGGAGAAGGTAGCGACGCAAACCAGAAGTTTCTACGATGATTCTGTACCAAACCATCAAAAATCGAATGTTTGACCTCACTGTGACCTTGACCGTTGACCGATTTTGACCAAAATCTAATCAGCACTAGCCATCACCCTCCTGAATCACGTGGTGTAATTTGACATTGGTAGCTTCTTCCGTTCTCGAGTTATCGTGCCAACAAACAAACACACAAACACACACACACAAACACAGAAACAGAGGACGGAAGTCATCAATATACTTACGAAATCTGAAACAGACAGAAAGGGGTGAAAACATAATCTCCTTCACCTTCAGTGGTGGAGGTAATAACGTTAAAATATCACAAGCGTGTCATGAAATTCCATCAAACCATTTCTATGCATTAATTCATTCATTAAGCGATTCATTAATTTGTTATTGTGCAGACCATGGCTGGACCACTGGACCAGCCTTGTTGGCATAACATGGTTAGAGCATCCACTCTGAGTCTGGGAGGTCCTCTGTTCAAACACCAGTCAAGTTATACCAAAGACTCGAAAAATGGGTCATGTTGCTCCCTTGCTTGATGCTCAGCATTTCAAAGGAAAGAACATAGACAATCAACTGCACATTGGCACTAATAGCACAGGCTTTGATTGGCCTATTGGCCTCCTTCTGCATCAAAGTTCATTTTTAAGGGAAGTCATTATTATAATTATTCCCACGCTTTTTGAAAAAAGCTTGGGGCTATTGTAATCGATTCTGTCTGTCTGTCTGTCTGTCTGTCCGTCTTTCACAAGATATCCTCCTCAACACGGTTGTGCAGAAATTCACCAAACTTGGTAGATATGATCACCGCATGTACCCGGCAAGAAGGTGGGACAGCAGTCATTTTTACCCCGCCCTTTATGGCTCTGGGGCGGGGCTAAAAGGTGAAATACCCAAAAATTCAATTGAAAAATTTTTTTGTGATGAAATATGTAATCAAACGTAAGACTAAATACTACATTGGAGTCATCAGAAGAAACCCGAAGAAGTAAAGAGCAAAGATGGAGCATCAGGAGAAATCTGGATATAACTTTTTTTCGGATTTGACCCCCGCTTCATGCTCCAGCGAATGGGGACTCAGGGTCACAGGGGTCAAAACAAAAGATTTTTTTAAAGGCAAAATTTGATATTGGGTCATTCCTATGCCTGATGATGGCTTAATGGTTGGAGTGGTGGGCTTGGATCCTGAGTTCAAATCCGACTTGGCTGTTGAATTTATACCAGGTGGGGTTGACTCTGCCTGTCATCCTTCCATGGTCGGCAAAAATTGAGTACCAGCTTGCTGATATCCTGTGTTGGAGTGGCGACCTGTCCAGAATTGTGTCCAATAGCCAAGGAAACTGCTTCGGCAGCAGCAACACTCTGCACAGAGTATGGTCCTGATGGATGGATGGACATTCCTGGTGGAACGTTTTTGCCATCTTTCAAGTTTGGTTCAGGTGGCAAGCGGGGGATTTGCAATGGCACACTATCGACTTCACTCTAATTATTAGGATAATGTAGCTGCTGATTTGTCTCATTGCTGGGAGTGTGGCTGTGCCGCTAATGCGGTGCTCCCTGTAGTTTTGGACAGGAATTTGGATTTTGTTCATGGTGCTGACGATATCTCGACTACTTTTGATCGAAGACATCCTGAGAACGATATCATGCCCACCAAGTAATGCTAGCAGATGGCACTCCCTGCAGTTGAACGTCCATCATAGGGATGTTGCACCTTGTGAAGCAATGCCAAACATCATTTCAACAGTTTATAGTCTAATCAGCAATCAAACCCAGACCAGACAGCTCAACGGTAAGTATCGAGTCTGCTTCAGTAATTAATGCGACAATCTATTTCTGATTGGACCTTCATTAATCATACTTCACATTAATAGACTTAACTGGTTGCGGGCAACTATACGTACATTATTCTCGGGTTGATTATAAAGTCCCATGGTTTGATGTATCGTGTTACAAGATAAAATACTCTGATTCTTATAAATAAAAAAGGTAAAAAGAGTCCCGATAAGCAAATTGATATGTTCCATAAGACTTTTAACGTAACAAATATTTGTCTATTTGTTGTATTATATGAAAAGGCATGACGAGCATGATAATAGTTTATTATTTTAAGGCATGATAGTATAGAATAGAAAAGGCATGATAATAGTTTATTATTTTAAGGCATGATAGTATAGAATAGAAAAGGCATGATAATAGTTTATTATTTTAAATAGTTTTAAATTTTATTTATATGAGAAGATATAACAAACATAACAAATATAGTTCATTATTTTAAATACTCCAAATAAAAATAAGAACCAAGACAAAATCGGCATAAACATTGTGGTGCAGCACGAGGTTGTACCCAAAACATGAAAAGGAACATACATCATGACACGGACACGCTGTACAGGGACACAAGCACTAAGAAGCAATGCAAAATAAACTAGACGGGCATTCGGTGGAGCGCATACCTCCGCAACGTAACGCCTGATCCACGAGAACATATCGGGCCCAAAACATTTTGAAATATCATGCCATATATCGTTTTTGGCCCAATCTCTCAATGGTGAAGAATCACTTTAAATATGAAATAATTCTCGTATCCAGATCCCGATTCGGATCTTCACCAAAATTGAAGCAAATTTCTTCCTTGTCACACATCCAACGTGTCCACCAAGTTTCATCCAAATCCGTCCCAAACTTTTTGAGATATCTGCTCACAGACAGACAAAGATAGATCGGGGTGAAAACACAAACTCTGTCCACTTTAGTAGCAGAGGTAGAAATACAAACATTTAATCCTGCAATTTCATAAGCTAAAGTAAATTTTTTTGAGATAGACTTCAAATGGTCACATTACTATTAGCTACCAAACAGAGAACAAAAAGAATGTGTTGGCTTTAAAAATCCGGTCACGAGCCAATCAGGAAACACACATTGAATGTGCTATTGAAAGATTAACTGGACACCTCTCATCCATGACAGCCTCCGCCACGGTTAAAAATTACGTAACTCTATTTTTTCGGGAGGTGCGTACCGTGCATGCTGACAACTTGATTAAACCTTACTAATAATTTTTATTCGACATATGATTCGAATTTTTGGGGTCCCTCGTGGTAACACTCGACCCAAACAAAGTCAATGGAAATCTGATGCAACAAACCCGGGCAGTATATAATCAGCAGAGGCCTTCGGCCCACAAGCAAACTAAGATGGCAGCCATATTATTTTGTTTTGGTGCCGTGGTGGGTGGAGTGAAGTGACAAATGTGGGTGGGGTGTGGCAGCTGTCTGATCAATGGGTTCACATTTCAAAAATCGACCACCATCAAGAACCACAACAACAACACCAGCAACAACAACCATGCAGAGCTCTTCTAGACCTGCGAGAAATTGCAGCTAAAAATAAGTTCAATGAAAAATATATGCCAACCAGCAAAAATTATGGTATGTTGATTCAATTCAATTCATGTAAAATGCTCCGTACATTGCATTGGTTCTGCCGAAGCAGTTTCTTGGCTGAGGTTACAATCCTAGTTGGGTCGTTACTCTGATACAGGAAGTCAGGGAAGGAACTTGGAACTTGTGCGATCTGTGCGATCTAATCCTCTTTACATTATGGAGAATGTTTAGTGGCGTCATCAGTTTGTGAGCACACACGACCCCGTGGCCATGTTGGAGTACAAACCTGAGAACAAAGGAGCATCCATTCATGATTTGTGAAGTTGGATATTTGTGTAATGTACTTTGTATGTTTTGTTGGGGTCAACCAAACAATCGGGCAAACAATCGGGGTCAAAGGTTGTCCCAAATAGCCTATCGGCTGTATAGGGCCGAACACTCACATGACCGAAACAAGTGAAACCTGTTCTTAAATACTCGCTTTGGTTCACAGATTATGAAAAGTTATGATGGACGCGTGAAAATGGTAGCTCATCAACAAACCTGGGGTCTATATGTTCTTCGAATTTCGTTAATGATCAAAACACATTTTCTCCGAAGAAACATTCTACAACTTTGCAAGTCACACATCAAAGTGTGCACCATATTTCCTCGAATAAGTGCCCCCCTCGGAACCCCCTAAATTAATAAGTGCATTTGGTTTCTAGTATTTGGTTTTAAATACAGTATACATGGATACAAATACAGTATATACGAGGAAATACAGTATTTGGTTTCAAAATTGCACTCTCAGCTAACCCCTAGCTTTTCGGCGGATGATCTGAGTGGGAAGACCAGTTTTTTTTTTAAAGTTAAAAGGGGATCTTACCTTGTAAATTGCAATTATATCTGAATCTCATATAGCCTTTGATAACCATTTCATTAATTAACATTAAAAAAAGCTGCAGCAAAATAACTGTACTATATACAAATCATCATCAGTCATCATCATCATCATCTTCAGGAGATGCATTTCGATCAGTTTGTTCTTCCTCTGTTGCCATTTCAATCACATTCAATTGCACATAGATCCTTACATTTCAACCTTGCTTGCAAACAACACAACATCAGTCAATTTTATAAGATCTCTTGCATGTACAGCTGAACAGTTCCATGATTTCGTCAGGGGTAGTGCGACTGGCAAGCTACTTCATTGAAATTGAATTTTCACTAATTTACCGTCCACAACCATCAAGAGGAGTGTCGGGCATTTGAAAGATTGCTCGTCTCCATATCACTGCTTGATAATTTGCCCTAGTCACATGGAGGACAAGCGTCGATTTGCAAGGCGGAAAAGCATCAGGCTGAACCTTACCAGCTTTATAGAGCTGGTTACAAACAAGATCGACATTTTGCATTCGCTTCCCATAAAAAGCACAAACTAATACTTCCATTTTGTTGTGTCATTCTTCTGGTACTGCGCATGTGTTTCCAAGTGATGTGAAGGATTGCACAAAATCTTGATGCTGCATCAGCAGTTTCAGTGCTTTAGCCTTTTCCTTACCAGCAAGAGCTGAAATTGAATCACGTCCGATGGAAGCATGCATCCCAATCAGGGATCTGCAGAATTCCTGGCTTGAAATTTGAGGATGCAATTTTGGCAATAGGCTTGATTTTACCTTATCGATTTTGATTATCCTGGTCTTTGTCCCTTTGGCCAATTTTATGCGCACGTCTGGGAGCAGATAACTGTCGGATTTGAAGACATCTGTATCGTCAGCATGAATAACTGTCCGGTCATTTGCATGTTTTGCATGGAGCATCATGCGGTATCAGCCTTTACTTGTGAACACTTCAACTCAGGAACAATATCACATCCTTGTTCTGTCATTCTCCAGCAGGTGCTACCCTCTGTCACGTGCATTGTTTTTACCCCGAGCTTGCCTGTGAACTCTGACTTTTTTCCATTCAGTCACCAGAAACTTCACAATTTCTGTCTTGTTTGATTGAATCGCCATTAAGTTTTTCCCAACACTTTATCAGATACATTTTGGAGAATGTACACCCTCAGAACTGCCACCTGTTCTCTTGGCTTTCTCAAGATCATTTATGGACACATCGAGATAAACATCGAAAACTACGTGAATACTTCTGCTAACCTGACTTGTACATGTCTGAAAAACTGTTTTAGCGAATGTGCGAAACGTTGATCCACGAGAAGGTTGAAATTGCTGAAGCACCACCGTTCCATCAAATATGCTTGTTGCATGCCTTGGATAGTGATCTGCCGGAAGAGTTCCGTTTTCCAATAGCTGGAGGAGCTTGGCTTTGTTTTCTTTGGCATTCCATATGCGTCAGAAAAGGCCCACAGAAGTGGACCTACCTGTTTAGCATTCATGTTGTATCATGTACATGGGGAGAGATGGGTGTTGCGAGAGTTAGCATAACTTTGTGTTCTTTCAATTTCTCTAACTTCTCGATCTTCTACATCTCACATACAGATCCACACATGCCCCTTCCTATAACAGAGAAAATATGGCGAAGTCAGTGTCGCTTCAAGTCAGCTGGAACACGCTTGACCTGCCCACAAATTCACCTGAACGGAAGCGATCCATAAAAACTGACAGGTGCGTCTGAGCTTCCAGTCCCCTCTCCTTCCTGGGAAAATCAACTACTATGATAAAGCTCCGCCAATCAGACACTGTTGTTGGGACGGCAGGTGAGACACCTCCAATCACCATATCAGAAGGTTTGTCCACCTGCTCAAGCCCTCAGCCAATGGGGAGCCCCAGGGATTGCTAGTGCTGGGAAGGGGGGAGGAACATAAGGAAGAATGCACCAGGAATTCAAAGATAGAAAGCCGTTTTCCTTCAAAGCCTTTGCAGTTGGTCCTTTCGTGCAGGGACTGTTCTGTCGTTCAAGTCCTAAGTGACTTTCCGACTTTCGTTCTTGATGATCTTCCCACCTTTCTGACACTTCGTTTCTTTCTTTCCAGACTGTTTGTGGCTTTTACACACAACACCTATCTTGCCCCTGGTGTGCTTTACATGAACCCCGGTTGCCATGCTCATAAAACATTACCTTCCCTTGCACCTTGACACAAGATACCGCAGCCATGCAGATCATCACGTTCGGCCAGAGTTCCAGCACCCCCCCATGGATCGGGTGCCGTCCAAATGGTGAAAGCTGACTAGGAGGATGTGTGCAGGAGGTGATCCGGAACCACTGAGCCACGGGTTAATTGCAGCCTCAACTGGGGTTGCAAAAGTGCGTCGACAGCCCCACACTATCTCTATCACATGCTTATTTCTTGACCACTCTTCCCAAACTGTCTGTGTTCTTCCTTCGGGTGTCTGGACCCAATTTAGTGTAAAGGTGTTCAGTCATTGTAATAAGGCATCCGAGGGTGGGGATTATCGCGTCGGTAACAAGGCGCTGTAAATTATTGAATATCCTTTGCTTTGCCCTTCTCTGAATTCTCCCACCATTGTCCTATTTGAATTCCCCGTCTCCCATTCCTCCTATCAATTTCCCGCTCATTTTCTTGGTTATAATGAATTGCATTGAAGTTGTTATATCGTCTCTTGACTTATCCTGCTCAGGTTTGGTCTGAAAAAGCACTTCTGAGAATAATTGCTCAATAAACCAATCAGCCCCGTTAGATAACAACAGTATGAAGCATTGGTTCACTCAGCCAACTAATAGCCACAACGCAGCTACAGACACGCCCACCCCTCTGCATTGTTCATCTCCCAAGTACGGTAAATCGACCCTGGGCGTGAAGATCCAGCCATAGGTGAGGTTTGTAGATGGCGTCTGCGGTCTTTTTGTGGACTCTTTGAGTTCGGAGTTATCTGACCCACAACCGTCACAGTGGTGAGGGATGGATTTGGAGCACTCCACCGGACAACCATAACGATACATTAACATCATGCTTATCTGCTCTGCCAACATGATGCTTATATACTCTGCTGTGTCCTTCATTACTCTCAGATGTTTATCCGGCCCCAAAGGTTGATCTTCTTTTGCCAACTTTTCAAGAAAGACACCAACTGAACAAACAATTCAAGCAGATGAGACACCCAACTTAACGTCCATCCAAGGGTTGGTGCAATCTTTGATGTAGCACCCTGCCTGTGAATCACCAATTGGACAGTTTATAGCTGGGTTTGGGAATCGAACCCAGACTAGACGGCTTAAAGGTAAGTGTACACTGTCTAGTGGCATCTCCGGTGATGAAGCCGATGCACAAGGTCTGTTGCTCTCACATTGCAGACAGGTTCGTGTCTTTTTTTTTTAAACTGCCTTCTCTCTGGTCTAGCTCCTTCTGCTTACTCAACACTTCAATCCTCTTCAGATTTTAACCCCCACTCAGAGCGCCCTTTTGCCTAGTGAAGAGCGAGCTCCATCTAATATATAAAGCTCTTTCTAACAACTGACTCATTGACTCACTGACTTACTGACTGACTGATATTAAAGATTGGTATCTTCTGGGTGATGTAGAAAGCTGTAATTTTGTGTGTCGATGGACATCGAAGCCTATTCACCAGGAAAAATTACAGAACTGTCAGAAAGCATCCATAAATGAAAATATAAATAAATTAAAATAAAAAAAATGAACAATCAAATACAGGTGAGCGACCCGAGACAATGGGGAAGCACAGTTTGTTATTGCTTACAATGTGTAAGCATACCCCGCTAGTAATATATAAACCCCTCCAGCATGCATACTGTTAGATTTGACTGTGATGGTTGTAGCTCTTAGGCAGCATGTTTGTGAGCCGCCCTGGGCACACTATATTTTGTACGCGGGCTTCACCATCTTGATTAAAGCACACCTGCATGGGTCTGAGTCACAGCTCTGGTATAGCGATCACATTAGCTCGAATATAAGCAATTTTGGTGATGAGGATGGCCTGCTTACAGTTACCAGCTACATCACCCTTCCTCCCCTCTCTGGGGGAGCCACCTATTCTATTATCGCAATAGATTGCAACCTTTCAAACCTACTTGGCAGCTACGGACTTAGCCAGCACTGATGTCACTGCCCATCGTAAGCTGGCGATCCTACTTCACTGTTTGGGCACCCAATGCCAGCATGTTTGCTTAGCTAACAGTGGACACATCCATGTTCAGACATGTGGTGTGTGCACTTAAGAGCTACTTTGAGCCGAAACAGAATACCATGCTGGAACGGAATAGATTCTCATCAGCACTGCCAGGGAAAAGATGAACATGTCAAACAAAATGTTGCTTCACTTTCGGAATTGGTTGCTACATGCAATTTTGGTTATTTAACAGATGAGCTAATCAGAGATCAGCTCATAAAAAAATTCCATTCCAGGAATACAGCAGGCATCATGGTTGCAGACAGCTCAGATACAAAGGCTTCAAACCAACCACCAACTCCAAAACCCATCCACACACTGCTCACATACCTTGAACAAAGCCATGCCAAATTTGTGGTCGACAACGTGACATCAAAGGACAATGTCCTACACATGGAAAACAATGCAGTGCATGCTTCAAAATGAACCATTTTGCACACGAATGCAGGTAATCGAAGAAGCAGACATTGCCAGTTCATCATGTTGATGAACCAAGTGCTCCAAACGTTGAAACACAACACTTGGTGTACACCATCGTGGATAAAATGCCTTTCCATCCACCACAAGTGGCAACTTCAGGGTATTGTGAAGTTGATATAGCAGGGATTTCATTATCACGACCTATTGATGTTGGTGTGAAAGTCTCTGAGCGACAATCTCTTCTCTCATTACTTTACATGTTATCCACTCGACTCCATGTAATTTACATTTCAAGCCAACGCCGACTCCATCATCATGGTTTGGGTGTGTGACCGGGTGCCTACGTATAGGTACCTCTCACGAAGCAGAGTAGACATTTCGCCGCATTCTTGACTCATGGAGGCATGTTGCAGTACCGTAGAATGCCATACAGCCTCAGTTCTGCACCAAGTGCATTTCAGAGGATTGTCTCTTTGATCCTGTCTCGTATTTAGGGAACGCTCAACATTCTTGATGATGTCGTTATCTACGGGAAGGATAAAGCGTATCATGGTCAGTGGCTAAATGAAGTGTCGTCACGACTATCGAAGCACAACTTGACACTGGATGAGGAAAAGTTTGCCTTTGCAGCATCAGAGATTGACTTTGTAGACCAGATGGTGTGAACCCGACTCAGGACAACATTGAAGCAGTTAGGACTCTTCCTACTCCGTCAAACACATAATTCCTCAAAAGTCCAAACTTCTACCTCGGATTTGTACCCAACAATGCAGAGATCACTGAGCCTCTTTGTAAACTACTGCACAAGGATATACCTTGAGAATGGACTTGTCTCCAGCAGCTGTTGTTTGGCACGCTGAAGGAGAAGGTCACATCTCCTCCAGTCCTCATACATTTTTTATCCTAATGCAAAGACTACCATCACGGTGGATGCATCAAGTATGGCAGTGGAAGCAGTACTTTTACAATGTACTGCAGGCTGTGAAAGGTACCGATGACAATCACATCTCACACACTTTTAGAAACAGAATGTTAGTCGTCCACAGGCAAACGTGAAGTGTTGACATGCATCTATGCATGGAAACGCTGGCATGTCTATCCGCAGGTCAGAAAGTTCACCCTCCGCACAGACCATCAAGCATTTACAACCTTACTCAAAACGTTTGGATCTGGACATTGACCATTTCGAATTTACAGGTGGTCAGAATGTCTCGACTCGTCTGGTTTTGACATACAATACTTGTCTGGATACATCGATCATGTTGCAGACATGCTCAGCCGCATGAGCCCAGTAGTGATCAGCAAAGTTGATGCCTTTGTAAACATCATCATTGCAAATGTAACAGTGAATTTAGTCACTTTCGACGAGCTCAAACCGCAATATCAACCAGGTGAAACATTGCAAAAAGGGTGAAGTTTTCTCCAACCTGACTGGCCTTGACAAACCGTAGATGAGCTACAACCCTTCTACACAATTCCACATGAGCTGTCTGTGTTTGATTAATGTTGTCTCGGCTGCGGCACGTGTGCAGTGATACCAAAGCACGACAGCAGCGTGTGATGCATCTCGCTCACAATGGACATCCTGGGATCTTCAAAATGAAACAGAAGTGTTGCAACTGTGTATGGTACCCGGGTATCGACACATGCATCGAACAGTCAGTGAAAAATTGCGAAGATTGTGTGTGTCCTCAGTGAGGAAGTAGGAAATCCATGTCCCGCTCTTTATCAGCCAACATCATGACCAAAGAAACCATGGCAACAGCTGCAGTTGGACATCTTCGGTGAGGTTCAAGCTGTACCTCACAACCAGAAGTACCTCGTCATGATCGACAATCTTCACAGCAAATGGTCTGAGATCACGGCGACATGCCTGATTACAGCTCCGTTCATCATTGGAATCCTTGTTCATTTTTGGAACCGTACAATACAAGATGGGGGCTTCCCGAGTCCATTCCAACAGACAACGGTCCTCAGTTTACGACTGAGAAACTCACGCAGTACCTTAATGCCAACGGCATCGAACTTCACCGAACTACATGATATAATCCGCAGAGCAACAGTGGGGTTGAGAGCTACAACAGAGTCGTCAAAAAGAGCACAAAAGTAAGTCTGGCAGATGGACAGTCATCCGATCAGGTTATCCATACTCTGTTGCACTCGTATCACTCGACACCCCCATTTTTTGACTGGGAAGATGCCTGTGGAGCTAATATCATGATAGGGTATAGCATATGTCTTACACTTACCTTCCTAAAACTACCCACATCAACAGATGCAAAGATAGAAGTGACAGCAATGCAAGAGTGAAGCGCAACAGAAAATGAAGGAATATGCTGACAAGTGGTCGTGAGGAGATACCTTCATTTGCAATGGGTCAGTGGGTCAGAGTGAAACACCCAATCCGCTAACTCCTCACGTAAACTCTCAACTTTGCGATCGCGTCCTCAACAGATCTCATAGCAACCGGGTCATCATAGGAACCTATGATCAGAGATGGCACCAAGTGGAACACACCATGTCTGGTAACAACCAACCTCCAAGATACAGATAACGAAGACAACTGCTTCTTCTTTCTGCAACATCTTCACAATGAGGATCAATCTCAGGTTTACGAGGATCCAGCCATGCTAGGACGGTTCTGTTCACATCTGGAATTGTCCTCAATACTTGAGAGATTTATTACAAGTGCATGTACAGTTCATAAAGTCATAAATATTGTGCAAACTTCCCCAAAAATGGACGAGAAAACTTTTGGACACGCGTCACAGGAAATTGCTGAAGAAGGAAATGTTGGACTCAGTTGTTGACCTTGGACGTTGGATGAGGAAATGTTGGACCTTGGATTTTGAAATAGATTGTGTGTTTGTTTCATAATGGGGGCAGTGGGGATATGTTGTGTTTGACGAGGGGGGTTGTCGCTCTGGGGGCAGCATGTTTGTGAGCTGCCATGGGGGCAGCATATTTTGTATGCATGCTTCTCCATCTTGATTAAAGCATTCCTGCAGGGAGTCTGAGCCAGAATTCCGACTGCTGATTACACCGGCTCGAATATAACACGCATGTTCTTACAATAACCCCCTTCCTCC
>CM068952.1:142646465-142656864 GCA_035128595.1 Eptatretus atami
TGGTTAAATCCCCAAAATCCAGGCTTTCAGCTAACCTCTACTCTTTTACTCCTCTTTTCTTCTCTTGTGTAATTTCCTTCTACAGACACATTAATCTTACCTAACCCAACCTTCTTACTTGCAGGTCACTGTGTTTCCAACCCCCTATCTCCTCAATTCTTGTTAGTTCATCACCTTGCTTGTTCTGTGCACCCGTGACCCCACTGCCCCATCACTGTAGGTATGTTCCCTATTTACCCTTTCTTACCTCGTTCTTCCAGATATTATATTAAATAAAGCAGGACTCTACTGACAGTAGTTGAACGAGGGATATTAAGAAAATACTCCTCTGTCAGTTATCAATTCTTATGTCAGGCAATGGACTTCCATAAATTATCTATACACAGCCATCCATTATGAACTGAGACGAGACATCACATGATGCAGTACGATAGAGTGCAATACAGTGCAGTACAAGTACAACAGAACACCTTAT
Source organism: Eptatretus atami (assembly GCA_035128595.1). Classification (NCBI taxonomy): domain Eukaryota; kingdom Metazoa; phylum Chordata; class Myxini; order Myxiniformes; family Myxinidae; genus Eptatretus; species Eptatretus atami. The sequence continues at coordinate 142,646,941 of CM068952.1, forward strand.
TAAACACAAGGAAATGGAGTAAATAGTGGGGCAACTTAGCTAAATATAGCTTAACAATTGTGCATTTTGTGAGGAAAGCACCAAATTTGGCACACTAGTAGCCTAACATATTATGAACAGATTTGGATATTGGGCCATCTCAAATTCAGCCGCTGATGGCTGTGGCAGCCATTTTCCACTGCCATCAAAAATTTTTGAGATGGCCCAATATCCAAATCTGTTCATAATATGATAGGCTACTAGTGTGCCAAATTTGGTGCTTTCCTCACAAAATGCACAATTGTTATGCTAAGTTGCCCCACTAAAAGGAAGTGCAGTTTTTAGAAAATGCAATTATACAATGCAGTGCATGCTACGCACAACAGCACAGTATCGTACATGAAACTATGCTTTCAGTCACACCTTGGAGTCGTTTTGGAATTTTCACAAAGCACAATACATAATTATAATTGGTTGATAGCGTCAAAACATGTCTGCAGGATGTGTTGCGTCACGTCAATGACATAGACATCACTTGTTGGGCAATTTGGACCGGTTGTTTCAGAAACATGAAAGCATGATCCCAGTCAATAATAAGTGAGATTTGCGATGAATTTGAGACTTAAACATGAACAACACTCGAGAGCGTTCAATCTCCTCAACAAAAGAATGAATCCACGAGGCTATAGTGTGGAGTATGAAAAACAAAAAAAACACCATTATTACATCATTGTTCGAAAATGGAGGGCAATGCTAACTGGCATAGCTGGTCAGCAGGTAAAACGATGTCGGGTTTCACCATCTGCATATTGCAGTCATTGGGGGGTTCCCTTCCCCTTGAAAGGATACTTCAACACCGAGCGCACGATGAAGGCCACTTGGAGGTCCAAACGTCTCACATGAGCCTTCCCCACTGGGCATCCACGATGTGACCAACGACAACTGGCAGCACCTTCAGCTGTTGAACATTGATGTTCCCCATTCCAGCCATTTAATATATATTTTTTATTTTATTATCACATCATTTTGTGCACATATGCTAGCTAATGAAGGTACACATTTCCATTGTGGTTGCTAATTCTGACGTCGTTTGTGTTTAAAACGCCGATGGAGAAGGGCCTGAAAGTTCTGGGTGTCTGTCACAAAATCTTAGCCATGCATTGCGAAAGTGAATCCTGAATTAAAGTTTTCTAAGGAAAGCCATAGATCACGCGTTACAAATTGAGAGTGAAAGCTGGTTGGGGTTACGGGCATTGACTGCAGGTTTTATGGTCCCAGGGTATCAAGGGAAGTCGTGATTTATTTACAGATGAGAGGATTTGCTTCACTCACCACCATGCTTATTATTTTGCTTTTGCTGTGTATAAACTACTGGTGGTGGTGGTTTGGTGCATCCCAAGGAGTCTTCTGTTTACCTAAAGATTATCCATTATGACTAACGATGTAACCCTTAGTTACTTACCCCGGTTTCTTCGTGCGGCGCTCCTGCAATGCAGGGTGAGGAATTAAATTAAGATCAGCACAGCGTATTGTTCACTGCGTGTTATTACAATGTACTTGGACCATATTTCAGAGACTAGTTTGGAAATTAATGATTTGAATTCAAAAACAATCGGCACTCATTGTGGGGCTGTGGGATTGGGGACATAAAGGGGATGATAAAAGGTAAGAAACAGAAAGGGATTGGAATTCAGCACAAAGTCAGGATTTGGACCAATTGCCCTTTTTTCCATTACTAGAATTCCATTGTACATATTTTGGTGTGAAAGCAAATGCTTCCTTGGTCTTGGTTATGATGTCGGCCTTGCAGAACCCTGTGACCCGGTCACACGCGCTCAAGAACTGCGTGGTGCTGGAACGCAAGTCCACCAGGTCCGTTTTGTCCGCTGGCATGGTTCGTCGAATCGTGGTGCGCTCGAGAGGTCAAATCCAGGTCTGAGAGCGCTCAGATGATTGGCATGGAGGGATGACATTCGCTCGTGAGATCTGAGTTTCTATTAGAACCGACGTGATATCTTTCGGTAGAAGCTGCATGGATAAATAAAATCTGAAAATTGCTTTTAGTATGGATACAGCTTCTTATGTCGGGTTTTCTATAAACAATTTTTTTCGAACGGCGAGCGGTGAATAAATTGGATGTATGTCGTTCCTTTGATGGAAAGCTGCCCCTTGAACACCGTGCCGTTTAACCCATTTTAGGAAGTCTGAGAAGGCAACACGAGGGAAATAGTAAATTGACTCTGTGAGATGATTTGAGTCGATTTTCAACAATCGGATTCAAAATTTGACTCACAGGTTTAAGGCCACAAAATTGCAAATTGCAAATTCTCTGTCTTGGTCTCGATTCCGAGAAGAGGTGGAAAGGTATTAAAGTATTTGGCAAGTATTGGATTTATTTTATTACTTTTTATTTTTACTTATACATTGTACTTAAAATGAGAGAGCAAATAAAGAATAATCCTGCTGCGGTGACTGTTCAATGTACACACAGTACATCGACACGAATAAAATAATGTCAGTGTGTGTGTGTGTGTTTGTCCTCCATAACTCCAAAACCATGAAACCCAGCAGCATGAAACTTTGCATGGATACGAAGGGAGCTCAAAGGAAGTGTATGACTGAAAATTGGGTGTTTGGGTTAATTAAAACACCTGTTTGACAGAGTTTCCGGGCCGAGGCCTCTGGGTTGGAGGTGATGCTTTGGTGTAGGATTATGTCCATTGGAGATCAGGGAGTGCTCGTCACACTCCACGTTTCAATATATATATATATATATATATATATATATATATATACAGGGTGTCCCAAAAAATGTACTCACTCTTTAAATGATAATAAATGCGTTGTTTATTGACTTAGAAACAAGATTAATGGTTAAATGTATAAATGGATAAATGCATGTTTACAAATGTTCAAACTGCCAACCATCACGTTCCAAACACAGCCGATAACGCGGACCAATGGATTCAACAGCGTTACGAATCATTTCATTTGGAACTGCAAGACATTGTCTTTCAATTTCCTCTTTCAGCTCATCGACTGTTGCTGGTTTTGAGCCGTAAACCTTATCTTTGAGATATCCCCATAAAAAGAAGTCCATTGGAGTGAGATCTGGGGAACGCGCAGGGAATTCAACACTTCCTCTTCGCCCAATCCATCTGTTCGGAAAAGTTGCTTCGAGATAGGTCCTTACATCACGGTGGTAGTGGGGAGGTGCTCCATCTTGCTGAAAGTAAATCTCTTCGTCACCAAATATCTCTTCGACACGTGGACCGACGGATTCCTGCAGCAAGTTTAAGCAAACATCCACAGTGACAGTTTGGTCAAAAAAGAAGGCCCTAGGATGCCCAATGCTGATATCCCACACCACACAGTAACCCTGGTAAGTTTAAATGGTGTTCCATAGTAACATGCGGATTTTCAGGAGCCCAGTAGGTGCAATTGTGTCGGTTAATTGAGCCATTTAACTTGAAGCTGGCCTCATCGCTCCAAACAATTTTGGATGGAAATGCTGCATCTTCTTCGCATTTGCCCAGGTACCACTCACAAAATTCAGCTCTCCGGTCAGGATCGTCTTCATTTAGAGCGTGGGTTAATTTTGGATGTAACTTTTCCAATTAATTCGCTTCAAAATGCGATGGGCGCTTGATTTAGAGATTCCTGTCTCACGAGCCATTTGTCATACAGATTTCCGTGGGGATCGGTGGAGGGTTTCCAGCAATTGATTTTCCTTTGCGGGGGTGGTTGATGACCGTGGTCTTCCTGAACGCTCCTTATGGACGTCATGCACAGTTCCATCTGTTTCAAACTTATCTCGGATGCGAGCAATGATGCGTCGCATTGGTGGATCTTTGTGAAAATGTCTTCTAAATTGTCTTTGCACTTCCATGATGTTTTCGTGCTTCCAGTAGCACTTTATGATAAATTTTCTTTCTTCAAAACCTAGTCGTACTTCTGCCATTATTAGGTCAATTTGATCTGAAAATAAATGAAAAATTCAATGAGTTATGAGGAGCCAAAATGTGAGTACATTTTTTTGGGACACCTTGTGTATATATATATATATATATATATATATATATATATATATATATTATATATATCACACATACACACTATATTTAGGAGGTATTTATGATATAGGAGCATTCTTCCAATAAAATATGAAACCCTTTCTGTTGAAACTTCCAAATCCAGGCTGATTGCACACGTCAACTCCAAATAGCGATCTCTTACTTTCTGCTTTCATTGTTTCCTCCCATTCTCTATTTCCCTCGCTTCCTTTCTTGTTTGTTTATTCACTGCTTGTTGTGCTAATTGTGGCCCTGCTACCCCACTTTCAATTTACCCTCCTCTTCCATGAGCCTTGCTCTTGTCTATAAAAAAACATGATTCTTACCCTCCCCTACGTGCTACTTTAGGTGGTAATCCTCACTGTCTGAAACCTTGGAAATGATGACTCCTTATTCCAATCTATGCCTCTGGTTATTTGCCGATAAGGTAAGGGCTGATCCTTCACCTGTGAAACATTAGCATTTGTTGTTTCTTTTGGATGTTTTAATTGTAATTACCCTCACCAGAGGATCGGGTATTGCATTTGGGTCTGTTTATTTGTTTGTCTGTCTGTTTGTTTGTCCGCACAGAACTTTCGTGTTTTTCTCTGCATCCACTTGTCGGATGGAGACAAAATTTCTACCATTGGTGCGACTACTCATGTGAAATGTTTTCATGATAATTATGATTTCATAGGTCACGTGGTGTGGCAGCCATATTGGAAAAAACAGAAAAACTTTGGACCTCTGTATCTCTGAAACTGCACCAACAAAAAAATTGAAACTTGGCACATGGCAAGTACTCCTCATGGGGAATGAGTTTGATTTTTATGTCGTCATTCATAAGTACTCTCGTTATGACGTCATAATTGCATATGTAGAACCACATCCGATCAGTATGAACATTTTTGAGGGTCGTCTAGTGATAAAATGGTCCACAGAAGAAAAAAAAAATCATGACGTCATGTGTTTTGGCAGCCATATTTATTTTTAAAAAGAACCTTCAAAAATCTTCTTCTCTGAAGTGGCTGAACAGATCGAGGTGAAACTTTACACGTATAACCGCCTGTCCATGAGGGACAAAAGGTTCACCCATATGATATCATAGGTCACATGGTTTTGCTGCCATATTGGATTTACCCTAAAACCTATAAAAGATACCACTCAAAAGAAGTCCTGGTGAGGGTCTGCAATCTCTGATTGCTCTTTTGTTTGTTTCATAATGCAATAAGCATCGGTGGAACCCTCATATCTGTGGATGGGAACATCCTTCTGGTGGGAAGGAAGTCAGGCTGTCTGATGGAATGGAAAATGAAAAACAGCTCACATTATACTACATTGGACTGTAAGAAGTTCATCATCCTTGTGCTTATTTATTCCAGGAAGTTTCATAAGTGAGTTTTCTGGATGTCACTCGACATTGAAAGAGAAAGATTGTGCTTGCCATTGAGTGCTGGAAAGATCTTCATCATATATTTAGATTCATGAATGCTTGCCTGCAAAATGATTCCAAAGAAAGGTTCATATTTTAAACTGAACACACTCATGCTCAGAAATTTCTTGACTGTCTAAAGGAGGTCATGGCAAAGAGTGCTCTATGAAGACTGCAGAGAAAGCTCTTGTCAGAAGGATCCATCAGTAATGCATGTATCTGCAATCAATACAGGTGGATGTGGGCTGCAGTGTTTTCAGCAATGGGTGATTATTGATAATGATTGTGCAAACCTCAGTGGTTGACAGTGGTAGATTTACAATATAATAAAGGATAAATTCTGGTCTGTTCTTGGGCTTCATCTTTATGCTGTAGTGCTCAAAGCTTTCACAGCAGGGCTTTTGCTCATTTCCTGATGGCAAGTTGTTCTTACTCTTCTTCCCAGATCTAGTGAGCTTCAAAACCTTACCAAACTACTGAACTACTCTTTGATGTCATTATTGTGGATTTGATACAAAACAATGGCCAAGGCTTTGTCACCATGGCTTCGAAAGGTAAAACCAAGATAATACATTGTGAGCAGTCATATGGTACTCTCAAAGATCCATCTTTGAGGATACACCACTCAAACCTGCCAAAATAACAGGTACCCCAATCACTGTTTTAACTATCCATCCATTGGGAACGTACTCTGTGAAGAGCATTGGTGCTGCCAAGGCAGTCTCCTTGGCTATTGGGCACAATCCTGGACAGGTCACCACTCCGGCACAGTATACCAGCAAGCAGGCACTCATTTTGCCAACCTCAGAAGGAGGACAGGCAAAGTCAACCCCACCTCGTATTAATTCAATTATTCAACAGCCAAGTGGGATTTGAACTCAGGATCCTAGGATCCCACACTCACCACCCGAACCATTAAGCCAACACCAGGCATTGTTTTATCACTCTATCAAGAAAAGCATTGTGATAATGTAAATCCTGCCTACCTCTTTGAAACCATGCTCGCATTTGTGTTTGCGAGGAGTTTTGTAAGTACAGTATTATCAACACACTTTATAATTCTGTAGAGTCTTGTTAAAATTAATGCCAGTCTTGCAGCAAATGATACCTTTGGGAAAGGAATTAGACAAGCGAGCCCGTTGTCTGGCCAGTTGGATTATTTTTTCTTTTGAGCCCTTACTTTGCTTTTTTGAGGATAATGATGGTGGGACTTGCGCTAGAGCATTCTAATCTGAAACTGTCTTTTCTGCTCATGCCGATGATATAATACTTTTAAAAGTGTCTCACTGACGTTATAAAGTTGCAAGCATCTGAGATCTATTTGCCTGCTTATTTGCTAACACGAACGCTCATCGTTGCTGGTTGGACCCATGCATCTTGTCCTGCGCGTCTGCATCAGTTCTGCTGAAGCAGCTACTTCGGCTCATGTTACAATCCTCGATGCGTCGCCACTCCAATGCAGGATACTCGAGTGTGTGTGTGTGTGTGTGTGTGTGTGTGTGTGTGTGTGTGTGTGTGTGTGTGTGTGTGTGTGTGTGTGTGTGTGTGTGTGTGTGTGAATTTGGAATGTTGACAAAGTTGCTTTTGATAGCTCGCCTACTCTTTACAAGAACACAGTAGGATCTTTAACATCCACAAACTAATGCCAAGAGCCAGAACACCCTGTTGAACATCCAATTGAGAGATGGCATACACATTATTGCCTCACCCTGCATGCAAAATACCAGGGTGACTGTAGCTGGGTCTATATTCGAACCGAGGCTGAACAGCTCAAAGGCTAGTTAGCATACTTCTACGCTATCCTGCCAGCCCAACCCCTGAGGGTGGACAGTATTTCCTCCCACTCTTTTGGTATTTTATCTGGAGTTGTAAAACATTGTAGTATCTTCGGATTTAGCCGAGTATGAAGGATGCCTCAACACCAGAAAATTGGATCAACTTGGTGTGAAAATGTCCTTGGTGTGAAAATGTATCTAAATGTCCTTGCATTTGTGAGCATGAGCAGGATTTCAGAAACTCATCTACATAATTCAAGGGGCAGTTTTTGGAGCATGCTACATTAAGAGGAATATCGAATGGTGGCAGTCGATGCAGTGCCAGGCAGAAATGGGAAAAGCAGAGGATTTTCGGTTGTATTTGCAGAGGCAATGTTTATGGACCGAAGAAGGTGTTTTTATGTTATGCAGGAATTTAGTGAGGCTTCATCTTGATTATTTTGTTCATATTGGGTTGGATTAAGTTTGTGATGTTGGTGGGGATGATGTCATGGAGGGTTCGAGTGCTTGTGGATTGAGTAATTTGGTTGGGGTTCGGAGTAGTGATGTGGCACCAGAATGATGGGCCTATTCGCCTCATATTAAGTGTGGTTGGCTTTTCAATGGAGGAGGGAGGTCAGTCCTTTCCCTGCTTTAAAATCATGCTTAATACACTCTGCATCTCAGGATTTCAAAATTATGTTTGTCGACCCTCTCTGAGAGGATCGTCTGTCATGTTTTCTTCTCCACCAAGTAGGCACCCTATCATATAAAATCAGCAACTCTTCTCATTAATATTGTTACGGTTGTGGAAATTCGCATTACACCATAAAGAGTCCTCAGGTGAGATATCTCGTAAGTCCATGTGTAGTTAGCCCACACCCGTTGTATAGAGGGAATTTATGTGATCCATTCGGGCTGCGATCCTTCAGTTAGCCATTTTTTTTTCTCTATTGTTATTTTTCCATTAAGCCGCCAACAACGCAACAGCCACCACCTTTACCTTCACAACTCCATCCCGCAAACCTCGCTTCACCGCCATCTCCTAACGACACCATAACCATCAAACCACCACGGAAAACCCTCCACCACCTTCGCCTTTCTCCTTCACAACCAACAACGCACCACCTGTGAACACTGAACGTCGGGCTGTCTAAGGCCCGTTCGGCGATTGGTGCCAACGCACCGAGCCGCGAGCGCGAATGGCGGCCTTTCCGAGGGGAAAATTCGGATCCAAAATGCTTCACGCCCACTTCCCCTCCGTCCAATGGGCGACGCGAGCGGCTTGGCCCCGCCTCCAAGCGCGTGTATGTGAAGTCCGTTTATGCAAATATACGGATCAAGGGAGGTTCACGCCCCTTTTTGCCCGACCAATGGCTGAACAGAGGGTGGCGTGGCCCTGCCTCAAATCGCGTTTTGATCCGCATATTTGCATATCGGCTCCTCCTGAGTCCTATAAAGATACGAGCGCAAGGCGACCCGTGGAACTGGAGGAGAGTGAGTTGAGAGGGTGAGTTGAGCTTGGAGAGAAGTTGCGGAGAGTTGCAGGGAAGACAGCGGACGGCGACGATGTGCGGTGTGGGGGATCGCTCGACTCGTCGCGAGACCCAAGCCGGCCAGCCATTCCCCTCTCCCTGGCATCAACGATTTCCCTTCCCCCCCATTCGTGCTGAGATAGTGCCGAGGGAGCCCCCGTTCCTCCCCCACCCTAAACGTGGTGCCAACAGAGCCGCTCGCGCGGAGCACGCCGGAGAGGACTCGCCGACCACGCCAGGGCACGGAGTCGGGGCGCAGCGGCGCGAACATTGCGGCTTGCCCGCCATCGCGTCACGAGGACGCGGGTAAGACCCCCCCAGTCTCGTGGACCTGGCCGATCCTTCAGGATCCACGTATATTTGGTCTACGGACCTGTCTGCCTCCTCGCCTATGAGGGTGGCTTTCTTTTTCCTTTGCTTTTTGTGTAAATGCTTGTGGTGGCGCCGTCTTGTTAAGTGAAACTGCGTAAGTGTTGCCGTGTGTCGGTCTTAGTCGGTAGTATCTCTTTTTTTGCTGTTTCTTTCTGTGCTTGAATACGTGCCTTTATTATTATTACTGTGACTGATATACTGCTTGTTTGTGTCCGTGTGTCGCGCAATAAAATGCTTGCTTGTTGAACTGTTTCCGCTCTGCTTCGTCTCCTTTCTTTTTGTTGACTCTCCATCCTGCATCGCGTAAGAGATTGGTAGTGGTGTAAGTTCCCGGTAACTAATTTGAACCGTCGAGGCGACGATAACTCCGCTCGGTTATCCCTGTAGTAAGGAACGGGCCGCTCAAGCGGTTCGTGTCCGGAGTCGGCCTGTGGCGAGGTACGATCGCCCGATTAACCATCCGCGTGGTACTTAGGTAGGTCGAGTTTGCGAACAACCCTATCCTACGCGGGTGGCCAATTGGACGATTGTTGTGAGGTTAAACCCCACCCGTGACAGCTCCCGGCGTTGTTCCGAGAGGGTCACGACTGAATTGTCCGTCCGGTGGGCGACGTGTCGCGATTCGAGTCAAGCGGCCGATCGCACGCCGTGCTTGGCGCGAATTCGCAACACTGGTGTCAGAAGGTCCTGTTGAACCTCTCCACCATGCCATCAGACTGTGGTCTCAGGGGCTGTTGATGTACGGACGGGAGCTGAGAAGCCCCGTCGATTTGTTGTGCGGTCCGACGCCTGAGCGTCTT
>CM068952.1:142659133-142673871 GCA_035128595.1 Eptatretus atami
AGATGGCAGAATCAGCATGTGTGGTCTGTAAGAACATATGACTTGATTAGGCCAGGGCTGGTGTGTGGAGCGAATGTAGTATGCATGGCTAGCTGTTGGGGAGAGTCTTCCGCCAAGGACCGGGCGCGTAAGGAATAAGGGGTTAGTTAATTACAAATGGATCGTTTTGTGTGTATGTGCCGAAACTTTTAAGGTGCAGGCCCTGTAACGGCTGGGAGCGGGCTGCGAAAGGAGTATCCTGTGGTACCCGCAGGCTAGTCGCCGCGGTAGGCCATCCATGGGCGGGATAGCGTGTTGGCCGGTTGACCCGCTATGCGGGCCGCCTAGGCCGGGTGGCCGTGACCTCGAGGCCCGGCCTGCACGTACGTGGAGGGGATGTTGCCAGAGCCTCCCAGGTTTAGGCGCTGTAGGCTCGAGGACAGTTAGTCCGGGGTTCCATTGTTAGGATCGGCAAGGTAGCCTGCAGGCCACGCATCCCAGCACAACGTGTGGGCACGGCGAACTCGAGCATGCCGAATTCGCGAGCCACAAGGCGACGGAATCTTGCGTTGTTAGAACAGATGAGTTTAAGCTGATGCGTGTGAAGCCCCGGTAGTAACATTTAATGGTTTGGTCGGTTAGGAATGTACCCCTCCCACCTCCATCCCTTCGTCTCGTTGGGCCGTGGACACTTTGGTTAGACGCTGAAGTCTGAGAGAGGCCTCCTGAGGCTTGAATGGGCCTCATGCATCTGGACGATAGCTCTCCCTCATTCCTCCGGAAGACGAGGTTGGAGTTAGGCTAGAACATAGGTCCACAAGCAAAAGGTTTGGGGCGTTAGTGGGAGAATAAAAAGAAAATAAAACAAAAAAATTAACTTGGGCTAAATTGTTTTAAATTAAGAGGGTATGGACAGTAGGCAAAGGCGATAGTGAGGGGACAAGTCAGTAGGTCCGACCGCCTTCAAAGGCAGCCACCCCACCTTCCTCCCCACCTGCAGCAGAGAGGCGCACTGTCACGCTGGCTGGTTGCTGCAGGCCTGCGTTATTCATCTGACCGGTGGTTCTGCAGCCTTTTTTGCCATCTTGCTGACACCTTTTCCACCTGCCTACTGCCCTCGTCATCTTTCCCGTCTCTGTTTGCTCCCCCCCTGTTCCTACCATTGTCACCAATCTCGCGCAATTCAGGGACTTTCCTTGATGCCAAAGCTGCAACACGGGACTGCACCAGCAGCCCGTGCACCGTTGTTTGTTTGCAACCATCCATCCACCGTTCCCTTGTTTGTGTCGGCTTGAGTCCGCACCGTTCACTGTGCCGCAGGGACTGCCCTGTAGGTAGCCACACAAGGAGACTGCGTTTGTGCAGCCCATGCACCGTTGTGGTTCACTGCGTTCATTTAAAAGGGGGAGGTCCTTGGACTGCATGCGAGCAGCCTGGCTCCCTGCTACTGCTTTCTCTTTTGGCAGAGTCCATTGATCCTGGGCCATGGTTTAGTGTAAAATTTGTAAGTTAAGGTTAAGATGTACTGCAAATATGAGTGCGCCCCCGGCATGTCTGTCTAGCGCCGGCAATTTTATTTAAGTCATCCGAATGAGTGGGTTTGTTTAGTTAGTTACTCAGCCCGAAGGTTATTTATTTTGGGGACATGAATACCATGAATGTCGCACTCAGGGATCCGAAGGTGTCTAAAATAGCTCACTAGGCGTGGAGAACTACACATGACTGGCACGCAGAATTTGACGACTCGGACGGCGTTCTTGTAAAGAAAGGCCACAGGAGAAAGGTAGTTTACGCTTGTTGGAAATTCGCAACCACATTCAGGTCCGCCGTAGAGTGAGATATCTCGATAAGTCCATGTGTAGTTAGCCCACACCCGATGTATAGAGGGAATTTATGTGATCCATTCGGGCTGCGATCCTTCAGTTAGCCATTTTTTCTTTCTCTACTAGTACGGGCCCGTAGGGGCGGGCCCGTAGGTGCGTGCCCGTAGGTGAGTGCCAGTATGTGCAGGCCTCCTCTGCCTCACCCCTCACTCTCTCCCCACAGCCCCTCTTCTCGCCCACCCCTCTCTTCCACCCCCTCTCTCTCGCCCCCCTCTCTCTCGCCCCCACTCTCATCCCCCTCTCTCCGCCCCCCCCCCACTCTCATCCCCCCTCTCTCGCCCCCTCTCTCTCACCCCCTCTCTCGCCCCCTCTCTCTCCCCCCCTTCTTGCCCCTCCTCTCTTGCCCCCCTCTATCCCCCTAGTCTCGCCCTTCCTCTCTCCCCCTCCTCCTCGCACCTCTCTTCTCGCCCCCACCCTCATCCCCCCTCTCCCGTCCCCCTCTCTCGCAGATATTGGTCGACAGATAAATGGCCGTAACTTGGGAACTGCTCGTCCGATTAATATCAAACCTCGAAAAAGGCAAATCCACGGGTCCCCAGCAATATTCCTGGCAAGTTTCAATCAGATCGGACCGTCAATCGTGCAAAAAAATAAAAAAATAATAAATAATAAATAAACATTAATTGTGACGTCATTCGTGATGTCATAGCACCGTGTTTGTTCATTGGTCGACAGATAAATGGCCGTAACTTGGGAACCACTTGTCCGATTAATATCAAACCTTGAAAAAGGCACATCAGCGGGTCCCCAGCAATATTCCTGGCAAGTTTCAAGCAGATCGGACCGTCATCGTGCAAAAAAAAATAATAATAAAAAATAAATAAATAAACATTAATTGTGACGTCATTCGTGACGTCATAGCGCCGTGTCTTGCATTGGTCGACAGATAAATGGCCGTAACTTGGGAACCGCTCGTCCGATCGTATCAAACCTCGAAAAGGCACATCCGGGGCTCCCGGCAATATTCCTAGCAAGTTTCAATGAGATCGGACGGCGGTCGTCGAGAAACGGCGGTCGCAGACAAACAGACAGACAAACAGACAGACACACACACAGAGATTGGGAATTATAGATAGATTGTTATTTTCGACCATTAAGCCGCCAACAACGCAAACAGCCACTACCCTTACCTTTACAACTCCATCCCGCAAACCTCGCTTCCCGCCATTCCCAAACGACACCATAACCATCAAACCACCACGGAAAACCCTCCACCACCTTCGCCTTTTCCTTCACAACCAACAACCGCACCACTGTGAACATGACGTCGGCTGTCTAGGGCCCGTTCGGCGATTGGTGTCAAACGCACCGAGCCGCGAGCGCGAATGGCGGCCTTTCCGAGGGAAAATTCGGATCCAAAATGCTTCACGCCCACTTCCCCTCGTCCAATGGGCGAAAGCAGAGCGGCTTGGCCCCGCCTCCAAGCGCGTGTATTGTGAAGTCCGTTTATGCAAATATGCGGATCAAGGGAGGTTCACACCCCTTTTTGCCGACAATGGCTGAACAGAGGGGTGCGTGGCCCCGCCTCCAATCGCGTTTGATCCGCATATTTGCATATTGGCTCATCCTGAGTCCTATAAAGATACGAGCGCAAGGCGACTCGCGCGCGTGAGTTGGGAGAGAGTGGAACTGGAGGAGAGTGATTGAGAGATGAGATGAGCTTGGAGAGAAGTTGCGGAGGAGTTGCAGGAAGACGGCGGACGGCGACGAGGTTGCGGTGTGGGGATCGCTGCTCTCGTCACGGGACCCAAGCCGGCCAGCCATTCCCCTCTCCCTGAGCATCAACGATTTCCCTTCCCCCCATTCGCGCTGAGATAGTGCCGAGGGGCCCCGTTCCTCCCCACCCTAAACGTGGTGCCAACAAGACCGCTCGCGCGGAGCACGCCGGAGAGGACTCGCCGACCACGCCAGGGCACAGAGTCGGGGTGCAGCGGCGCGAACATTGCGGCTTGCCCGCCATCGCGTCACGAGGACGCGGGTAAGACCCCCCCGGTCTCGTGGACCTGGCCGATCCTTCAGGATCCACGTATATTTGGTCTACGGACCTGTCTGCCTCCTCGCTATGAGGGTGGCTTTCTTTTTCCTTGCTTTTTGTGTAAATGCTTGGTGTGGCGCCTATGTTAAGTGAAACTGCGTAAGTGTTGCCGTGTGTCGGTCTTAGTCGGTAGTATCTCTTTTTTACTGTTTCTTTCTGGGCTTGAATACGTGCCTTTTATTTATATTACTGTGACTGAATATACGTGCTTGCTTTGTGTCCGTGTGTCGCGCATAAAATGCTTGCTTGTTGAACTGTTCCGCTCTGCTTCGTCTCCTTTCTTTTTGTTGACTCTCCATCCTGCATCGCGTAAGAGATTGGTAGTGGTGTAAGTTCCCGGTAACTAATTTGAACGTCGAGGTCGACGATAACTCCGCTCGGTATCCCTGTAGTAAGGAACGGGCCGCTCAAGCAGTTCGTGTCGGGAGTCGGCCTGTGGCGTGGTACGATCGCCGATAACCATCCGCGGGTACTTAGGTAGGTCGAGGTTGGCGAACAACCCTATCCTATGCGGGTGGCCGATTGGAACGATTGTGGTGAGGTTAAAACCCCACCGTGGACTAGTCCCGGCGTTGTTCCGAGAGGGTCACGACTGAATTGTCCGTCCGGTGGGCGATGTGTCGGATTCGAGTCAAGCGGCCGATCGCACGCCGGCGGGCGCGAATTCGCAACAATATTCAGAGTTTGACCAAGTCAACATTTCAGGGTTTTATCGGGAACCATTTGTGGGTCTGGGAAGGAAACATACAGCCATGACAACCATCTTATATAACGAATGCATGCAATCCACAGTCAGAATGACACTATTGCATTACATTTTCAAATGAACATCTTGTGTTCTTTAACATCGTTTCTGTTTGGCTGAAATCCCGTTCTCTTGTTTCAAAATCTCCCATTATTAACCTCCGCCATCGAAGATGGACGGAGGTTACTGTTTTCACCCCTGTTTGTTTGTTTTTGTTTGTGAACAGTATTACGGAAAACTCCTGGACGGATTTCGACGAAACTTGGTGGGAGATTAGATATGGTCCAAGGATCATGCCATTACATTTTGGACTTGGTCCAAAGTCCAATATGGCCGCTATGGCGGCCATTTGAAAAAATATTTGAATTTTGTTTTTGCATTTCTACATGTTTTAAGTGATTTCCAACCAAAAAAAATTGTTAGAGAAAAAAAATATTTGCAAATTTTTCAAAAAAATTCGATTTATTTGAAAATATTTGATTTTGTTTTTGCATTTCTACATGTTTTAAGTGATTTCCAACCAAAAAAAAATTGTTAGAGAAAAAAAATTTGCAAATTTTTCAAAAAAAATTCGATTTTATTTGAAAAATATTTGAATTTTTTTTTTTGCATTTCTACATGTTTAAGTGATTTCCAACCCAAAAAAAATTGTTAGAGAAAAAAAAAATTTGCAATTTTTCAAAAAAAATTCGATTTGATTTGAAAATATTTGAATTTTTTTTTTTGCATTTCTACATGTTTTAAGTGATTTCCAACCCCCCCCCCCCAAAAAAAAAAATTGTTAGAGAAAAAAAAACTTTTGCAACTTTTTTTCAAAAAAATTTCGATTTTATTTTTTTGGCACTCTACCGAGTGCTCCCCCTTAGTTTGTGGATGAGGGACGGGGAAGTTAGTTAAAGTTTTCCAACAAGTGTTCCAACAAAACAAGTGTTTTCAATATGTATTTTTAGTTACCTTTGTTTATTTCTTTTTACTTTTGAATACTTCAATTGTTTAATGTACTTATTCTATGGGGCATAGTTTTAACATTTATGGAATATATACCGGTAGAAAGGAATTTGTTAGATTAATTATGTATTGATCATTTTCCTTTCAATAATTACTCATTTCGAATTTTTTTTTTTAAACTATGATTTAAAAAAGATTTTCTGAGCCCCAACTCCTTAAAAAAAAAAAAGTTGAATGCTTGATGTTATTATTCTGATCTGTTAATGAGAACAAATTTACAGAACTTTCTGTTTGGCCTCAGCTTTTATAATTGATGAAGACGATCTGGCAAAGTGGTGTTAAATGATCGAGCCAAAGTTTCAATGTGTACTTCATTCAGGGTGTGAGGGAAGGGGGTTTAGATTGTTACATGCTGTATGTACCGTGTGTACATGCTGTGGGGAGGGGGTTGAGTCAAAATTTCCACAATATTTGTGTTCATAATAAATTGATGGCCGCAAAAGTTATAGTCACCACTATTTAAACTGGCATGAACATAGTTGGCAATGTTGAACAAACAGAAGGAGATGTATTGCTCAAGTGTTGTGTTAGGGAAAACTTACAATGCAATATACTTCATAAGTTGCAAGAAATATTATATATATATATATATATATATATATATATATATATATATATATATATATATATGTATGTATATATAGCAGCTCAGGAGACCTATTTGCATGAAGAGTAAAAGCCACACTGAGCCGAAAATATAATGAAGTTCTTTGTTAAAATCCTGACATTTCAGAAGAACACTATCTTCCATCCTCAGAGGTAACAATAACACACCAGACATGCAGCTGTTTTCTCAGTCCAAGAAAGACATAGACATGAGCTGTATTTATTATGTCCAACCGGGACGGCTATGCATCATGATTGAGCTGTGAAGGGGACCAATCAGCACGAGGTTTGGGACAGATTTAATACAGAGAGTGGGGTTGGAGGATGGATTTGCTTCTGGTTGGGTTGTTTGGGTCACCGGTTCAGTGTCACATGTTTCATGGCTGCCCCGGGTTTGTGTATCAAGCTTGATCTTCACACCCGCAGTTTGGGGCTGATGGTGATTGCGTAATCTCCGGTAGGCAGCATGCAGGTCGACATGACGGTTAAGCGACCGTGTGCCAAAAAGCCATGCTTCGAGAATTTCCCGGCTGACACGGCCGAGTGCCGAGGCTTTAATTGCTGTGTTTTCCCACGCAAAGGTGTGATGTGGGTTATGACAATATCCCGCCACCATCAAAAGCTTGTCTCCACATGCTACTGCTTGCTGGTGCTTCATCAACTGTATCACGAGTCACATCGACGTCTGGCCCACATAGTTGGCATCACAGTCTCGACAGGGGGGTTCGTAGACGACGTTGATCTTGTCCAGTCTATTCACCCTGACTTTGGGCCTCGACACCTGTGCATGGAGTGTTGTTCAAGGTTTGTGTGCGACCCACATTCAGAATGGTTGCAGCAAATGGTTGGCCATCTCTGAAGTATTGCCGATGTACGGTAATAAATAATACTGTATTGTCCGGTCCGTCAGGTCGCGGTGTGGGTACCCTCTTCCGGCGTCAAAACCAATTGAATGCTGCCGGGTAGTCATTGTTCTGCAGTAAGCGGGTCACATGTTCAATTTCGGTCTGTCGTGTGTCTTGATCACTGCAGTGCGATTTGGCCCGTTCAAACAAGGTTCGTGCACAAGAGCGTTTGTGCGTAGTCGGGTGACCACTGTTGTAATTGAGCACCTGGTCTGTCTGTGTGGGTTTGCAGTACACCTGGGTGCTCAAATGCCAGTCTGTCGCACGTGTGACACCTACATCCAGAAAAGGAATGAAGCCGGCTTGTTTGAGTTCGTGTGTGAACAGTACAGCAGGTATGATACTGTTGATGTTGGTTTGGAACCCGTCAAAGCTGTCTTTTTTTGATGATGATGAATAGTCATCCACATGGCAGAGCCAAACTTTGGGCATGTTCTCACCCTGTTGTCCTGTAATGCCTGTACCTTGGTGTTGGTGGTAAATTTGACCCCCAAAGTAGAAGTATGCGGATCTGAGGCACAAGTCAACAGTGAACAAGTTCAACGATTGGACTGAATTGGCTGTTATCTGCCAGGTATTGGTCTGCAGTGATAATGTGTCAGACTGTCAGTGTGTGAGTCAGTGTGTGTGTGTGTCTCCTCCATAAATTCAAAACCATGAAACTTAGCTGCCTGAAACTTTGCATGCATACTAATAAAACTTTAAGGAAGTGCAAGAGTGAAAATTAGGTGTTTGGGTTAATTAAAACACCCCTTTTGAAGATAATTAACGGCCTTATTTAATTATATCCTTTATCAGGTGCATCCTCAGACATCTCCATGCATCCTCAGACACCTTTCTCTGCTTCGAATGGGGTCTTAATCCGCCATTATGATGCAGAATTCACCAAGCGTTGGGTTGTTCAGGGAACGTGAGCTGAGTTTAGACCAGCATGAAACAACTGCCAAGGGCTTCTGCAGTTGTTGCAAGTGCATGTTTGAAGAGACAGGGGTGTCCTGAGAAGAAGAAACTAAGTTGTGTGTATTTATCATTTATAATTATCGAGTTGATGTTTTAAGATTGGGCCGAGCTGACGACGTTGCGCGTGAGGCCTCGGTCAGATGCTAGGCCATGGCGTTTTTTTTTTGCTAATAAAGGTATTGAAATGAATTTTTTCACGCAAGTTATGCATTTCATCACGTCTGATGTTATAAGCTGTTAGATTGTGTCAGGATTGTTACATGGATGCTTTAAAAATCGTGTTTTACAATGTTGGAAAGGATTTCTCGTGAGAATGGAGGTTTTTGCTTCGAACGGCCTCACGCGTTTATTTGAACTTTAATTTAATTTCTGTTTTCACTTTTCGCAGTTGCAAAGGCAGCGTGACTCTCGATTGCAGAAAGGTTTGTGAAAATCTGATATTTTTTGGCATTTTTACATCGTTTTGTGCTTTTATACAAGCAACATGAGGAGCTTCCCCATGCTTCCAAATGCTTCCAAACGGCCTCATGACTTTATCTTAAGTTTTATTCGATTTCTGTTTTCACTTTTGGTATTTGCCAATGTAGGTTCAGACTCGATTAAAACTATTCCTATGAAAAATCCATTGAAATTTGATGAATTTAGGTCGTATAGAGATTTTGTATGGGGAATGTGAGGCTTCTCAAATGTTCAAGACGCCCTCATGGCCTTGCTTAACTCCGATTTGATTTATATTTCCACTGTTTATAGTCCGACCAAAAAGGTCTTTTCATAAGGAAAATGCATTAAATTTCAAATAACCAAGATGGAACTCAAGAGAGACACTATATAATATGCATTCACTGCTTGACCTCATGCTCTGTCGCCCAGAGGGACTGCTTATCCATAGCGTCTGTCAGATCTGTGTTTATATTTTTGGAGGTTTCGCGAGGTGCTCTACAGGGAATCAAAGCAAATCTGGTGAAAAACGGACGTTTTAAAATAAAGTTATAACGTTTGCGTGGACCGCGAGCCAATGTGCCACGTGACCATGTGTACAACCTGCAGGCAGGGTGGCGGCTTATTTCACGGGTGATTAAACTTTTCTATGTCCCGAGGGTTGTTCTACCTTCAACAGCAACTCTTTTGTGGATAAAATCATTATTTTAACAACTTCATTAAATTTCTTTAACTGCCACGGGTGAAGGTGAAGACCAGCTTCAAAATTATAGGGATCCTATGTGGTATACACCCACAGCTTAGTGAGGCCGCAACAATTTATTGATAAAGAACGCTTGATAAAGAAGATAAAGAACGCAACGATAATGCACTCTAAAATGTTTTTTCACTTTCCTGACTCATTTTCATACCTTCGAATCATTTATAAACACCTGGAGATGCCGGTGTCCGTGGCTTTATATTTATTTTCCACACATACGAGAACCTCTAGAACAGTGGTTCCCAACCTTTTTCTGATCGAGTACCACTTGGAGGTCCCATACCGTCGCCGCGTACCCCTGGTTCCAGAAAAAAACTCAATTCGATAAGATATCAATTTATTCACAAGTAGAACACACAAATGAACTAACTGTCAACAAAGAACAAAATTTAATGCGAGGGCTGCATCTGTTTCTTCTCCACAGACTGGTCGATGCGGGGCATAACTTTGCACACTGCCATCATTTTTTTCATATTTTTTAAAGGTTGAGCCCGAAAGTGCTCGTGAACCACCTGGAAGGCCCTCGCGTACCACAGGTTAGGAACCACTGCTCTAGATCTCTTCGCCATAACCTTCATTTTTGGATGATATTGCTTTGTTTAACCTTTTGTCCTCTCTCCCTCCGCTCTGTCCTCTTCCCTCCCTTCCCTCTCCCTCCTCTTTTGACCCATTCCTCCTCTGTCCCCCCCCCCTTCCTCACTCCTCTCTCTCTCCTCCTCATTTTCTCTCCCTTCCTCCTCCTTTCTTCCTACACCTCACCCCCATAATATTGCCATCAGCGAAGTGACAGGTTGTATTTGCTAGTACCTAATAGACAGGATCTGAAAAGGGATCATTTTAATATCCCTCAAGGCATTTTTAAGTAGAAGTTGGTAACCTGCCTTTCTAAGCTACATTGTGTGTGCTGAACCGAAAATTATGGATACAATGCCGAATTTTGAGGTTAAGTAGGTCAAATCATGAAAACAAAATAGCTGTCAAAGCAATACTGCACCTCAAATAGCTCATTTGAAGACCCCTTTTGCAGAGAAGTTTGTTACGTGTTTCTAGCTTAATTCAGGGGTACTAATCCAAAATATGAGCTCACAAGGGTGAAGTTTGGGGTTAAGTTGGTCAAGTTATGAAAAAGAATGTATTTATTCTTTATTGGCAAATGCTCCAAGTGACAAAGAGTGCACCAAAACAAAGTGATGAAGATTGTATAAAAAATAATGTCCCAAAGAATGTATTTATGAAAGAAAACCAACAGTCTGGCATAATGTCTGGTAAAATATATATAATGTAAAAGTATGTAATTATTGCAGAACATTTGAAAGTCAACATTTAGTCATCCTTGACTTATGTACTTCTAGTGTTCAATCAATCAACTTGTGAATTCATAGTTTTGAAGCAGTTATCAGCCTGCTGTCTACTTTCACAGACAGAAGTACATGGCAGCTTCGTCAGTCGGCATTTACAGCGAAGGATCTGGCATCTTGAACAGCAAGAGCAAGATACTATTACGAAATGAGCATCTGGTAGGGAGGCAAGAGTCATCAGAATGGTTCGAAGACCTGCGTCATCCCACTTCTATCCCAACTCGCTGGCAACTGGAAGATGTGGCACTGGACAGTGAGCCTCCTTCCATACCATGGATTGGATATGCACGCGCTGTATGCGCAGCTCGAGGGAATTACCGGGTGGGGGGTAACTTTTCTAGATGGCTGGCTCTTGTAAACATGATAGTACATTCAGTCCTTGTTTAATGTTGCAGTTACATTCTTGAAAAGTATGCCTTTAACTGAAACAACTTAAAGCGAATCCAATTTCCCCATAAGAATTTATGCACAATAGGGGGTGGGGGGGGGTTAGGTTCCAGGGAAAAATGTATCACAAGAGAAAAGACATGATTTACATGTAGAGTAAAGGTTTTCAAAATTTTAAACAAATCAATTGAATATCATCTTCTCTAGTTGTTTCAGATCTTCATTTGTTAGCTCTTCTCCATGCGATTGAAGAAGCTGTATAACGTCGGCTTCTTCAACCTCATCAAAACCCGCTTTATTGGCCAAGCCGAGGATAACTTTCTTCGTAGCGAGGACAACATCTTCAAATCCTTTCAAGTCATTGACACATCCAGGACACAACTTCCTCCACACACCATTCATGCACACCTGAGTAACTTCAACTCAGGACACACTGATTTTATCAATGTACTTGAGGATGTTTCCATCAGTTTAACATACAAACACGTGGCAGCTAATCAGGTGGATCACTACCGTACTTGTCAAACACCTGAGATCGGAGAGGGTGATGCAACCACTGATGTTATCAATGCACATCTTGGTATACATAAAGCATACACTGCACATACTTTGGGTGGGCTTATACACCGGTATTTACGGTATGATGTATAATGTAGCTTCATGAAAACGAGGAAAACCGTGAGGTTGGTACTAAATTAGAGGTAAAACGACTTCATAATGGAACGGTGTACGACTTCCAACAAGTATGTTCTCTAATATATCAGTGACTTAATAACGAAGCAATGTTAGCCAGGCCAATGTTAAGTGAAGACTTACTGTACGCAGGGTATTGACTGAATCAACATTGTCCTGGCCATACATCATGTACACAAACTTCTCGACCGACTTGAGCTTCTTGGGCATGAGGTTTCTGTCTTCCACATCACTTAGTAGCTCATATCGATGGAGGAATGTTTTCCAAGCTGACCGCTTTGTGTGACCACAGATGCACAATGTTGGATCACATCCGGTAAGAGCATGTTATGGGAGAGGTGCATTGGTATCCCTGGATTGTGATTCTTGTGATAGACAGCATCAATGGGTATATATTTTCTCTCCTTCACAATTCCGGTCATCATCCAGAGGTGGTTACAATTCACACGGCTGAAATGTGATACCAAGAGAAGAAGGACATCTGTACACTGCGCTGATGCGACCACTGTATCAAAATGGACATTGGTGGCACGTAGAACAAGCCATGTATCAGCTTTCTCGTGTGTTGCCCTAAGTGTGGTGAGGTTAGTGGCGATGACAATTTTTTTTGTCACTTGGTGCATTTGCCAGTAGCTCTTCTGACGGGAACCGGGCAAGGTCTGTCTTATTTTCAGATAAGACAACGAAGTTTGACCAGGAATTTGGAACATCATCCCTTTCTTCAATCACATGTGTTGGCCGTGTGGTCTTTCTTCACGTTTGCCGTATGTCTGTCTTGATAGAGCAATATCTATACCGATCGAATACAACATCTATGTACCCATATGACGTGCCTGACTGTAAGACAGATGTTATGAAAACATCTGCCAAATCACCAAATGTCTTTGAACCACTTTGTTTGCTGATGGAGAAAACTCTTGCTTGTCCATCCATCATCAGACATGCATATTTACAATGAATATCAAGTGTTGCAAGACATTCAATGTCTGAAATCAGTATGTCGGTCAACATGGATTTGTTCCCCGTTCTCAGGCTGCCATTAATCTACACAAGAGCAAGTGGTGCAGGCATTTGTTCATGTTTTCGGATGCTGTCAATATCAATATTATGACCAGATGTACAAGATATTACAAGTGTTGCAGAGCATCCCTGTCTGATTTCAGGACAATGTCCTTTATTTCGCTGCTGTGTTGTACCACTACATACTGTGTCTCGAATGTGGGATCATTGCTCCTCTCTATGGGATCATATATGGAATGATCTGTAGGTGTTCTGGATTGTCTAGGGAGCCCTGGCAATATTTTGCAGCACGGTTAGATGCACATCAGATGCGAATACTTGGAAGCACTTCAGTATTGAGACTATTGATTGCTCATCTGTGTTGTCTTGCTGTTGTGTACCTGACATTGCTTAATTGGGACTGTCTATGTCACTGGGGAAGATATGATACATCTCATGGGTATCGACTGCAATGTGGACCTCAGATTGGAGGTGAGAGCCCAGGACTTAGGGCAGGCATTGTCTTAGTAATGTTAACTATCCCTCCTCCTTTCTTCTCTGCTCCATTGATTCACTCTTGTGCCTGCTCTGGATAAAGTTTGTTGAATTTGCGAGCAGATCGTTTAATGATAAAGTTCCCCTGCTGTAACCTTGCCAATACCTTTGCTCGTAACATGTTCATCTCTGCCAGGTATACAGGACCCCCATCTGCCCTAGTTGCAATGGTCATATCCCAGAAGGAATGGGAACATGCAAGTAAAGGAGTGTAGGTGCAAGTCCAATCGCCCATCACGCTGAGCTCGTGTGAACATGAGCAGTATTGATACCATTTCCATGTATCCCTATCAGAAAGAGACATTGATGTTCTCTTCTCCTTTTTCTTCTAGAAAGGCTTCCATCACTGTGCCGCATCTATAGGGCTACTAAGCAATGCTATCAGGATATTTGCAGCAGCTGAATCGACAGAAGCATTTGAAACTTAATCAAACAATTGCTTGTCAGCGGCTTCAACAAAGTTAAGGAGGCTTGGTCCTAGTGGATGCCACAAGGCTTGCAAAGTAATTTTATATCCTCGCACAGCCATATTTTATGCCTTCCCAATCATTGCTTGCTTTGTACAAATGTCATGCAAAGTAAGCACGTATGCAAAATAATGAACCAAAACTAGTGGGGTCTTTTGGGACCCCAGACAGAATTTGTTTGTATCTCTGTACAGCAAGATGGAATCTTACATTATCATACAGATTTATTACTTACACATAAACTTCAGGTAAACATACTAATCCATGAAATAGATTGTGCAACTAATATAGAAATAACATCAAAATTTAGACCAGGGGTCCACAAAGACTGGTAGGATGAGGGTTACCTTTAAGCTTGGTGTTGGCTCAATGGTTAAGGGGACTGGCTTAAGATCTGAGGGTCTTGAGTTTGATCCCCAGTTTTGGGTTGAATTAACACCAGGTGGGGTGTCATCCTTCTGAAGTTAGTGAAATAAGTACTGGTTTACTGGTAATAGAGGACACTGCATCAGCAGCACAGTCAATGATGCTACCCTCAGCCACAGGCTGCACACGAGAGCGAGCTAGCGAGGGTTATCCTTACACCTATACTTGGGTTTTTTCAGCGGCCATTTAGCTTTTCAGTTTTAAAGGTCAAGGACTAAAAACAGCTTGATACCCTCATTTTTTTTAAATTCAGCATCTCACACTTAGGCTGTAAACAAATGTTACCAACTTCTACTTCAAAATGCCCCATTCAAGTATCTTTTTTTGAAATCTCATCTGGTATATAGGGAGTTGGAGGACAATATGTGAAGTGGTGAGAGAGGAGACTCCGACCTCCTGAGAGAGGAGAGAGGATTTGCACTCTGGCTACCGTAAAACTCTTCATTCCGCAAAACACAAAAACACAAAGAAATCTGAAAACCTACTCCATGGGAGTACCTCCTGTGCAGCTTCCCTTCGCAGGGCAGCTCACCG
>CM068952.1:142693875-142722266 GCA_035128595.1 Eptatretus atami
AACAAACTTTACAGAACTTTCTGTTTGGCCTCAGCTTTTATTAATTGATGAAGACGATCTGGCAAAGTGGTGTTAAATGATCGAGCCAAAGTTTCAAGTTGTACTTCATTCAGGGTGTGAGGGAGGGGTGTTAGATTGTTACATGCTGTATACCGGTGTACATGCTGTTGGGGAGGGGGTTGAGTCAAAATTTCCACAATATTTGTGTTCATAATAAATTGATGGCCGCAAAAGTTATAGTTCACACTATTTAAACTGGCATGAACATAGTTGGCAATGTTGAACAAACAGAAGGAGATGTATTGCTCAAGTGTTGTGTAGGGAAAAACTTACAATGCAATATACTTCATAAGTTGCAAGAAATATATATATATATATATATATATAATAATATATATATATATATATATATATATATATGTATATATAGCAGCTCAGGAGACCTATTTGCATGAAGAGTAAAAGCACACTGAGCGAAAAAAATAATGAAGTTCTTTGTTAAAATCCTGACATTTCAGAAAACACTATCTTCCATCCTCAGAGGTAACAATAACACACCAGACATGCAGCTGTTTTCTCAGTCCAAGAAAGACATAGACATGAGCTGTATTTATTATGTCCAACCGGGACGGCTATGCATCATGATTGAGCTGTGAAGGGACCAATCAGCACGAGGTTGGGACAGATTTAATACAGAGAGTGGGGTGGAGGATGGATTTGCTTCTGGTTGGGTTGTTTGGGTCACCGGTTCAGTGTCACATGTTTCATGGCTGCCCCGGGTTTGTGTATCAAGCTTGATCTTCACACCCGCAGTTTGGGGCTGATGGTGATTGCTAATCTCCGGTAGGCAGCATGCAGGTCGACATGACGGTTAAGCGACCGTGTGCCAAAAAGCCATGCTTCGAGAATTTCCCGCTGACACGGCCGAGTGCCGAGCTTTAATTGCTGTGTTTTCCCACGCAAAGGTGTGATGTGGTTATGACAATATCCGCCACCATCAAAAGCTTGTCTCCACATGCTACTGCTTGCTGGTGCTTCATCAACTGTATCACGAGTCACATCGAGTCTGGCACCATAGTTGGCATCACAGTCTCGACAGGGGGGTTCGTAGACGACGTTGATCTTGTCCAGTCTATTCACCCTGACTTTGGGCCTCGACACCTGTGCATGGAGTGTTGTTCAAGGTTTGTGTGCACCCAATTCAGAATGGTTGCAGCAAATGGTTGGCCATCTCTGAAGTATTGCCGATGTACGGTAATAAATAATACTGTATTGTCCGGTCCGTCAGGTCGCGGTGTGGGTACCCTCTTCCGGCGTCAAAACCAATTGAATGCTGCCGGGTAGTCATTGTTCTGCAGTAAGCGGGTCACATGTTCAATTTCGGTCTGTCGTGTGTCTTGATCACTGCAGTGCGATTTGGCCCGTTCAAACAAGGTTCGTGCACAAGAGCGTTTGTGCGTAGTCGGGTGACCACTGTTGTAATTGAGCACCTGGTCTGTCTGTGTGTGGTTTGCAGTACACCTGGGTGCTCAAATGCCAGTCTGTCGCACGTGTGACACCTACATCAGAAAAGGAATGAAGCCGGCTTGTTTGAGTTCGTGTGTGAACAGTACAGCAGGTATGATACTGTTGATGTTGGTTTGGAACCCGTCAAAGCTGTCTTTTTTTGATGATGATGAATAGTCATCCACATGGCAGAGCCAAACTTTGGGCAGTTTCTCACCCTGTTGTCCTGTAATGCCTGTACCTTGGTGTTGGTGGTAAATTTGACCCCCAAAGTAGAAGTATGCGGATCTGAGGCACAAGTCAACAGTGAACAAGTTCAACGATTGGACTGAATTGGCTGTTATCTGCCAGGTATTGGTCTGCAGTGATAATGTGTCAGACTGTCAGTGTGTGAGTCAGTGTGTGTGTGTGTCTCCTCCATAAAATCAAAACCATGAAACTTAGCTGCCTGAAACTTTGCATGCATACTAATAAAACTTTAAGGAAGTGCAAGAGTGAAAATTAGGTGTTTGGGTTAATTAAAACACCCCTTTGAAGATAATTAACGGCCTTATTTAATTATATCCTTTATCAGGTGCATCCTCAGACATCTCCATGCATCCTCAACACCTTTCTCTGCTTCGAATGGGGTCTTAATCCGCCATTATGATGCAGAATTCACCAAGCGTTGGGTTGTTCAGGGAACGTGAGCTGAGTTTAGACCAGCATGAAACAACTGCCAAGGGCTTCTGCAGTTGTTGCAAGTGCAGTGTTGAAGAGACAGGGGTGTCCTGAGAAGAGAAACTAAGTTGTGTGTATTTATCATTTATAATTATCGAGTTGATGTTTTAAGATTGGCCGAGCTGACGACGTTGCGCGTGAAGGCCTCGGTCAGATGCTAGCCATGGCGTTTTTTTTTGCTAATAAAGGTATTGAAATGAATTTTTTCACGCAAGTTATGCATTTCATCACGTCTGATGTTATAAGCTGTTAGATGTGTCAGGATTGTTACATGGATGCTTTAAAAATCGTGTTTTACAATGTTGGAAAGGATTTCTCGTGAGAATGGAGGTTTTGCTTCGAACGGCCTCACGCGTTTATTTGAACTTTAATTTAATTTCTGTTTTCACTTTTCGCAGTTGCAAAGGCAGCGTGACTCTCGATTGCAGAAAGGTTTGTGAAAATCTGAATTTTTTGGCATTTTTACATCGTTTTGTCATTTATACAAGCAACATGAGGAGCTTCCCCATGCTTCCAAATGCTTCCAAACGGCCTCATGACTTTATCTTAAGTTTTATTCGATTTCTGTTTTCACTTTTGGTATTTGCCAATGTAGGTTCAGACTGATTAAAACTATTCCTATGAAAAAACCATTGAAATTTGATGAATTTAGGTCGTATAGAGATTTGTATGGGGAATGTGAGGCTTCTCAAAGTTCAAGACGCCCTCATGGCCTTGCTTAACTCCGATTTGATTTATATTTCCACTGTTTATAGTCCGACCAAAAAGGTCTTTTCATAAGGAAAATGCATTAAATTTCAAATAACCAGATGGAACTCAGAGAGACACTATATAATATGCATTCACTGCTTGACCTCATGCTCTGTCCCCAGAGGGACTGCTTATCCATAGCGTCTGTCAGATCTGTGTTTATATTTTTGGAGGTTTCGCGAGGTGCTCTACAGGAATCAAAGCAAATCTGGTGAAAAACGGACGTTTTAAAATAAAGTTATACGTTTGCGGGACCGCGAGCCAATGTGCCACGTGACCATGTGTACAACCTGCAGGCAGTGGCGGCTTATTTCACGGGTGATTAAACTTTTCTATGTCCCGAGGGTTGTTCTACCTTCAACAGCAACTCTTTTGTGGATAAAATCATTATTTTAACAACTTCATTAAATTTCTTTAACTGCCACGGGTGAAGGTGAAGACCAGCTTCAAAATTATAGGGATCCTATGTGGTATACACCCACAGCTTGTGAGGCCGCAACAATTTATTGATAAAGAACGCTTGATAAAGAAGATAAAGAACGCAACGATAATGCACTCTAAAATGTTTTTTCACTTTCCTGACTCATTTTCATACCTTCGAATCATTTATAAACACCTGGAGATGCCGGTGTCCGTGCTTTATATTTATTTTCCACACATACGAGAACCTCTAGAACAGTGGTTCCCAACCTTTTTCTGTCGAGTACCACTTGGAGGTCCCATACCGTCGCCGCGTACCACCTGGTTCCAGAAAAAAACTCAATTCGATAAGATATCAATTTATTCACAAGTAGAACACACAAATGAACTAACTGTCAACAAAGAACAAAATTTAATGCGAGGGCTGCATCTGTTTCTTCTCCACAGACTGGTCGATGCGGGGCATAACTTTGCACACTGCCATCATTTTTTTCATATTTTTTAAAGGTTGAGCCCGAAAGTGCTCGTGAACCACCTGGAAGGCCCTCGCGTACCACAGGTTAGGAACCACTGCTCTAGATCTCTTCGCCATACCTTCATTTTTGGATGATATTGCTTTGTTTAACCTTTTGTCCTCTCTCCCTCCGCTCTGTCCTCTCTCCCTCCCTTCCCTCTCCCTCCTCTTTTGACCCATTCCTCCTCTGTCCCCCCCCCCTTCCTCACTCCTTCTCTCTCCTCCTCATTTTCTCTCCTTCCTCCTCCTTTCTTCCTACACCTCACCCCCATAATATTGCCATCAGCGAAGTGACAGGTTGTATTTGCTAGTACCTAATAGACAGGATCTGAAAAGGATCATTTTAATATCCCTCAAGGCATTTTTAAGTAGAAGTTGGTAACCTGCCTTTCTAAGCTACATTGTTGTGCTGAACTGAAAATTATGGATACAATGCCGAATTTTGAGTTAAGTAGGTCAAATCATGAAAACAAAATAGCTGTCAAAGCAATACTGCACCTCAAATAGCTCATTTGAAGACCCCTTTTGCAGAGAAGTTTGTTACGTGTTTCTAGCTTAATTCAGGGTACTAATCCAATATGAGCTCACAAGGGTGAAGTTTGGGGTTAAGTTGGTCAAGTTATGAAAAAAATGTATTTATTCTTTATTGGCAAATGCTCCAAGTGACAAAGAGTGCACCAAAACAAAGTGATGAAGATTGTATAAAAAATAATGTCCCAAAGAATGTATTATGAAAGAAAACCAACAGTCTGGCATAATGTCTGGTAAAATATATATAATGTAAAAGTATGTAATTATTGCAGAACATTTGAAAGTCAACATTTAGTCATCCTTGACTTATGTACTTCTAGTGTTCAATCAATCAACTTGTGAATTCATAGTTTTGAAGCAGTTATCAGCCTGCTGTCTACTTTCACAGACAGAAGTACATGGCAGCTTCGTCAGTCGGCATTTACAGCGAAGGATCTGGCATCTTGAACAGCAAGAGCAAGATACTATTACGAAATGAGCATCTGGTAGGAGGCAAGAGTCATCAGAATGGTTCGAAGACCTGCGTCATCCCACTTCTATCCCAACTCGCTGGCAACTGGAAGATGTGGCACTGGACAGTGAGCCTCCTTCCATACCATGGATTGGATATGCACGCGCTGTATGCGCAGCTCGAGGGAATTACCGGGTGGGGGTAACTTTTCTAGATGGCTGGCTCTTGTAAACATGATAGTACATTCAGTCCTTGTTTAATGTTGCAGTTACATTCTTGAAAAGTATGCCTTTAACTGAAACAACTTAAAGCGAATCAATTTCCCCATAAGAATTTATGCAAATAGGGGGGGGGGGGGGTTAGGTTCCAGGGAAAAATGTATCACAAGAGAAAAGACATGATTTACATGTAGAGTAAAGGTTTCAAAATTTTAAACAAATCAATTGAATATCATCTTCTCTAGTTGTTTCAGATCTTCATTTGTTAGCTCTTCTCCATGCGATTGAAGAAGCTGTATAACGTCGGCTTCTTCAACCTCATCAAAACCCGCTTTATTGGCCAAGCCGAGGATAACTTCTTCGTAGCGAGGACAACATCTTCAAATCCTTTCAAGTCATTGACACATCCAGGACACAACTTCCTCCACACACCATTCATGCACACCTGAGTAACTTCAACTCAGGACACACTGATTTTATCAATGTACTTGAGGATGTTTCCATCAGTTTAACATACAAACACGTGGCAGCTAATCAGGGGATCACACCGTACTTGTCAAACACCTGAGATCGGAGAGGGTGATGCAACCACTGATGTTATCAATGCACATCTTGGTATACATAAAGCATACACTGCACATACTTTGGGTGGGCTTATACACCGGTATTTACGGTATGATGTATAATGTAGCTTCATGAAAACGAGGAAAACCGTGAGGTTGGTACTAAATTAGAGGTAAAACGACTCATAATGGAACGGTGTACGACTTCCAACAAGTATGTTCTCTAATATATCAGTGACTTAATAACGAAGCAATGTTAGCCAGGCCAATGTTAAGTGAAGACTTACTGTACGCAGGGTATTGACTGAATCAACATTGTCCTGGCCATACATCATGTACACAAACTTCTCGACCGACTTGAGCTTCTTGGGCATGAGGTTTCTGTCTTCCACATCACTTAGTAGCTCATATCGATGGAGGAATGTTTTCCAAGCTGACCGCTTTGTGTGACCACAGATGACAATGTTGGATCCATCCGGTAAGAGCATGTTATGGGAGAGGTGCATTGGTATCCCTGGATTGTGATTCTTGTGATAGACAGCATCAATGGGTATATATTTTCTCTCCTTCACAATTCCGGTCATCATCCAGAGGTGGTTACAATTCACACGGCTGAAATGATACCAAGAGAAGAAGGACATCTGTACACTGGCTGATGCGACCACTGTATCAAAATGGACATTGGTGGCACGTAGAACAAGCCATGTATCAGCTTTCTCGTGTGTTGCCCTAAGTGTGGTGAGGTTAGTGGCGATGACAATTTTTTTTGTCACTTGGTTCATTTGCCAGTAGCTCTTCTGACGGGAACCGGGCAAGGTCTGCTTATTTTCAATAAGACAACGAATTTGACCAGGAATTTGGACATCATCCTTTCTTCAATCACATGTGTGGGCCGTGTGGTCTTTCTTCACGTTTGCCGTATGTCTGTCTTGATAGAGCAATATCTATACCGATCGAATACAACATCTATGTACCCATATGACGTGCCTGACTGTAAGACAGATGTTATGAAAACATCTGCCAAATCACCAAATGTCTTTGAACCACTTTGTTTGCTGATGGAGAAAACTCTTGCTTGTCCATCCATCATCAGACATGCATATTTACAATGAATATCAAGTGTTGCAAGACATTCAATGTCTGAAATCAGTATGTCGGTCAACATGGATTTGTTCCCCGTTCTCAGGCTGCCATTAATCTACACAAGACAAGTGGTGCAGGCATTTGTTCATGTTTTCGGATGCTGTCAATATCAATATTATGACCAGATGTACAAGATATTACAAGTGTTGCAGAGCATCCCTGTCTGATTTCAGACAATGTCCTTTATTTCGCTGCTGTGTTGTACCACTACATACTGTGTCTCGAATGTGGGATCATTGCTCCTCTCTATGGGATCATATATGGATGATCTGTAGGTGTTCTGGATTGTCTAGGGACCCTGGCAATATTTTGCAGCACGGTTAGATGCACATCAGATGCGAATACTTGGAAGCACTTCAGTATTGAGACTATTGATTGCTCATCTGTGTTGTCTTGCTGTTGTGTACCTGACATTGCTTAATTGGGACTGTCTATGTCACTGGAAGATTGATACATCTCATGGGTATCGACTGCAATGTGGACCTCAGATTGGAGGTGAGAGCCCAGGACTTAGGGCAGGCATTGTCTTGTAATGTTAACTATCCCTCCTCCTTTCTTCTCTGCTCCATTGATTCACTCTTGTGCCTGCTCTGGATAAAGTTTGTTGAATTTGCGGCAGATCGTTTAATGATAAAGTTCCCCTGCTGTAACCTTGCCAATACCTTTGCTCGTAACATGTTCATCTCTGCCAGGTATACAGGACCCCCATCTGCCCTAGTTGCAATGGTCATATCCCAGAAGAATGGGAACATGCAAGTAAAGGAGTGTAGGTGCAAGTCCAATCGCCCATCACGCTGAGCTCGTGTGAACATGAGCAGTATTGATACCATTTCCATGTATCCCTATCAGAAAGAGACATTGATGTTCTCTTCTCCTTTTTCTTCTAAAAGGCTTCCATCACTGTGCCCATCATAGGGCTACTAAGCAATGCTATCAGGATATTTGCAGCAGCTGAATCGACAGAAGCATTTGAAACTTAATCAAACAATTGCTTGTCAGCGGCTTCAACAAAGTTAAGGAGGCTTGGTCCTAGTGGATGCCACAAGGCTTGCAAAGTAATTTTATATCCTCGCACAGCCATTATTTATGCCTTCCCAATCATTGCTTGCTTTGTACAAATGTCATGCAAAGTAAGCACTATGCAAAATAATGAACCAAAACTAGTGGGGTCTTTTGGGACCCCAGACAGAATTTGTTTGTATCTCTGTACAGCAAGATGGAATCTTACATTATCATACAGATTTATTACTTACACATAAACTTCAGGTAAACATACTAATCCATGAAATAGATTGTGCAACTAATATAGAAATAACATCAAAATTTAGACCAGGGTCCACAAAGACTGGTAGGATGAGGGTTACCTTTAAGCTTGGTGTTGGCTCAATGGTTAAGGGGACTGGCTTAAGATCTGAGGGTCTTGAGTTTGATCCCCAGGTTTGGTTGAATTAACACCAGGTGGGTGTCATCCTTCTGAAGTTAGTGAAATAAGTACTGGTTTACTGGTAATAGAGGACACTGCATCAGCAGCACAGTCAATGATGCTACCCTCAGCCACAGGCTGCACACGAGAGCGAGCTAGCGAGGGTTATCCTTACACCTATACTTGGTTTTTTCAGCGGCCATTTAGCTTTTCAGTTTTAAAGGTCAAGGACTAAAAACAGCTTGATACCCTCATTTTTTTTAAATTCAGCATCTCACACTTAGGCTGTAAACAAATGTTACCAACTTCTACTTCAAAATGCCCCATTCAAGTATCTTTTTTGAAATCTCATCTGGTATATAGGGAGTTGGAGGACAATATGTGAAGTGGTGAGAGAGGAGACTCCGACCTCCTGAGAGAGGAGAGAGGATTTGCACTCTGGCTACCGTAAAACTCTTCATTTCGCAAAACACAAAAACACAAAGAAATCTGAAAACCTACTCCATGGGAGTACCTCCTGTGCAGCTTCCCTTCGCAGGGCAGCTCACCGGATGACGGGATTGGGCAAAGCATTCGGGACCCCCAATCTTGATGATAGGAGGGAAACCACGGGTAACATTCCCGGGTCAGATTGCGAGAAGTGTGTCGGAGTGGTGCTGAGGTGTCGTCCACCAGACGGCGGTCTCCTTGGGTTAACCTGAGGCGGTCCCTTTGGGTGGGTGCCTGGAATGTCCTATCCCTAAGAGAGGATGATCACCTGTCTCTGTTATCATCTGAGCTCAAGCGTTTGGACATCGGTATTGCAGCACTCTCTGTGGTTCGGAGACCGGATTGCGGCGAGATAATGGCGGGTGGTTACACCGACTATTGGTCTGGTCACTCTGATGGTACCATTCCCAAGGAGTTGCTGTAGCTGTGTCCATAAGCTGACTCCAATGATAATTTAGGTAACACCAGTCAACGAGCGTATTATGAGACTAAGGATCCATCACTCCTTAGGTGTCATTTCCCTGGTCTCTGTTTATGCTCCGACTGAGGCGAGTGATCTCACTGTGAAGGATGCATTCTACGCCACGCTCGAGTCTGTGGTTGATCAGTGCCCCAGACGAGATACACTTCGAGTCTTGGGGGATTTCAATGCATCGACTGGAACTGATAGGGATGGTTATGAGACATGTGTTGCTCCCCATGGGTCTGGAACTATGAATCAGAATAGCACTAAGTTCCTTGACTTTGCAAGAAGTCATGGACTTAGTGTGGCCGTTTCATGGTTTCAGCGCCCACAAGCTCATCACTGGACTTTGTATTTCAATGCTGGCGGTGTGAGAAAGGAGATTCACCATGTCCTTATTGATGGTCACTGGAGGATGATCCAGAAGTGCAGGGTCTACCGGAGTGCTCAGTTCCTCAATACTGACCACCGGCTTGTTGTATCAACTCTTGAAGTTGCACCTTAAATCCTGGAGAATGGTACCATCCCAGCCTAGCCTGGATGGTGGCAAGATCAAGGATGAGAGGGTAGCTGAGGAGTTTGCAAACAAGCTGAGTGGAGATTTGGGGGTCTGGGTGCTTTGGGAGGTCCTGAAGAGTTGTGGAGTGCCTTCAAGACCACCGTCCTTGATGTTCCGGTGGATGTCTTGGAACTCACCGGAGGGTGAAGAAGAATTTTGTCTCTCAAGGGACACTGGATACCATTGACTAGAGTCACAGAGCCAGGCTGAATGGCAGAGCTGAGCTGTTCAGGGAGCTGAGGCGTAAAACTGTACATGCGCTAAGGGTGGACAAGGAGGCCTATGTGCGAGGAATCTGTGAGGGGGTAGAGCATCACCTGTGGGCAAGTGATTCTCATCCTGCTTACAGGGGAATTCGCACTTTGCGTTCATCCAAGCCCATCCCTCAGTGCACTGCAGTTAGAGCAGAGGGTGGTAGGCTCTTGAAAGAGGAGTCCGAAGTGAGGCCCGCTGGGCCGGTTACTTTGAACGGTTGTACCAGGCTGATCCACCAGCTGTCGAGTTGGACGTCAGGGGTGTTACAATCCCTGTTGCTGACCCTCCAATCAACTGTGGTCCACCTTCGCTTGTGGAAACACAGGCTGCGGTGAACCGGTTGAAATGGGTAAAGCTCCAGGGATCTGTGGCATCCATGCTAAACTTTTCAAGGCTGGTAGAAATGCTGCACTCGTGTCTTTGCATAAAGTACTGTGCTCTGCCTGGAACACAGGCATCATCCCAACTGACTGGAAGAGGGGCCTTGTTGTCCCTCTCTGGAAAGGGAAAGGTGATCGCCAATAATGCAACATCTACCATGGGGTGACGCTGCTCTCAGTGCTGGGCAAGGTCTTTGCTCGGATAATTCTTAATAGGGTTTGCCACCATCTGCTTGAGCACCAGCGTCCAGAGCAGTCAGGCTTTACACCAAAGAGGTCAACGATTGACCATATCCTTGCTCTTTGGGTCCTCACTGAACGCAGACAAGAGTTTTGGCAGGGCTGCTTGCAGCCTATGTTGGTCTCTGTAAAGCGTTTGTTCAGTGACTCGAAATGCCCTCTGGAGGATTCTTGGTCTTCGTGGGGTGCCACCAAAATGATCGATCTGATGTCTGAACTCTACTCTGGACTGAGAGTGCTGTGAATGTGGTGGTACCATCTCTGACTTATTTCCAGTTGTTACTGGAGTTCGTCAGGGGTGTGTACTGGCCCCCACACTTTTCAGCACTTGTGTGGAGTGGATTTTAGGGAGGATGTTGGAGAAATCAAGCTGCGATGCATCGTTTGGAATGTCAAGATCCCTGACCTTGATTTCGCAGATGATGCAGTCATCTTGCGGAGACTTTAGATATCCTTTTGTGGGCTCTCTCGGTGCTGAATGAGGAGTCAGAGCCGCTGGGATTACGGGTTTCCTTGGTCAAAACTAAGATCCAGGCTTTCAATGACATCTTGGATGCCGCTGTCCTGTCTGTGTCTGTTTGTGGTGAGGATGTTGAGGTCGTGGAGATTCACTTACCTTGGCAGTGATATTCATGTCTCTGCTGGCTGTGAGTGAGAGATCAATAGACGTCTGGGTCGGGCCTGGGGAGTCATGGATTTACTGGATAATGGGTGTGGCACTGCCGGTACCTGTTCAGGAGGATGAAAGTCCGAGTCTTCAGGTCCTTGGTGCTTCCAGTCTTGCTCTATGGATGCGAGACTTGGACTCTGACCAAGGATCTGAAACGGAGACTTAATTCCTTTGGTACCAGGTCTCTTCATAGAATCCTTGGCTCTCGCTGGTCGGACTTTGTGTCCAACGAGCAGTTGCTGAGAGAGACTCAAATGAGATTTGTTTCCTGCATCATCCGTGAGCATCACCTGCGGCTGTATGGACATGTGTCTCATTTTCCTGATGCTGATCCTGCTCACCAGATTCTCTCAGCGAAGGAGTCTCGTGAGTCGAGGAGGCCAATGGGCCGACCACGTGCCTCGTGGTTGCAGCAGGTTGATTGGCATCTCAAGATTTGGATGGGCCAGGCATCTGCCTGGGGGATGGCCAGACAGAGGCCCTGGAGTGTGAAGCCGTCAAGGTGTGATGTGAAAACGTCAAGGTGTGACAGCGGCTTCACACTTCGATGTCTAGTGCGGTTATGATTTGAATCATCGAGCCGCAGCCTATGAATAGCCTACGCCATGTGATCGTCGGCGATACGCTGCCACGTGCTATGCATAAGTTAGACTATCGTTGGGCATAGGTTGTGAACGCCGACAACACGCTCAGCATTCTTAGTATAAGTTATCTATATGTGATTAAAACGTTCTGTGTACATTACTAATACGTTATGCATACGTCCAACACGTTATTATACGCCCAAAATTAAAAAAAAAAACATCAATAGTTCAGCGTACGCCAGCGATTTACATACATTTTGAGACCTTGCCATATGCTGGCTAAAACGTCAAGGTGTGACAGCCCCTTAAACTTGCCAATGCCCCCAACCCTTTGCAATGATACATTGTTGATTTGCCCTGTCTCTTCTGTATATGTTGTAGCTTACTAATCTGGCCAAACAATGGGACAATGAGGATGGAGGTAAGCACTACGGTATATTTCTCTCATGGTCATTGTTCGGCTTTTCACTCATACAAACAATTTCATTGATATAGTCAAATTTGCGCTTCAAATAAATATTACAATGCAAAAGAAAAGTTAATGAGATTGCATTTCATTTTTCTTCAACAAAACACTTCTTCTTCGACGGCCACCATTATCCCACCTTTCTTGTGGGGTCGGCCGGGGGAAGCTTGGCCCGAGTCTGCACAGACCAGCTGGCCAGACCTGACGTTCGACGAGTTAGGGTAAGAATTCGGAATTTGTTCATGGTGCTGGCAATAGCTCACCAACTTTTCACAAAGGACACCATGGAATCTTTAACATGCACCAACAAATGCTGGCAGATGGAAAACCTGTTTAACGTCCATCCAAGGGCTGAATCACCTTGCCTGTGATACATGGGGCTGACATTTTACAGCTGGGTCAGGAATCCAACCCAGGCTAGACAGCTTTGAGGCAAGTGTGCCATCCATGTGGATGGCTTCAGGCCATCCAAAAAACCCATCAACAAAACACTGCAAAATGAAATAAAATTTTATTTGGACTGTCATTACATCAATGATGAAGTACATAACTAATGAAAGTCAAAGCCCATGAATTAATCAGTGCACTGCATTGTTAGGTGCTTGGATGTCATCGTTTTGGGACTTTCTCATAAAACCACACACGTAATGGTTTCTGAACTTTAAAGCATATGGAGTAATGTTGACGGTCGTGTTTTTGAAATGATTTGATCACGGGGTTCGACTCTGCTGTGACACGCTCGCCATACCCTGTAGCAGTCTTTCATTCTGCTCTCATTCTTTTCCTTCTGTCGGGCATTTGATCAGAGGAGAGCACAAGAGATAAGTGCAGCCCGGCTCCGCATAAAGCAAGCTGAGCCGGAGTACATAGTTCCATGATCTATGATGCTTTCACTTGGAAGCTCCCATCCTTCTTCCCGACGTGCACATATTAAAGCAAATTACCGCAGTATGGCTTCAGGCTGTGTTAACTCTGAGAGCCAGCTCCCTCCAACAAGCACCATTTCCATCCATGCCGAAAGCTGTTGCAATGAAAAGCATCCATCAGTCGATGCTCTGATGTCTGCAGATTTCTGTGTGAATTTACAAACAAACACGGATGTTCAAGGTAGTTGCTTTTATTATCCCCAAGCTTAAAAAAATATATAACTTGGGGACGGGGGATATAATCCTCCGTCTGTCTGTCTGTCCATCCCTCTGTCCGTCACACGGTTGTGCGGAAATTCACCAAACTTGGTAGATATGATCATCACACGGCAAGAAGGTGTGAGAGCAGTATCATTTTGGCCCCGTGCCCTGGGGTTCCGGGTGGGGTCGAAAGGTCAAATACCAAAACAATGCAATTACGGGCATATTTTTAAAACATTTTTTGGTGAAACTTTTTATATGCGATCAACATCGGGGGATGCATTAAATATGTAACAATTTTTGGATTTGATCCCCGTTTCATACCCCAGGAGGTGGGGTCAAAACAGAAGGTTTTTTTAAAGCTTTTCTTTAATTAATTGTTGGATTCAAGAAGATTGTACCCACAATCACTTTAGTGGGGCAACTTTGCATAACAATTGTGCATTTTGTGAGGAAAGCACCAAATTTGGCACACTAGTAGCCTATCATATTATGAACAGATTTGGATATTGGGCCATCTCAAATCCAGCCGCTGATGGCTGTGGCAGCCATTTTCCACTGCCATCAAAAATTTTTGAGACGGCCCAATATCCAAATCTGTTCATAATATGTTAGGCTACTAGTGTGCCAAATTTGGTGCTTTCCTCATAAAATGCCCAATTGTTATGCTATATTTAGCTACGTTGCCCTACTACTTATACTTCAAAACATGGAAAGTTGATTTATTGCAGAAATGTTTTTCTGACCACTCAAGAAACATACACCATGACAATCATCCTGGATAGCGAACACATGTTGGACTGGAATCTGATGATGAATTTGTCCCCCTGGTTGCATCATTCCTGAGGTCCCTGCACATGTTGGCAGGAATTTATTATTTGGCCAGGATAACTTCACATAATTCCCCGCTCTTGAAAACGACACCTTGGGTCTTCAATGTTCACCAGCTAATGGTAGCACAAGGGACATTCGACTGAAGGTATGCAACCAAAGGATGGTGAACTCATTGAGTAAATGCCCTTTTCTGTGACAGTTTATAGTTGTGTGTCGGGAATCAAACCCAGACTGGAGAAGTCCAAGGCCAGCAGATGACATTGGACCTATCTTGTTTGCCTCGTACAACAGACTGATAATCTCAAATATGGGGCATCTACTTATTATGTATGCAACCTTTCTTCCCTTCCCCTCCTAACACACCACTGAACCCTCAATGCACTGGACCGAAGCCTCACTCACCCAATGTAGAGGAGCACCTGGTGTGAAAATGCTATCCACAGTTTATGTCACTATGAGTGGATGGATAAGCCCACAAAAAGTGAGATAACCAGTTTTACTTATGCATATATTAACGATTCAAAGCCTTGTTGTATTTTGTCTCAATTTAATAGACAAAATAATAAACCTCATATGGACACACCTGACCGAAGGTGGATGGAGGTTGTTTGCACCCCTGTCTGTCTGTCTGTTTGTGTGCAGGATATCTCAAAAAGTTCTGGACGGATTCAGATGAAACTTGGTGGGCAGGTTGGGTGTGTGACAAGGACAAATTGATTCGATTTTGCTGAAGATCCGGATCCAGGCGGAGGTATATGCTCTCCCGAGTGCACTTCTAGTTGTTTTTGTTTTATACTTGGTGAAGAAATGACATCACAACAAACAGTCAGCACTCTTACACCATTCAGATGATAAACTAAAAGACAGTCTATATCTGGAGGAGACCATGTTTTATATCAATCCAAGAGACATGCAGTTAAGATCCTGTCTTTCTTTGCCAGACCCAACGGGTTCCTGTGTAAAATCACTCTCCAAGTCCACTTAGTGTTCTTCATGACAAGTTTTCTACCTGTGTAATGATCCTATTGTTAAGCATACAGTGAACGCCATTAATTACAGGTGATTGCAAAACTCATTCCGAGGCAGCACAGAGCGTAGAATGCTGATGTTGCGGCTCAGGCCTCTCAAACCATCATGCATAACTGATTAGGAGC
Organism: Eptatretus atami; assembly: GCA_035128595.1. NCBI lineage: Eukaryota > Metazoa > Chordata > Myxini > Myxiniformes > Myxinidae > Eptatretus > Eptatretus atami. Next base: position 142,709,336 of record CM068952.1, read on the forward strand.
CATTATTCTTCTGATTAACAGTATTGGTGAAGGCAAACTAATTTCCCACCTTCCAAGAGATCCCACGATTGCACAGTGGTTTAATATATAAATATGTGTATATATATGTATATATATATATATATATATATATATATATTCCATGTGATTAATTGCTACCTTTCATGGATGTGACAATACCGATGGATGTTTATGATCCAGCTCATTGCTTACGGCTTGATTAAGGGCGAGAGTTCGTCACGAGGTGAATGAAAAAGCAAGATGGAGGGATATGCTTGCTGGTTTGTGTTCACAAGCAGTTTGCATATATTATCATACATACGATATGCTTTTATACCTTCACAAATTGGCTAATTTAAGAAGTTTATTGATAATTAATTCGAGATTTTTTTGTTGTTGTTGTACAGAGACATTCAAAATGAAAATATATGTTCTGTAAGTTCAAAAAATCCATCAAAAATAGAATCCGATGTGACCTTTAGATTGAAAGCATAATAATTCACCATTACTTAATTTATCTGCAAATGAGTAATTGAGGGAAAGTGTCTTGTGGATTGTTGTTTTTTTTTTTTAATCCAGAAAGAAAAAGGAAATTGATTCACAGGCCATCACACAACAGCATTTTCAGATGAACAACAGAAATTGCCTAACCACAAAGTGAATGCTGCTTCTCAGCTTTTGCCAAGATACATATGGACAGTTTGGAAGCACAAAGTTCCACCTCCAAGTCCTCCATCAAATGGCATCTATCTTGTTCACATTTTTATTTCTTTATTTTATGCAGGAAATCGAGGCTCATAGAAGATAGAGGTGAAACAGTGTTAAACTCCAAGGGCACACGGTAGAGCGCATACCTCTGCCAGGCAAAGCCTGATCTACGAGAACATAACGGGCCCAATACATTTTTGAAATATCATGCTGTACAGTACGATATCGTTTTTGGCCCGATCTCTCAATGATGAAGAATCACTCTAAAAATTAAATAACTCTCGTATCCAGATCCAGATTGGGATCTTCACCAAAATCGAATCAATTCGTCTTTGCGACACACTCAACCTGTCCACCAGTTTTGTCCGAATCCGTCCACAACTTTTTGAGATATCGTGCTATATATCATTTTTGGCCCTATCTCTCAATGGTGAAGAATGACTGAAAAAATTATAGTAGTCGGATCCGGATCCATATTTTCGCCAAAATCGAATCAGTTCGTCCTTGTCACACAGCGAACCTGTCCACAAAATTTCATCCGGATCTGTCAACAACTTTTTCAGATATCCTGTACACAAACAAACAAACAGACAGACAGACAGACAGACAGACAGAAAGGGGTGAAAACATAACCTCCTTCACCTTCGGTGGTGGAGGTAAAAAGAGCAATGTACTGTCGTGACTTGCAGTGGGGATCAGGTGTACACAACAAGCAAGGGAATGAATGAACAGGAAAAGAGCAGAGATTGGAGGAGAGGAAACATTGCAACCTGCAGGAAAAGGGTTGGGAAGAGAAGCCACTGACCAGTCTGCAATGTCGGGTTAATGGGGTGAAAAAATATATAGTTCTGGATAGGGACTGACAAGAGAACACAGATTTTCTTGCCTGATCATTTGCTCAAGACCTCACCTGCTCCCTTTGTTGTGTAAGTCATTGTGTTGGCATCATTAGCAGGTCTTAGTTTTATTTTATGCAGAGTTGGTGACTTTCCCTCCCATTATTAGTTGTCTTGTGTGCCAGATCCATCCTGAGTTTTGTTGTCTCGACTCCCAGTCTCATTTATTTTATCTAGTGATGTAGTTCTGTTAAAGTCTTGGCCGACTTCCGGTGACATTCACGATCAGATTTCTCCAACCACCCCCACTACTTCCTGAAGCACTGACAGACAGCTTGGTTTTAGCCTTTAAAATAAGGACTGTGTGTCCTGAAGCTCACCTGGATCAGGAGCAACAGTCAATCAACCCCCCCCCCAACAGACCCCTTAGAACCTTATTTATTTTAATGTCATGTGTAGTTTCAGAGAAGAGAGCAAATACCTATTCTGGGGTTCAAAACCTTAATGGTGGATTGATTTAGCCTGTCATCCTTCCAAGGCCGGTAAAATGAATCCCACCTTGCTGGTAACGGGGCATTGCATCAGCGGGACAACCTCCCCCCTAGAAAATGATGCAGCCAAGCAGCCACAGGCTTCAAACAATTAAATAAACAAGAAAGCACGATGTGCAAAGCACGATACTTGCAAAATCCCGAAAACAAATTTGACCATAAAAATAATTGGTGGTTGAATTCAAATAATTGGTAAATCCTCCTCAAATTTCAATTCAATCAGATGAAAATTGAAAATTTTAGAAATTCGGCCTATGTTGACCTTTTGACCTATGTTGACCCCAAAAACAATAGGCTTCCAGCTTGTCACTATCTCTTCCAGGTAGTGAAGTTTTGTTAAAATCGGAGTGAAAATGTAACTTGCAGGTGGTTGACATATCGACATATAGATCGATGAGACAGACAAACAGACAAACAAGCAAACAATATGCACTTCATACTGAGCACAATACTTGCAAAATCCACTTCCCACCGCAACTCCCCTCCAAAAACTTTGCCATGGATACATCAAATTGTCCATTTCATCAACATTATAATTGACGATCTTAATCACAGCTCAGGTCAATCGGATAAAAATTGATTAATTTTCAGATAAAAATTGATTTTAGTAAGTTGACCTTGAGTTGACCTTTTGAACTCAAAAATAGTTGGTTTCCCAATTCAGTGAGCCTTCGTAAAGTTTCATGCCGATCGGTTTAGAATTGTGACCTGCAGGCGACTGACAGACAGACAGAATAACAAAGTCGACTGACCAATATACTTGATGAAGATCCGAATCTGTAGCCAGATACGATGATTTTAAGAAAAAAATTTAAAGTGATACTTCACCATTGAGAGAGGGGGCCAAAAACTATATGCTGCATATCATGATATATCTCAAAAAGCTGTGGACGAGTAATGATAAAACGAATTATGACAAAACGAGGTGGATGATTGGTTTGGTGAGAATAACAAGCCGATTCGATTTTGGTTCAGGTCCCGATTTGGTTTCCAGCCTATCAGTGGGATACAAAATGTAAATTGTTCAGCCTGGCAGAGGTATGCATTCCAACGAGTGCCGTTCTGTTTCACCAAGTGTCGCTGTACGAGTGATTTATAGTCTGCTGTCTGTCCGTCTGTGAGCAGGATATTTCAAAAAGGGTATGGACATATTTGGATGAAACATGATGGACAGGTTGGATGTGTGACAAGGACAAATCGATTCGATTTGGGTGAAGATCTGGATCCGGATCCAGAAACAAAAAGGTGATTCTTCACTACTGAGAGGAGGGACTCCCCCACATGGAGAATATATTATTGTTAACTCTGGCATCATAGGTCCGATGCACTTATATATCATGGGTACCATGCTTTTTCAGAAAAAATGACACCAAAATAAAACATCATGTCGAGACACCAGACCAAACCTTCCAAAATGATGATTATATATGATAGAGCCAGTAAAGCAAATGAGTACAGACATCTCACAATTTCAACAAGTTCATTTAATTCCTGTGTGAACAATTTTTTAAAACTGGCTACCCATTGCTGATGGTACTTTTTAAAATTTTATTGTTGAGAGGCAGTTAAGCAAGACCTTGATCACCAGCATGAAACCATTTTGCTCTTGGTCAAGCTGTCCCAGTGGAGCGTCTCCTTAAGTTGCAAGCTGAAAAGGCATTTTCATCTTACCTTTTTCATCAGGCTGCTGGTTGAGTTAAAAAAAATAAAAAAATCATTGTACCCATTCATGGATACACTAAACGTTGCACGTAGCTGAGAGCTATGTGCTTATCTGTGAGTCAAAGCTAGAGCTATGGTTATTTGAGGTCACTTGCCTTCATCTGATCTTTGTAACCATTTCAGGAGCACTGGGCAGAGAAAATAAACGTGTAATATATTTGATCTAGAGACCTGCGAGTTCATTGAATGACACAATGCTGTTGTCCCTTCCCAAAGATTTATAGAGGGGTGGGGTAGCTCAGCATGCTGTGGCCTTTTGACCCATCTTCTTTAGTAGAGCCAAGCTGAGGAGATGCTCATCACTTCCTCCTGGACGTACATTCTCTCTCACCGCGACAGGCACAGCTCGTCCATCACTCATTTCTCGGCTCTGCACATAACCTGGTGCTTATCACGGTGAGGCTTCAAGAAAAGTCCGACTGAAATCAAGTCGTAAATCCAACCGAAGGATCCTTGTCATACTGCTGATGGACGCGTAGAGACGCCGGCAGACGTGGCAGCCATGATGAAGCTGTTATTTACTGCCCCTCTGAATGATTATATCGCTCTTTTACGTGTCTTGTCTCGTCCAAAACTCGCCAGAGTTAGCGAATGATGAATATTCATAATGAAAATTAATGTCGTTTGTCGGGGGTTACATTGCTTGCTTCAGTTGGATTACCAGGCGTTGAGCTGTTCAGGTGAAATGCGTCAAAAAGTGCTGTTACGCCGTGGAATGCTAATGAAAATGCATTCCGTCACCCCCTGCCCCCCACCGCACCCTCGTTTTGGAGTATTTTACCTTTAGTTTCTGTGCTTTGTGGTTATTGAGATAAGGATGTGCAAATGAAATTTGAGTTTGGAGGGAAAAACAGTGCTCATGAGGAAATTTGAGGAACATTCTCGAGCATACATGAAAATCCGGTTGGTCTTAATGCGGCATGGCAGAGGGGAAAGAGATAAGGGCTGGAGAAATAATGAACGTGTGAAGAAGGGAAAGTCGAGTGAAAAGAAATAAAAGATGGAAGGAAAGGAATAGCACTTCGAGGATCCTGAACATTGGACTGCGTTAATATATTACACCTATAATAATAAATGTGTGTGTGTGTGTGTGTCAGTGTGTCTCCTCCATAACTCAACAAGGACAAATGTGTCCAAGAGCCGCGTCACAAAGGTTTTGGCTTCACCAGAAGAAGAACAAGAATAGGAAGAATAATAATTAAAAAAAACAACAACAACTTCCGATATTTCATCACGTGCCGTCACGTCACGTCCGTCATGGACGATCTTCGTTCATGACAAGAAAATAGTGTATTTACGAAATTACAATATATTAAATGGAATAATCTTTAAATAGTAACGTGAACTTTTTGAAACTTAAAAGCAAATGTCCGAATATGTTTAAAAGTTAATGATAGACGCTCTCAAAAGGCACCGTCAATGCGAGGATGTGTACAGGTGTTTAGTATTTAAGGATATCCGGATCCTGTATATAAAAGAGTCGAGTCCAAAAGGTTTTGTCAGAAGAAGAAGAAGAAGAAGAAGAACGCCGAGCTCTCTTAGAGCAGCGTTCGCTACGCGAGACTGCTAAAAACCACAAAACTTAACAGTTCCAACCTTTGCAAACATACTGAGGGAACTCCAAGGAAGTGCATGAATGAAAACTGGGTCTTTGAGTTAATTAAAACACCCCCTTTGAAGATTATAATTAACCCCGTTATTTAATTATAGCCTTTATGGAGGCTCATCCTTGGTCACCTCACTCTCCCTCGATGGGGTCTTAATTCGCCATTTTTGGGGGCCTGCTCAACAATGCCTTGACTTGGAAAAGGCCGCAATGTTGTTTTTAATGATTAAGTTTTTTTTTTTTTCCACTTTCTTCACTCGTATCATCGAATGCCTGATGATCATAGTTCGGAATCGCTGGATACATTGGAGTGCTTATAAATGCCCGGGGATGTTAGCGTTCGTGGCTGTATTTCATTCCAGCACATGCCATAACCTCTGGGCAAATCCTAGAGGTTATGATATGTGCATTTGGGCAAAGCAAATCCACCCTTCGGCAATGTAAATATCTGAATTCCACCCATGTTGGTCGAGAAACAAAGGCACAGCTTGCTGAGATACTAATCATGTCAAGAGTACTGCACAGTGCCACCACCTTGTCAATGAAGCATCTGATATCAGACAAATAGACGGCTTTGGCCGAACCATCTGGCACCATCTCCTCAACCTAAAGTGGCATAACCGTGTTACAAACAAGTCTAATGGAGATTATCAGCGACCGATGGTGCCTCAGAAATAGCAATGTCATGGAACACAAGGCAGCATGGCTGGCCTTGTGATTCGGTACAGTGGACTGGCAGCACCTGTTTTGGATGGTTTTCAAGAGGGATGTTGTCATTCGGTAGGCCAATCAAAGATGTATTGGGGTGATAACATCTGAGAGGGGTCAGGGTGCAATATCACTGAACTCAAAGCAGCAGCGCTGAGAAGATGGTTTGTGTCAAATGTGGCAGCAATGTTTCCGTAAGTGTATAACTTGAAGAGGCGACCACGGGCTTATGGCTATGTCGAATGATGATGATGATGATGATGATGATGATGATGATGATGATGATGATGATGATGATAACCTCGAGAATCTCTTAAGCTGAGCCGAATTACAAAAATTAAGCTCCAGAATTGAACTTTGCAGCAGTTCTGACTGCTAAGAAGTGTTCATTGTCCAATTCGGACAAATTTTCCCATTTGGGACATCTCCCGGAGATGTTTCATATGATGGATCAGTGATCGCTAATTATTTTCCAAGCCAACCGTTCCTTATCAACCATTTTGTTGGAGTGCTTCCTTGAGTGTTTAAGCCACTTGGCGAGCACGCGACAATATTCACACTGTCACTGAATACTGTATATCGATCGAATTGAACAAAGTTCAGGGGCCACTCTCCTGCATTTGTCCCTGCATTCTTCTGTAGTGTGTCAGGCAGTGGCTGGCTTGCTGAAAATGCGCAATTATATTTCACTTCAGGTTTCCCCTTTATATATGATCTTCTTTCATTATACGACCCATCACTTCGGCATAGATAAATACATATATAAAATTAAACATTTCGTTTTTAAAAGTTTCTTCAACTGTGTTGTTGGAGTGCTTTGATAAGCCACTTAGCAAGCAGTCTTCAAGCTTTGATGGAGATACCACGGTTCGATACCAGAGTGAGGAAGGAAAAATAAATTCGATGATTACAATGAGTAAAAATGTTTTCAGTTATGACAAGCAATGAATTGCCACATCACAACAAGATAGCCGAGAGGTATGCACACTCGCAATAAAGCTGTCTATCTGGGTTTGAATCCCGACTTAGCTATAAACTTCATCCCAGTATCTCACAGGCAGGTTGATTCATGAATGTACGTGCTGTCTCTCAGATGGATGTGAAACTGGGCGTTACATCTGCCAGAATCCACTCTCCCCTCTACTCCCCCCCCCTTTCCCACTCTCTCTGCTCTGCCTCTCTCACCTATCCTCTCTCTCTACATTTCCCTCCCATTCCTATCCTCTCTCTCTCTCCCACCCCTCTCACTCTCTCAGAAACCTCTCCTCTCTCCGACTCTCTCTCTCTTCTCTCTCTCTCTCTCTCTCTCTCTCTCTTCTCTCTCTCATCTCTCTCTCTCTCTCTCGTCTCTCTTCTCTATCTCTCTCTCTCTCTCTCTCTCTGACCATTCTCCTCTCCCACCTTTCCTTTCCCCTCACTCTCTCTTCTTCACTCCTCAACAACTCCTCCTTCTCTATCCCACCTCTCCCCATTCCCACCTGTACCTTCACCTCTCCCCCTCTGTTGAGGGGATTGTTAAGGATTGATGGTTTAGTTATAAATTTAAAACTCCTTCCACATGGGGTAGCATGTACGAATCAGATTTGGAGTGAGCCGACCGGAGGGGTGCAAAGGTCACTGCATGGCAAGGAGATAGTGTGGGTTTTAAATGCTCCTGCCTGGTTTTATAATAGAACGTAGTGGTTGAAAAGAAAATGTTGCTGCTAGGACCCATTTTTTCACCCTTGCCTTCACCTCACGCTGCCTTTCCTTCCCTTCTCCTTATGCGCCTTCCCTTCCCCTCATGCTGCCTTCCATTTCCTTCCCCTTATGCTGCCTTCCATTCCCTTCCCCTCGTACTGCCTTCTCCCCTCCCCTCACACTGTCTTCCCTGCACTCTCCTCACAAGGCCTTCCCTTGCCCTTATGCTGCCTTAGCTTCCCATTACTCTGCCTTTCCTCCTCCTCTCCTCATGCTCACCTCCTCCCAAATCCCCTTCCCTCTCTTCCTCCCATTGACATTTCCCGGCAGTCTCCGCATGCTGTATTAATGTGCTGTTTTAACCTCATATCCGTTCCCCATTTCATTCAATCCTGTACAACCCCCCCCCCCTTTTCTCCACAAGTCCCATACCAAGCAAGTTGAGAAACTCTCACCTCACACTACTTCCGCCAAATTCCCTCCACCTCCCCACTTCCCCCCTCGTCTCTCCCCCATCCTCCTCACTCCTACCCCCCCCCCAGATAGTATAGCGACATTTGGTGAGGCAGCATCTCCCCACCTCCTCCCCTTCCTCGCTCTTTCCCCATTCCCCTTCCTCACCCCTCCTAGCTCCCCCACCCCTCCTCCCTCCTCACTTCCCCCTTGCTACACCTTACCCCTCCCCCTCCCTCCTCTGTCCTCCTCCCTCCCCTCTCCCCATCCTCTCTCCTCCCTTCCTCCCTCCTCGTTGCCTCCTCTATTCCTCCCTCCCCCACTCCCCCTTTAAATTCCCATCAGCAAAGCGACAGGTTGTATTTGCTCGTCTATAATAATAAATTTCAGTGTGTGTGTCAGTGTGTGTGTTTCCTCCATAACTCCAAAACCATGAAACCTAGCGGCCAAAAACTTTGCATGCACACTAAAGGAACTCCAAGGGAGTGCATGAATGAAAGCTGGGTATTTGTGTAAATTAAAAAAACCCTTTTGAAGATAATTTAGGGGGAGCTCAATACAAAAAAATATTTAAAATCTCCATGAAGATGACGGTGCACGATCTTGGTCAGCCCTCTGTCAGCTTGTTGGGGTCTTTAGCCACCACTTCGTTCAACCTTCTCAAGAATGCCTTGACTTGGAACAGGCCGCAATGGTTTCTTTACGATAAAACGTTCATTTTTTTTTCACTTTCTTCACTCATTATCGAATGCTTGATGTTCAGACCGATGAATCGCTGTATATGTCGCTTTTGTAGGTGCTATACTTTTCAAATCAGGATCTTGGTGTGATTTTGTGCGTTGTATAATGCAATTTTCCACAATCTACTCTCATTGACTAATTCAAGTATACCATCAAAATATGATTTCAGATTTGAGAATCGGATCCCGTGGACTAAATAACTGTCAAAATGTAGCGTGAAATCTGAAAATTTTAAGAAATTGGCGATCTTTTTGTTTTTGCGAGTGTGTCCCATTGCCAATCACTCCCCTCTTTTCATCCCCCTCATAATAAACTGTGCTAGCACTCTCTCCTCACACACTCTCTCTCTCTTCTCTCTCTCTCTCTCTCTCTCTCTCTCTCTCTCTCTCTCTCTCTCTCTCTCTTCTCTCCTTCTCTGTCCCTCTCTCGCTCCTACCCCTCTGCTCGCAAAACTCCCTCCTGAGTGTTTTGAAACATGTGGTGAGGGTGTTGTCTCTCCTCCTTCCTCTCTCTCGCTCCCCTCCTTCCAAGCACCCCCTCTCCTTGCTCTCTCTCCCTTCTCTCTCTCCTTTCTCTCTTCTCTCTCTCTCTCTCTCTCTCTCTCTCTCTCTCTCTCTCTCTCTCTCTCTCTCTCTCTCTCTATCTCTCTCTTCTCTCGCCTTTTTCTCCCCCCCCCCACTTCTCTTGGTATTATTCCCGTCAGCAAAGCAACGGGTGGTATTTGCTAGCTCATCATATAACATGTATTGCATGCATGGACTTTTCTACTCTCCCTGCAATCCCATTTAGGTCTAATCTAGTGGAAAAGTTTAAGCTGCAATCGAGATGAATACATGCAAGACATCAATCAGTATTTTTTTTCTGATGAAGTAAAATTATTTAATTCAGGTCACTTGGATTATTTTCCTCTTTTTTGTTTCATGCTCACTTGCATTGAATGCTTTCTTCCTGTTCCAAATCTATTGTATTAGCCGACTACAAGATCATCATCAATTGCGTAATGAATGGATTGCTTCTGGTCTTAATGATATGACGCTGGATCTCTCTACATAATGAGCATATTCACATCAAGAGATCATGGTTTTAGGGTGATCCTTGTTAAGGAACATCACCAAAGTACCAAAGTACTGAGCATGCTGATCACATCAAGGAAATTCACCAAATTATATTACGTGTCATCATTTTGCTTTCAATGTCGAGCTCGAGAATGAATCCGACTCTGCCTGCTCATAATGTATTGAAGAAAAAAAGTATAAAACTAGAAAATTACCTTTTCTGTTTAAATGAGGTCTTCACATGGCATGCAAATGTACACCATCAGACAAAAATGGTCTACGTGAGAGTTCAGTTAAACTCTTCAAAAAGAATGAGGAGAAATAAAAAGTTTCTCAGTGACTTCAAAAAGTGCAGTGTGTTTCAAAAAGTGCAGTATGTTGGAGTGTTTTTCTGTGACCATTTTTCTCCTTAAATGGCTGCTCCAAACAATGACAATCTCCAGAATGTTGCTGGAATGGCAACGTTTCCTGAAACCAGCTCCAGAAAGCACAACGATGGTGGCAAATAGCTCATGATGGAAGAAGCCCACGACCAAGTGTCTATCGGTCTATGATGCGTGACTTTCTACAAAGACCCAAATCACGTAAACTTTCAGTAATGGATAAGACATACCTGTTTCTAAACTACACAATGTGTTGGGAGGTAAGCATTATGGGCTCTGGGAAGTGCCCTGTCTGGTAAGAATAGTCTGAATCACATCTGTCCTGTTTGCATGGAGGTCTGTACTCTCTAGTACTGGGTTATGGAGCTTTGGTTATCAGTTAAGTATTTTAGGCTGATTATATGCCCTGGAAGCAGAATAACATGTCCAAGACTGATGCTTAAAATGCCGACCTTACCCACTTTCCCTTAGAGGTTGTGATCTTCAATAATTTTGGAGCCATCTCTCAAGGTTGTTCGTTAATTGAGGGATGGATGGTTTATCTTTCTATTGACTGCTCAATGATAAAAATTATTACTCTTTCCGAAAGAGAGGGTATTGCATTTAGGTCCGTTTGTTACTTGGAAAATCGAAGATTTTTCAGGTATATTGGTCAGTCGATTTTGTTGTGCAGTCTGTCTGTTTGTCTGACTGTTTGCCTGTTTGTCTGTCTGTTTATCACCTTAGGTGACAATTTTAAACCGATATTCACGAAACTTCACCACGTGGTAGAGTTTGACATAAGGAAGAAGCCTATTGTTTTTGAGATCAAAAGGTAAACATAGACCAAAGGTCAACAACTAAGGTGGTATTTCTAAAATCCTCAATTTTTCATTTGATTGACTGGAAATTTGAAGAGGATTTATATTTCAGGTCACTGAGTTCAAGCTGCGAATTATTTTTGAGGTCAACATCGGCTGAATTTCTAAAATCCTAAATTTTCATCCCTTTCACTTGAAATTTGAAGAGGGTTTGCTTATCAGGTCACTGAATTCACAAGCTGAAAATTATTTTTGAGGTCAACATAGGCCGCATTTCTAAAATTGTCAATTTTCATCCGATTGACTTGAAATTTGAAGAGGAGTTGCACATTTGGTCAATGAATTCAACCACCAATTATTTTTGAGGTCAAATTTGTTTTATGGATTTTTCAATTGTTGTGCTCTGCACGACGTCTTCTTCTTGTTATTCTCTGTCTGTTTGTTTATTTGTCTGCTGTTTAGCGCCTACATGTCACAATTGTAAAACTATCACCATGAAACTTTACCAAGTTGTAGAGGTAGTCTCAACTGAGAAGCCTATTGATTGAGGTCAAAGGTCAAACGTAATCTTGAGGTCAAATTTTTTCAATCGTCATTTTTCATCCGGTTGACTTGAAATTTGAAAAAAAATTGCATGTTGCATCACTGGAATGGGAAACCAACTATTTTTGAGGTCAAAATGTCAAAGGTCAACTCAAGGTCAATCTTCAAAACTCATAAATTTTTATCTGAAAAATCGTCAATTTTCTTCCGATTGACTTGGAAATTAAACAGCAATTGCTTAGTACATCACTGAATTGAAAAGCCAACTATTTTTGAGATCAAAAGGTGAAAGGTCAACTCAAGGTCAAACGTCTAAAGTCATCAAATTTATCTGAAAATTCGTCAATTTTCATCCGATTAACCTGAAAATTAAACAGCAATTGCAGCATGCATCACTGAATTTGGAAACCAACTATTTTTGAGGTCAAAAGGTCAAAGGTCAACTCAAGGTCAAACTTCTAAAATCAATGTCAATCTGAAAAATAATCAATTTTCAACCGATTGACCTGAGCTTTGATGAAGATTCTCAATTTTAATGTTAATGAAATGGACAATTTGATGTATCCATGGCAAACTTTGGAGAGGGGGGTGGATTTTGCAAGTATCATGCTCTGCACGACGTCTTTTTCTTGTTTGTCTGTCTGTTTGTTTGTCTGCGCAGAACTTTCGTGTTTTTCTGCACAACTGTTTGCTTGATTGAGATGAAATTTTCACCATAGGTGTGACGGACTCATGTACAATGTTTTAATGATAATTTAAAAGATGCTTGGTACTACAAACCTTAAATATAGACATAAACAGAGACATGTGAATGACATTACCATAAAACAGATTAAAAAGAACACCACAAAGCTTTTCATTGTGCTCTCATCAAGTGAAATTCACGCAAAGTGAATGAGGTAAGGGAGAAGAACGGTCTAATAGACATCTATCACCAAAGTCTATTACGATTGGACATTCTGCAATGATGCATCATCACCTCCCAATGGTCAAGGTGGGAGGAGCCTGTTCAGTGTTCAGCTCTCCAATTGGAGGTTGCAGAGTCTGAGACAGGGCCACTAAGGCTGTTACAGAATCCTCTTCATCAACATCCGTGATTGTGAGATGAGTTCATGTTCCTCTTCTTCTTTGCACAAATAAGCAAA
>CM068952.1:142733601-142743873 GCA_035128595.1 Eptatretus atami
TTCCCAGGTGTTTCCCAAGTTATGGCCATTTATGATACGGTTGGTCCGATCTAATTGAAAAAATGCCCCAATCCAGTCGTCGTTTACGAGAGTGAAGGAACGAAGCCGCACATACGGGCACGCAGCACGCACCTACGGGCACGCACTTACGGACCCGCACCTACGGGCCCGCACTAGTATCTACAAAGACAATAATTCAACAAGTAATAATGGTAAAAATAAATAAATAACTCCTACAGTCGAGGCCTCGCACACAGACTCAAATACAGACAAAGGGGATACAAAATAAAAAGAAAAACCCTCCTTTTAAAGACTACTTGTACTCAGCTTGGGCCAGAGCTGATCCCCATTGAACCGGAATTGAGGCGCCTCCACCAGCACATGCACACGCAGGCAAAATGGCGCTTCACTTGTAGCAGGGCAGACGTACGCCAGACAATCCTTGAGTGGCTCTCCACGTGAAGGCTCAAAATGTCAGCCTTCCTCTTTCCCTTCAGTGCCACTTGCCTCGTGCGTTCCTCACACTGATCTCGTGTGTGCTTTCTGCCGAACTCTCGTCCTATCCAGACGGAAGCCTTCCACAATCCCAAAATGCGCATGCCTGCCTGCCCTCAACCTCGATCACACCGTTCTCTCTTAAAATCCAGCACCTTTACTCTCCTGTGTCCTCGTTCCCCTTTCCGCTCTATATCCACCACCTCCGGGGCGTGGCCTGCTCGCCCCCAAACCAGGGAAGGCGGGACTTCTCCTGTTTGTTGTGGTTTCAGGGACACGTTTCCCAGCTTTATTGCCTGGCTTGAAATATAAAAAAACATAGGGAAAATCACAGAGGGCAATCACGTACTGGGGAACTTATTCTTACTCCATAAGCTAATTAACACCGCACCACCCCTCGTGTGGTGACATGTAGCACTTAAGCTCACAGATTCCCTAACTTAGTTACATCGAGATGCTTTCTACTTGTCCACTGACCAAGCAACTCTACACAATGCTAAATTCTCTATTAAATCCTTCCATCTACCCCCACAACTGTAACAATATGCAGTATATATATATACACACGAAGAATTCAATGCCGGCTCACACCTTGGGAAGGGAATCAATCCATCAACATGTTTCTGCCTCAATGGCCTTCAAGAGAACCAAATGAGAAAATTCCGATTATCTACGTCGGGTATTAACACAGACTCTTGCCCACAAAGGGTAGTGTGAAATAGTTACATTGTTTACACTGCACTGAAAAGAACACTGAAGTTACACTGCACTGATGAGAACCAGATGGGGGGTAAAAAATCTTATCCTCTCTTTCGGACATTACCATCAACCATCTCCCACAAAGGGCAGTGTGAAATAGTTACATTGTTTTTCACTGGTTTTAAAACAAACAGCAGTCAAGAGAAGTAGCGTTTCTGCCTCGAGGCATCATCAGCACGAGGTAGAGAGATCTTGACAAGCGCCAGCGATTTCCATCATGCTGGGATGCAAAAGCTGCAAGCTAACCTTTACCACGGCTCCATTAACCCTCAGCAAGGCGTGCAAAGGAGAATGAGAGTCAGGGACAAGGTACCACTTTGTAGCAGACGGCTGCCTCCGACCCCTATGAAGACCTTGCTGTCAATTGCACATCGCTGTGACTACGGAAGCAGAAGTCCGATGAGTATGTGTGCTGGATATGATTTTGCATGCTACATCTATTAATTTATTCAGCCCAATAAGAAAAAAAATATTTGTATATTTTAATCAAGTTTCCTCATTCACCAACACATTCATTGCTTTGAAGTATATTCCACATTTAGACTTTAGCTCTCAATTTCAACTACTGTCTAGTTCATGTGTAATCAGTGTATTTGTTGTTGGAGGTTAAAACAGAGCAGGCAAAAAGGTTACCTGAAACCCCATGGCTTTACTAAGAGTGTGATTGAAAACAACCAGGTGTGATTGGTTGGCTGACATTTCGGTACCACTGCAACAAAATCATAACGCATGAAGTAAAATTCTGTGTTTAAAACCCTTCCTTTTATATGTCAACACGACTTTGGTATAATTTCCTCCATAAATCTTCAATTCAACAATAAATAAATAAAATTTGACTCTCAGAGACAACTGAATATTCAATGCATTTTAGCTCACCTGGAATAAAAATTGTTCAGGTGAGGCATTAGCATCTTCCGGTGTCCATCAGTCCGTGAGTCAGGCTGTATATAAACACTCGGAAACTTCTCCCTGAAACTACACACACGATTTCGATAAAACTTGACCACAACCTCATCACCCTTAATGTACCAAAGTTTGTTCAAGACATTAAAAAAATAATAATATCAGGCTCCCCCCCCCTCTCAGTACACACAAAAAATAAAATAGGTGTTACTTCTTCTCTGTTGCATATTTTGTGGGTCATCCATGCCGACCAATGGTTTCCTGGTTATCTTATCCAGTCACTACCAGGTGAGCGCACAGGGTATTGCCCCTATTTAATAAATGACTAGTACATCCAGTCCCATGGGAGTGGCGGAAAGGTCATTGTCATTATTCTCACTGAGGTGTATGTATATATATATATATATTAGTGTAGATATAGGCTCAGACCTCAAGAACGTCGGTGTATTCAGTTACCAAGTTTCTTGCAGAGCAATCCTCTTGTAATAACTTCCCAAGCAAATTTATTATGTCAGCAGAGGCTCCAGATTACGAGGAAGAGGGAAAGAAAGATAAATAAATCGGGAAATCAGAAGGAGGAGCTCCCAGCCAATCTTATCTATGGACCTACCACTGTGCATTTTGGGGGGTGGGGGAAGGGTTGCATGTTTGTAGATCTTATAGAATGAGTATGAAAAGTAGAAGGAACAATAAAAGTATGAATGTACGTTTACATCTGGTTTTTGAGCGGAATAATAACCTTTGGCACCAAGAAAAAGCTCAAAATTAAAAGCGCCCCCTTTTATTGGTTAAATTATTTCAAAGAGTAGGGACAAAGGCAGTCGGATTAAATGCCAAGGATGCACCACAGCAAAGAGCATCGAGAATAAATAATTTGCATGGGCTAGACTTGCTTGGTAATCACCACATATTTTAGGGAAGGTTTACTTGGAGGATTTGAAAAATAGATACAGGTTTTTTTTGGAAAAAAATTTATTATATAGATTTGAAAAATAGATATTGGGTAAGCAACTGAAAACATAGGGTTGTGATGTAATGTTTTCTGGGATTCTCCCAAGACTAGGAAATGGAATAGAAATTATGAGCAGAGCGATAGATGTCAACCTTTGGCTGGAAGAATGGTGTAGGGAGGAAGGTTTTGCATTTAAGTAGCAGTGGGAATCATTTCAGGGACAAAGTGATCGGTGTTTCTATGCTGAAGGAGACAGGACTTTATACATTGGAAAGGAGGCGGTTATGAGGGGATATGATAGACATGTTTAAGATATTGAAGGGTAGGGACAAAATAAGTGCAGAATAATTTTTCATCAGAATAGACAGTGATAGAACTTGGGGCCATAGCTTGAGAGCAAAGAAGAGTAGAGTTAGGACAGTACTAAGGTAGGGTTCTTTACTCAGAGGGTAGTTAATGCATGGATTGGTCTCCCTGGAAGGTCTCCCTCGATTTTGATTGAAACACTAACAGGCCCACCAATCTTACCAATGCATGAATTGGTCTCCTTGGAAAGGTAGTGGTAGCAGAACAGCAGATAGGTTCAAATTAGAATCAGATAGGTAACTAGAAGCATTGGAGATAGAGGGGTATAGGGATGTTGGTAAGACTGGTGGGTGCTATCCTTGAGCCTGCCACAATTTTCTCATCCCCACTCCTCCCCCATTCCATAATTAAATTAAGACGTTAGCTTGAACTATTTATTTAACCTAGTGTTGTAGCACAGGCATGATGGGACGAATGGCCTCCTCTAGCATCAAATTTCCTTGTTATAGCTTTGGACAGGCGCATCCCAAGCCTGGCAGCCAGCACGACCTGAATCCGGCGCCATAGGCAGTCTCCTGGGTCACCTGCCCCTAAATCCAGCCCTGCATCAGGGTACGCAGAGGATGAGGATGTATTTGATGCTGAGGGTGGGGTTGGTGGAAACTCGTGGAAGCCTCAGGGTTGAGCATAATGAGGCCCTTAGAGTCATGATTGGTAAAACCAGAGCCATGATTGGGTGGGATCTGTGGGGTTAGAGAACCTTGTGGCCTGTGATTGGTTATCCTCGAGAGGCAAAGACTTGATGTGGGGTAGGGGTTGGGTGTAAAACCTAGGCCCCGATAAAAAGGGAGAGCTCTTGGACCAGCTGGATTTTTTTTTTCTGGCGTTGACCCACTGACGCTCTGGGTTGTTCTGCGCTAAATGATATTTATTACTTATTTATTTCAGCCTTTGAGGACCAAGGGACGCATGTGTCCCGAAAACTTAAAATGGTGTATCTCTGATATTTTCCCTGCAATTTTAGATTACTTTATGTTTGTACATTGTCAAACATTGTAGCTAACACTGGGGAAGAGTTTTTGTCGTTTCCTTAATTTTCTTTTTTTATTAGAAAAACTTGTATTTTTCATGATGCATACTCTTGAATTTCAATTTATATTCGTGATTATTACAGCCAAACTAATAGTAAAAATGGACTTGTATTTGAAGATTGCTTTCAAGATTCTTGTGGTCCTCAGATGGTTAAGGAATTGTTTGACTCATGTTGCAGCTATTGTGTTGCGCAAACAAACAACTTAATTTGGGATCTCTGAAGGGTTAAGTTTATTGTAATCTTTTTTTGTTTTTCTTTGCAACCAGAATAGTAATGAGCTCCGCTGTATGTTAGGATGGTGACAACTGCTCAGTGTCAGCTTGTGAGAAAGAAACATTGTTCAGCTATCTTTGAAGTATCAGTGGCTTCAGCATGATGTAACCCTGAATGTCGTCGTGCCCTATCGGGAAGTTACTGTCTACGCAACAATATTTTACATTCAGGATAAAAACATTTGTGGACTTCAGCATACTGTACTTTACATGACGATTAAAGATGTTATCAGACAATTGAAAAACAGATAAGGCATATGGGATTTGAATTCCTGCATTCCTTGCATCATGAGCTCGGGATTTCGATTGGAACACGAACAGGCCAAGCCAAATTCATGACGTGTGCAACTTCAGATTTATATCGATTGATGATTGAGCAGACAGTAAAGGACCATCTCAATAACAAATACATACTCAAGGGAAGGAATGGGGAGGGTTTCATTTGGGGG
The DNA here is from genome assembly GCA_035128595.1 of Eptatretus atami. Taxonomy (NCBI): domain Eukaryota; kingdom Metazoa; phylum Chordata; class Myxini; order Myxiniformes; family Myxinidae; genus Eptatretus; species Eptatretus atami. The sequence goes on from CM068952.1 coordinate 142,738,831, forward strand.
TGGGGCCCCGAAGAAGTTTTGAAGGTTCGAAGGTGAAAATGAAGGTGAAATAGAAGAAGATATTGGGAAGTTGGGTATGAAACACAAAAAGTAAAGGGAATGAAAATTGCCTGTAGATCGGACTAAAAGAAAGGAAAAAAAAAGTGTGTTGAAGGAGAGTTCAGAAGTCATCAAATTTTTATGCAATAGGAAGGTGGTCTGTCAGATCAAAAATAGTCATTGCTCTCAGCAAGAAGCAATTAATCAAAAAGACTACCTTTTGATTGATCATCTACATATGTTTTGTGGTCCATATAATCTGCCAGTTTGCACAGATTACCCACAACACATTGTAGTGCTGTTTCAAAGCAATTTTGTCAGCAGACTTCGGTCAATAGCAATCTTCAAAAAGTCCAACCTAACACTTAAACTAACCATAAAGTGTCTTGGTAATGCAATTTTGGTGCAGGTTTTGCTATCGACCTCCCAAAAAACTGCCGAGTATAACCTTGGATTAATATACAAGGTTTTGTTTCCTTTGTTTATTTAATTTCTGTTCCAAGCATGAGTGAAAAAAACATCTTTTCTGGACATCTGTGCTGCTGTATTTCTGTTTGACATGAAATAACAACAACAAAATCACTGCTTTTTCTATATGAGGGTCAGTACGAAAGTAATAACTGTACATCCTATTGTTCAGTTTGTAACCAAAGCATCGTAGGAAAGCGACACTAAATGACAATGAAAGGTTTCTATCTCTCGCCCATTTTAAGTTGACTGGCAATGTGATCGGTCATGTGACAACACCACACCATGTATTAACAAGCTCAAATGAGCTAAGATCCTCGTCCTCTTAATGATGACGTCATAAAAACGAATATGACGTCATTGTGATGTATCAGGTTTGCGATAAATTATCTGTGCTAATGCCCGGCTTGATTCCCGCAAACAAAATTCAAACAGCTTGCCTAGTTTCGGAGATAATGGTGTAGGCGATTTCCATTAGCGGCGATATTATGACGTCAACTTTTTTTTTAGGAAGAATTTCCAAAATCGGAGATGGTTACTGCCTGCGCGTGGGCTTTCTGCATATACATGGCAAGTTTCACGAAGATCCGATGAAAACTCTGGGTTGTGAAACAAAAAATGTCAAAAAATAGGAATGACGTCGTAAAAATTGATATGACGTCATAGTGATGTATCATATGCGCGGTAATTCATCTCTGCTAATGCCTCGTTCGATTCCCGCAAAAGAATTCAAAAAGCTTGCCTAGTTTCGGAGATAATTTCTTAGGCGATTTCCATTAGCGGAGATATTTTGACGTCATAACTTTTTCTCTAGGAGAAATTTTCAAAATCGGAGATGGTTACTGTCTGCGCAGGGTATTTTTACATATATATGCCAAGTTTCAGGAAGTTTCGATGAAAACTGTAGGCTGTGAAACAAAACAGTCCACAAGAAGAAGATGAAGAACAACAGCATGAGTAAGACTTAGAGATCCTCCACGAGGATCTAAAAATGTCTGCCCTACGAGATGTGCATATAAAGCAGAGAACAGCTATTGAATTTAAAGGATTTTGCAGAGAACAGCAGAAGACGTTCCTCCAATGGATATTCCTAGGAGTTTAAATAATGTGTAAGGTGACTCTACCATTGATGGTAGATCTATGGCATCTGCCAGTTTGAGCCTCAAAACTCAACATCGTTAGATGTTGGACAAAGTGTTCCAAGAGTGGGGAATGATAAGCCTCAAAGTGGTCGCTCTGCAACTGCAGGTGACAAACCACAGTGCATTGCAGTTGACAAAATGAAAGTGCATTGCAGTTGACAAAGATGAAATGAAAAATAACTTCATATTTGCCGCATATGTTTGCATATTGTGCCTGGTGTTGCTTTAATAGTTAGGGCGGTGGGATGGGATCCTAGTGTCCTGAGTTCAAATCCCTCTCCATTGAATTAATGCCAGGTGGGGTTGACTCAGCATGTCATCCTTCTGAGGTTGGCAAAATGAGTACTCGCTTGCTGTGATGATTGAGCTTTCAGGTATCCTGTGTCAGAGTGGTGACCTGTCCAGGATTGTGCCCACTATCCTAGGAGACTGCTTTGGCAGAAATAATGAGATGGGTGGATGGGTGGATGGATGTTTGCATTTTAATTGGGATTATATTTTGTGAGAAATAAATTAGAGGCATTTACTTTTGGACTGAACATTGTGTATGTGTATATATACATATATACTAGCAAATACCACCCATCACCTCGCTGACATGTGTAGTAATGGGGGGGGAGAGAAAGAGGGAGTGAGGGAGAGAGAGACGGGGAGAGTGGGGAGGTGGAGGGGAAAGTGAGGGAGTAAGGAGGGGGAGGGAGGAGTAATGTCTGAAATCCTTTTTCTACCGGTTATACCATATATATATATATATATATATATATTATTATATATATATATATATATATAATATATATATAGGTATATATATACAGTGGGAGAACAAGTATTTGATACACTGCCGATTTGCAGGTTTTCCCACTTACAAAGCACGTAGAGGTCTGTATATTTTTATCATAGGTACACTTCAACTGTGAAAGACGGAATCTAAAACAAAAATCCTGAAAATCACATTGTATGATTTTAAATAATTAATTTGCATTTTATTGCATGAAAAAGTATTTGATCACCTACCAACCAGTAAGAATTCCGGCTCTCACAGACCTGTTAGTTTTGTCTTTAAGAAGCCCTTCCATTCTCCACTCATTACCTGTATTAACTGCACCTGTTTGAACTCGTTTTCTGTATCAAAGACAACTGTCCACACTCAATCAATCAGACTCCAACCTCTCCACAATGGGCAAGACCAGAGAGCTGTCTAAGGACATCAGGGACAAAATTGTAGACTTGCACAAGGCTGGGATGGGCTACAGGACAATAGGCAAGCAGCTTGGTGAGAAGGCAACAACTGTTGGCACAATTATTAGAAAATGGAAGAAGTTCAAGATAACAGTCAATCTCCCTTGGTCTGGGCTCCATGCAAGATCTCACCTCGTGGAGCCTCAATGATCATGAGAAAGTGAGGGATCAGCCCAGAACTACACGGCAGGACCTGGTCAATGACCTGAAGAGAGCTGGGACCACAGTATCAAAAACCATAAGTAACACACTACGCCGTCATGGATTAAAATCCTGCAGCGCACGCAAGGTCCCTCTGCTCAAGCCAGCGCATGTCCAGGCCCGTCTGAAGTTTGCCAATGACCATCTGGATTATCCAGAGGAGGAATGGGAGAAGGTCATGTGGTCTGATGAGACCAAAATAGAGCTTTTTGGTTTAAACTCCACTCGCCGTGTTTGGAGGAAGAAGAAGGATGAGTACAACCCCAAGAACACCATCCCAACCGTGAAGCATGGAGGTGGAAACATCATTCTTTGGGGATGCTTTTCTGCAAAGGGACAGGACGATGCACCGTATTGAGGGGAGGATGGATGGGGCCATGTATCGCGAGATCTTGGCCAAAACCTCCTTCCCTCAACATGAGCATTGAAGATGGGGCGTGGCTGGGTCTTCCAGCATGACAACGACCCGAAACACACAGCCAGGCAACTAAGGAGTCGCTCCATAAGAAGCATTTCAAGGTCCTGGAGTGGCCTAGCCAGTCTCCAGACCTGAACCCAATAGAAAATCTTTGGAGAGGAGCTGAAAGTCTGTGTTGCCCAGCGACAGCCCCGAAACCTGAAGGATCTGGAGAAGATCTGTATGGGAGTGGGCCAAAATCCCTGCTCTAGTCTGTGCAAACCTGGTTAAGAACTACAGGAAACGTCTGATCTCTGTAATTGCAAACAAAGTTTCTGTACCAAATATTAAGTTCTGTTTTTCTGATGTATCAAATACTTATTTCATGCAATAAAATGCAAATTAATTATTTAAAAATCATACAATGTGTTTTCAGGATTTTTGTTTTAGATTCCATCTTTTACAGTTGAAGTGTACCTATGATAAAAAATTACAGACCTCTACGTGCTTTGTAAGTGGGAAAACCTGCAAAATCGGCAGTGTATCAAATACTTGTTCTCCCCACTGTATATTGTCGGGGAAAAAACACCGCCTGGACATGTCCAGAGATAAACACAGTCCAGCAACAAACACCTCCAGGACACATCCAGAGATAAACATCAACTGGAGATAACACCACCAGGAAACATCCAGAGATTTACACTGTCCAGAAACAAACACTGCCAACACATGTCCAGAGACAAACAGTGCCCAGATGCGTCCAGAGCCAAGCTACCTGGAGACAAACACCAACTGGACACATCCAGAGACAAACTCCCTTCTGGACATAAACACTGCTCAGACACGTCTGGGATAAATACCATCTGGAAAGAAACACTGCCCAGATATGTGCAGAAATAAGCACAGGCCAGATACATGCGGAGACAACTACCATCTGGATACGTCCAGAGATAGTGGCAGACAGAAAAGGAGAGGGGGGAGAGAGAGAGAGAGAGAGAAGAGAGAGAGAGAGAGAGAGAGAGAGAGAGAGAGAGAGAGAGAGAGAGAGAGAGAGAGAGGTGTCGGAGGAGGGTGTTGCTCCATATAGGAAGGGGTAGACGAGATGGGATAAAGAGGGAGAGAGCGGTGTGGGGTTGTGGAGTTAGCAGAGTGAATATGTTATGCTTTATTGAAGAACGAACACACACACACACACACACACACACACACACGATATATCATCGTGCTTTGCCAATATTGGTAATTTTTCGGTAATTGGCTGATTTAATTTAGAGTGATTACTGAATACAGCATGTACTGTCAAGTCAGGTGTGGGAGCATGCGCCAGAGCAGCATGTCGATGCATCCACTTTCCGCCGGTACTCCAGGGGCTTCTGTCTGACCATCCCCCAGGCAGATGTCGAGCCCATCCCCATCTCCTTGAGATGCCGATCAACCTGCTGAAACCATGAGGCACGTGGTCGACCCATTGGCCTCCTCCACTCACGAGATTCCCTCGCTGAGATTATCTGGTGAGCAGGATCAGCATCAGGAAAACGAGATACATGTCCATACAGC
>CM068952.1:142753722-142779211 GCA_035128595.1 Eptatretus atami
GCTGTTGGTACTCATGGGGTGTGGCGCTGTTGGTACTCATGGGGTGTGGCGCTGTTGGTACGCATGGGGTGTGGCACTGTTGGTACTTTGTTACCAGAAAAAGCACTGGGTCCAGAACATTGCCTTGAGGAACTCCAGCCTGGACCAGAAGAGTGGATGGTTTGCCACCATCTTCTTGAGTACCAGCACCCGGAGCAGTTGGGCTTTACACCAAAGAGGTCAACGATTGACCATATCCTTGCTGTTTGGGTCCTCACTGAATGCAGGTGAGAGTTTCAAGAGGGTCTGCTTGCAGTCTACGTTGATCTCCGCAAAGCATTTGATTCAGTAAATCGGAATGCCCTCTGGAGGATTCTTGGTCTTCGTGGTCTTCGTGGGGTGCCATCAAAACCGATTAATCTGATTTCTGAACTATACTCTGGTACTATGAGGGCTGGGTGTTGTGGTGGTTCCATCTCTGACATATTTACAGTTGTTACTGGAGTTTGTCAGGGGTGTGTACTGGCCCCACACTTGTCAGTGGTTGTATGGACTGGATTATGGGGAGGATGTCGGAGAGATCAATCTGTGGTGCATCATTTGGGAATGTCAGGATCTCTGACCTTTATGTCGCAGATGATGTTGTCATCTGTGCAGAGATGCTGGATATCCTTATGAGGGCCATTGAGGCATTGAATGAGGAGACAAAGCCACTGGCAAACTAACTATCAGTATTGGGTTTCCTGAGTCAAAACTAAGATCCAGGCTTTCAATGGCATCTTGGATGCTGCTAACTTGTCTGTTCCTGTTTGTGGTGAGGATTCTGAGATCACAGAGAGATTCACTTACCAATTGGCAGTGATATTCATGTCTCTGCATGTTGTGAGCCAGAAGTCGATCGATGTCTAGGTCGGACCTGGGGAGTCATGGATTCACTGAATCATGGGGTGTGACGCTGTTGATACCCATGCAGGAGGATGAAAGTCCATGTCTTCAGGTCCTTGTTGCTTCCAGTCTTGCTCTACGGATGTGAGACTTGGACTTTGACTCAGGATCTGAGACGGAGACTTAACTACTTCAGTACCAGGTCTCTTCAGAGAATCCTTGGCTACAGATGGTCAGACTTTGTGGCCAACGAGCAGTTGCTGAGAGATTCAGATGAGATTTGTTACCTGTATAGTCCGTAAGCATCAGCTGCGGCTGTATAGTCATGTGGCTCGTTTTCCTGATGCTGATCCTGCTCACCAGATTCTCTCAGCGAGGGAGCCTCGTGAGTGGATGAGGTCACCAAGCCGACCACATGCCTCGTGGTTGCAATCGGTTGATAGTCATCTCAAGGAGATGGGGATGGGCCAAGCATACATTTGGGGGATGACCAGACAGAGGCCTCTGCAGTACCGGTGGAAAGTGGATGCAGCGACTCACTGCTCATACTCCCTTACCTGACCTGACCTTAAAAGGATGCTGGAAAGCCATATCATACTTTCTACTACTATAGTACTGTTACTACTTATTTAGCAGCCCAAATTACTCCCACCAACTTGTGAGGTTTGCCGGGGAATGTATTTTGACCAGGTCTGTCACAAACCGGTTGTCCTAGCTTGATGTTTATCTGAATGTGATGTGGGCACTCATTTATCATGTCGTCAGGGTGCACCAATAACTCACCTACTCTTTTTGAAAGACACTGTAGGATCTTTCATATCTACAATCTATTACTAACAGACGAGACACCCAGTTTAATGCGCATCTGAAGGATGGTGCACATTGTGGTGCAATTCCTTGTTTCTGATGAACCAATCTGACAATTTATAATGGGGTTAGGAATCCAACCCAGGCTAAATGGCTGAAAGGTAAGTATGCTACCTCTGTACCATCCTGTTGGATAGATCCTGACATGCTTCTTCTTTTTTTGTTATTATTATTATTAAACTCCGCCTTAAACAAGGCTGGAAGCCACTAAATGTGTAAGCCTACTGAGAAAAAGAAGAAAAGGAAAAATTGGCAAAATCTTCACCTACTGTTGTCCTGAAACAGGGAAACCTCTTCCCAGGACTACTGTGCAGGAAGGGCAACTAGGCCTGGCAGAAAAATTAATTTTCCTACCCCCATTATGTGTTTTTTAGGAGACACCATCTTCATACTGTGTGGCCGTTGGCTTCCGAAAGGAGCTTATCCGCCCTTTGCCAGGTGTTGTTTTTAGTTCTCGCAGAGTCTCACAGTCATCCTTCCCACTAGCAAAGCCAGTGAGCGGTGTCCATTTGGTCGCCGACAACCCGACCATGTGGCATCGAGCACAAAGCATTCCTTGCGTCACAATGGGAAATGCCGTGAATTCCGAACTTCCTGGGAGAGAAGCATTGCAGGACTGGAGCTTCACCCCAAACTGGGAGGCCTGCTTCACATTTAACATGCTGAGGTTTTGTGCAATTTGGCAGCATCATCAGGGAACCTTTTCACAATTTTCCACATCAATTAGAAGCAAAGATAACAAACACCTACTTTGTTGAAGCATCGCTGAGAATTGTGGCAAGACCAGATCTCTTTATTGAACCGTACCCACAATTACATTTGGACTTTTCCCCATGTACTGTATTGTGTGCAATTTTGGCTCGAAGTAGCCTTCACTATATTATATTTAGCAGTTAAGGTATTAAATTGGCATTAAGGTATGCTACCAACTGAGACATGATGTTTGCTTGTTTCACAACATGGATAAATAATGGATGTGGTGTAGTCAGGAACTGGTGCATCTAATTGCTGGAGGTGACTGGAAAACAACGAAAAACACTCAATATAACCAAATTACGATCGAAACATTTTTTTTCAATGAATACTTAATTTAAAAATGTAATTGTTACACACAATTCAATGTTTGTCATCAAATGCATAATGCGAATTAACACACCACAAAATAGTCAATTACAAATGTAATTTCAAACTCAGTAGTGATTCACCCACCGAGGAGCAAGAAAATTCTGGTGCATAATAACTTTTGTATTGTGCACCATGCTCGATTACGGAGCATTGGTTCTGCTGAAGCAGTTTCGTTGCGAAGGGTTATGATCCTTGATGCATCACCACTCTGACTCAGGATATTCGACTGAATGTAGGAATGTGATTTGGCCATTCACCTACTCTCCGTGAAAGACATCTTCAACATCCACCAACTAATGCCAGAAGACAGGATGCTCAATTTCACGTCCATATTGTGCACAGTGCTCACATCGAGACCTCGTCCTGCATGTGAAACACCACGATGACAGTTTATAGCTGGTCGAGATTCAAAACCAGGCTAGACATCTCAGAGATGAGTGTGCTTACCTCAAATCAGGCAAAATAACCCTTCCGTTTAGAGTACAGTTCCTAATAGGTACTGTATGTGCATATACTTTCTGTGTTCTTTGATGCAACTCTTACAATTCTTTACAACAAAAGGTATCATTAAATTTGATGCATTCAGGAAAATGCTTAGTAGTTTTGTCTGATTGAATGTCTTTTGGTACCTTCCTGTGGCTTTCAGTGGCTTTCGGTGATTTGGCACACCCGCCAGAAACTAGCCATTGTTCATGTTAAATCGAGATGTAAAAATTTGTGTTCAAATTTAGTGCTTCTGTGACAAGGATCCTGACCATGATAAAAACCTCTCAGGAAGAAGTTTTGATGAAATTGTTTGAAAAAAAGAACAGCAGGGTGAAAATGTCTGAGAAAACTAGAAAACCTATCTAGTAATAGATGGTGAACATTAAAAAAAATAGAAAACCAAAATCAATCATCACCAGAAAAACACATGATGCATCTTTATAGATCATAAACACTGCTTCTTATTTTCTTTATTTTTTTTATTTTTGTCTTTGACAATGACAATGCACACATCCATCATGATAAACATCTACAGATACCCCATGTTTTCTTGAATAATTACACCATTCTATCATTACAATCAATGTCAATGGTCGATACATGAAGGACTAGAACGGCACTCGGAAGAGCGTACACCTCCACCAGGCTGAACAGTTTATGTTTTGTATCCCAATGATAGGCCGGATCTCGATCCGAACCTGAACCAAAATCAAATTGGCTTGTTCTTATCACCTAGCCAACTCATCTACATTGTTTCGTCTGAATCCGTCCAGAATTTTTTGAAATATAGTCCTCGATATCATTTTTGGCCCCATCTCTAAATGGTGAAGAATCACTTCAAAAATTCTCATATCCAGATCCGGATCTTCGCCAAAATCGAATCAATTCTTTCATTTCACACACTCAACCTTTCCAACAGTTTCATCCGAATCCGTCCACAACTTTTTGAGATATCCTGTTCACAGTCAAACAGACAGGAATGAAAACATAACCTACACCCATCTTTGCTGACTGTGGTAAAGATGGTATCCAATCTCAATATGGGAAACTACATTGATACACCCTCAAGTCATCCCTCAACCAAATCCATCATAATGGTCGGTACTGAGTAAACGTGTTGACAATGATTCACATTTTGCCATTCTAAAAATTATCCTTGGCAGGAAGGTTCAACATAATTATACTGGGTAGGAAAGTTCAAGTTCAACATCATCCAATGTAACCAAATTGAAATCTAACAAATTGTGGAGAACATTTATCAGCCTAAAATATTATTGGTTCCTCTCAGCACTTTCATGACAATAGGCCTTTGCCTTTTCCAGATTTCTTGTTTGCATCATCCTTTATATCACAGCATAACCTCCCCTTCCCTCAAACTACCCCTCAACTTATTCCCTCCTTGACTCCTCCAATTTGCCCTGGCCTAACCCAACCACAAACCCACATTCAATGTTTACAACATTCCTGGAAATTGCTTTCAGCACACCGAGCTCTTCGTCGTATATGTATGTCAAAGTCAATTGCTCCGTCGTCGTCTCTCCAGCGGTTGGTGAAGAAAGAAAGGTGTAATGGCGCTTAGCCGCTATGGCTTTAGAATGGCGTCGAAAATGTTAAGCAGAAGAGGAAAACTCGTTCATTGCAGTCGTGGTTGTTTAACCAAACAAACGAAATGCACGTTGCTCAATAGTCTTGATAAAGTCAAATCAAAAGTCACGATGAAAAATAATGACGTGTTGAGTGACTCGTGAATAGGGATGAGAAAGGCTTGTCCGTGAAGGCATGCAAGCTTCCAACATGTCGTCACCGAAAAACTCCCGTGAGCCCTCGGCCTTTTTAACTTTCCGTGCATTGACTGACTCTCCGGAAAGATGTGACTGATTGGCTACCAGAGACCAGAGTTCACGTGGTTGAAAAATTAATGAATTATTGAGAAAATTAGTGAGTCACTGTACAGAAGTCTGACTCCAACATCAGCCATTTTTATTTTCATGCAGTTCAGGCCAAACGCATTGTCGAACCTGTCATATTCACAATGGCCATGCCATACCTTTGCGTTTTCCATTCAGTGTGAAACACAAACAAAGCGATTGTTAAAATGATCATCAAATATCGAAAGGATAGGCATCACGGACCTTCCAACGTCACAGTATGTATAGGCCTTAGGCTTCATGACTTAGGCCTCACCTTCAGGGTGCTTCAGGTTATTGTTTTTTTTCTGGAGCGATCAACGCAGCATTCCGGCCTTCCTGCTAGGTCCCCACCCTGGGGGAGTTTAAGGCTTTTACCTTAGGAGTAACAAATTAGCCTCCATTTCTCAATACAGTAATATCATTTTCGTAATAATAAAAATAGGACCACCTGTCCTGAATCTCACCTGGATCAGGAGCAACAGCCACTCAAATCCCCCACAAATTCCCCTATGACCCTGGATTTCTTTTTAATGCTGTGAACAAATTTTGGTACATAAAGGGTGATGAAGGTTGTGGTCAAGTTTCATTGAAATTCTGTGTGTAGTTCGGAGAAGAGAGCAAATACCTATTTCGGGGGTCGGAACCCCCATAGATTCCCTTAAATATTGATCTACTGGTTTATTAGTCCCTTACCGGTTTCACCGTCAGGGACTGTGTAGGTTTGCTATCCCACCTGTGGGTTTTCAGACTTTTTTCCCCCATACCCTTGAACACATTCAACTGAAACTTGGAACATGGCTTTACGATGACCAGTTACAGAACAAGTTCCAGTTTCAGGGTATTCCGTCAATTTTTCACGGAGTTATGCCCTTTTTAAACTTAGAAAAATCACATATTATACATATCATTATTCAGAGGCCCTGACTCCACCCCACTGCTTTACACCAATTGGCTGGACAGCTGGCCTGACTCCACCCCAACAAAACCACGTGCTGCCATTGTATGAAGCAGCACAGAACGACTGGCCAATCAGGCCCTAGGCCTGGGTGTTAGTCCATGGCTCAGTGCAATTGGAATGATCCCAGGTATATAACCACAATGTATTGCGTATGCACATAAGCCGGACACATGTTTTTGCTTCATGTATGTACATCAGGTTATTTTTAATACTAGTACGGGCCCGGAGGGGCGGCCCCATAGGGACGTGGCCCCATAGGGCGGAGTGCCAGTATGTGTAGCCCTCTCTCTCGCCCCTTCTCTCGCCCCCCTCTCTCGCCCCTCTCTCGCCCCCCCCACTCTCATCCCCCCTCTCTCCCCCCCCTCCTCCGCCCCCTCTCTCTCACCCCTTCTCTCGCCCCCCCTCTCCTCCCCTCTCTCTCCCCCTCTCTGCCCCCCTCTCTCCCCCTAGTCTCGCCCTTCCTCTCTCCCCCTCCTCTCTCGCCCCTCTCTCTCGCTCCCACTCTCCCGTCCCCCTCTCTCGCAGATATTGGTCGACAGATAAATGGCCGTAACTTGGGAACCGCTCGTCCGATTAATATCAAACCTCGAAAAGGCACATCTGCGGGTCCCCAGCAATATTCCTGGCAAGTTTCAATCAGATCGGACCGTCAATCGTGCAAAAAAAAAAACATTAATTGTGACGTCATTCGTGACATATAGCCCGTGTGTTGTCATTGGTGGACAGATAAATGGCCGTAACTTGGGAACCGCTTATCCGATTAATATCAAACCTTGAAAAGGCACATCCGCGGGTCCCCAGCAATATTCCTGGCAAGTTTCAATCAGATCGGACCGTCAATCGTGCAAAAAACATTAAATAAATAAAACTAATTGTGACGTCATTCGTGATGTCATAGCACCGTGTCTTGTCATTGGTCGACAGATAAATGGCCGTAACTTGGGAACCGCTCGTCCGATCGACATCAAACCTCGAAAAGGCACATCTGCGGGTCCCCAGAATATTCCTGGCAAGTTTCAATGAGATTGGAGCGGCAGTCGTCGAGAAACTGCGGTCGCAGACAAACAGACAGACACAACACTGAGATTTGCTGGAATTATAGATAGATGAAATAGGAAAAGCCTCAAAATGAACAAAACATGGTTGGTTAGAGATTTTTCGTCTTCAATTACCTCCCGGCATTGGTTCAAGCATTCTTTAAAGTTCAAAGCAAACTAAATTTTATCTCCGGTTTGTTATTCTATTTGTCTTTATTCGTTTCTATTCCATGAAAGATATCAGGAATGAAAATTGCTTTTCCCTTTATTTTGCCGAATTGACGCAAACATGGTGGGTTATAAAGTTTCTTCGTCTTCATCGGTACTGTAAGGGGACATGTATTGCAAAGCAATTGTCACTCTTGTTTAATTTAAAATTTCAAAATCCAAGTGCTTTCTCCAAATTAAAATGAAATGAGGAAACACCTTGTTATTGTCTTCCCTAAAATTGGCAACGGATCTGATCTTGTAATTGTACCAGCATGTGCAGTTATCAAGTAGTTGAGGATTTGCCCTTCAGCTCGTGCTGGTAGTGACTTTGTTTCGATTGCAGGTAGTTGTGATGTCCAACTGGGTTTGCTCAATTCAGCATTGACCTTATTTCTAATTCTCCTTCATCATCAAACGCCTGTTACTCTAAATTACGTTTATGACCAAGAAGAAAACAAAATTAATTGTGCCCCCCCAGTCAGCAGCTTCATTTTAATGAAGGTTAATAACCAATTAAAGATTCTTTACTAATGAACGATACAAATATGAAAGATTAAATACTCTTCCACTTTGAAATGCTGCTGCATCTATGTTCTTATCCATGAAAACACATTTTTACCCTCACTAGCGGAGAGGGTATTGCATTAGGTCCGTTTGTTGTTTGATAGTTTGTTACTTGCGAAAAATCGAAGATTTTTCAAGTATGTTGGTTGGTTGCGTGCGTTATTCTGTCTGTTTGTTTATCTGTTTGTTTTTATGTTTATTGCCTACAGGTCACAATTTTAAACCGATCTTCACGAAACTACCACATGGTAGAGTTCGTCATAAACAAGAAGCCTATTGTTTTTGAGGTCAAAAGGTCAACATCGGCCAAAGGTCAACAACTTTGTCACATTTCTAAAATCCTCAATTTTCATATGATTGACTAGAAATTTGAACAGGATTTGCATATCAGGTCACTGAATTCAACCACCAATTATTTTTGAGGTCATCATAGGCCAAAGGTCAACAAATTTGTCAAATTTATAAAATTGTCAATTTTCATCTGATTGACTTGGAATTTGAAGAGGATATATATTACAGGTTACTGAATTCAACGAGCCAATTGTTTTTGAGGTCAACATGGACCAAAAGGTCAACATAGTCCCAAGGTCAACAACTAAGATGGTATTTCTAAAATCCTAAATTTTCATCCGAATGAGTTGAAATTTGAAGAGGATTTGCATATCAGGTCACTGAATTCAATGAACAAGTATTTTTGAGGTCAACATAAGCCAAAAGGTCAAGTTAGGCCAAAAGGTCAACATAGGCCGCATTTCTAAAATTGTCATTTTTCATCCATTTGACTTGAAATTGGAAGAGGTTTTGTGGATTTTGGCATTGAATTCAACCACCCATTATTTTTTGAGGTCATATTTGTTTTATGGATTTTGCAAGTATCATGCGATGCATGACATCATTCTTGTTTATTTGTCTGCACAGAACCTGAGTGTTCTTCTCTGAAACTTGTTGGATTCTCATAAAATTTTCACCATAGGAGCGACTACGCATGTAGAATGTTATAATGATAATTATGACGTCATAGGTCACGTGGTGTGGCAGCCATGTTGGAAAAAAGGAAAAACTTTGGACCTCTGCATCTCTGAAGTCACACCAAGTAAAAAATTGAAACTTGGCACATAGCAAGTACTACACATGGGGAATAAGTGTGATTTTCTATTTTGATGTAATAGGTGCCTTTGTTATGATGTCTTAATTGCATACGGAGAATGCTACATCCGATCAGTATAAAATTGTTTTTTTAATCTTCAAAAATCTTATTTTCTGAAACAGCTGAACAGATCAAGGCAAAACTTTACAGGTATGATTGCCTATCCACAAGGAACAAAACATTCACACCTATTCATAGGTCACATGGTTTGGCAGCCATATTGGATTTATCCGAAAACCTATGAAAATCGTCTTCTCCAGAAGGACTGGACAGATCGAGGGGAAACTTCACACAAATGTTCCCCAAGCCTTGGGGATACCAGGCTGTTCATGAATAATTGAAAGGTCACATGGTCTGGCAGCCATATTGGATTGGAAGAGAATCTTTAAAAATTATTTCTCTTGACCCACTTCATCAAACGACATGAAACTTCACAATTATTATCTCGTAGTGATGGGCAATATAGGTTTTAAATTTCAACCTGATTGGACACATAGTGTGGCAGGCATAAGTTTTTTTTTTGATCTGGTTTCTTTATTTTTTTTGAATAAGGCTCACTTGGCTGCGCCTGGATGGGTTTTCGGGTAGAGGAGTAGCAGCTGAAACCCGAGTCCTATCCAGGTTCTTCCTGATGATTTCATCTTTTCTTTTTGCTTGTTTAGGTTCCTTCTGATGACTCCAAATGCAGGACTGTACCTATTTGGTCTTCCATTTGATTTTAATTGAATTTATTTTAATGCCATTCTGAATTCAGTTGAATAACAATAAACATCATGGGTCAAGGTCAAGTGGCTGATCAAAGCGGGGTTGCATCAAAGTGGGACGTCTTGGTACCCGGTCATCAATTGCAGCCGTTATAAAGTGGCAGTTCTAGTTACGCTCTTATTAATTACTAACACACCAGTAACAAACACCACAAAACTACACAAAACACCATAAACAACATTCCTGGAAAGGGTCTGCAATCTCTGATTGCTCTTTTCTTGTTCGGTTATGAGAGGGTATATTACACCAAATGACCTCTTCCTTTCTGCAACGTCATCAATCATCTTCATCATCATCAATGCTGTTTACAGAACGTCGGCGCTGCCATAGCAGTCTCTCGGCAAGGGTTATGCTAGCTGACCGGTTTGCCATTGCCTTTCCAGCAGTCAGACATCCACCAACAACCAGTTATGGCAAACGGTTATTTTGACTTAATGTCCATTCACGGGATGGAATACACATCGATGCCTCACCCTGCATTTAAAACATCAGGGTGATAGTATCTAGCTGGGAAAAAGATTCGAACCCAGGCCAGACAGTTCAGAGGTGAATGTGCATACCTCAGTTATCATGCCAACTGAGCTTTCCTTTTACAAACCTGCATTGATGAGTTAAATCTATTTCATTGGTTTGGTGGCTTTCGCACCTGCATATCATACATAGTCTAAAAGAGCGATACTATTAAAAAAAATATTAGATTTTATGATTTAAAAATTATGATTGAAAATTTAATTTAAAATTGATTGAAAAAGTTATGATTTAAAAAAGACAAATAGGATCATAAAGATAAAGCAAAAGGGCTTCTTCAGACCTATAACAAAAACGGATAATAAAATCCAAGTAAATCTAAGGCAAGAAAAAAGAATGATGCACTTCGGGCACTGGGACGTACGTATGTGTACATCGAATAAGATTCATCACAGCTTCTCAGGCTTGTACCCTGTAGACCCATACTCCAGTCTGCCTCCCAGCCATTGCCTCGACTTATTAAAATGCAAGAGAAGGACATCTGACGACTTTTGACATTCCCGGGATATAAAATTCACACAAACTTTCTCCTCTCATAGCCATAAAGGCGAACGTATTCCTCTTGGTTCATTCCACTCTCCCACGCCATTTCCTTCTGTCTCTTCCCCATGGTGACCCATTCCATTATGTAGCAATTAAACAATTACATCCCAAGCCGCGTAATAATTATCTCAACTGTGGATATAATTTTCCTCGTATATTGCACATAAAAGGCATAAGGGTGTTAAACCGTCGTGCCTCTGTTGCTTAAAAGGTGCTTTGTTACCTTTTATTAGTGTCGCATTCTGTTCTCTTTCATTATTTTCACTTCGTCCTCTCTGGGCCTTTACTCAAGAGTGACGTTTCTGCTTTTTCTGCTGCCATAAACAGCTTTTCTGTGAAACTGGCTTTTTCTTTTTAGCAGCAAGATAACTCGGTATGCACGTGAGCTAGTCACTGCGCTATGTGATCCTGGTTTTGATCCTTTCTGAAGTCCAATCCAAGAAAAAAACAACGACACACAAACAAACTGCTATCTGATCTACAATCACGTGGGAAAAACAATACCAAGATATTTTTTGCAAAAGGTTGCCTTTGAGTGGATCGGACCACCATGGACACTTTTTTTCTTCCATTTTTTTTTTTTTAAGAAGAACTAAGGCTCGTAGTGGAGCTGCCACACACACATGGACATACATATGCATACACAAATCACAACACAGGAAAGTTAAATGAGATAAACAGCCACTGAGCTCGGGGGAAGTGCTGTCACTTCCTATCCTGGGGCACTCCGGCTACTATGATGCCACAACAATGGTGCTGCCTTTCTCATCGCACGCAGAGGGGCATTTCCTAAGGAGGAATGTCCTCCTTCCCATGGATGCCAACCTATGGCTTTTGGAGATTGTCCAGGCTCTTACCCTTTTTTCAGCACTGTCAAGCAAGGAAGCAGCACATTACCATTTTAATGCAGTTGTCATGATTATGCCCTGCATGTTTATTCATAAGGTGTGAGGGTTATCTGTAAATCTGTGGCTTCACAAAAAAAGTAAAAGAAAACAAGAGTACAAGTCCTGATTGGGGATACAGCCCACAACCGCACCATAAAAATGGAACGTGTAGCTTTAACATTTAAATAAATTAATTAATACTTAGGGAGTGGGGATGGTGGTCCACATAAATAAATAAATAATTCAAAGTTGTGCATTTGTATTGGAGATTGTAAAGTGTATATCTATACTAATAGCGAACGCAGTGAGCTTCATACTTAACGCGTGCACATGAGAGAATAGGAAACAACAACAACAACAACACAATACCCTGGCTATTTGGAATCGTGTCGTTAGCTATGACCTTTTGCTTCCGGTTGTTTTTAAACGCTGTGCGGTGTATAAACACGATTGGGTTTTATTTCTATCTTGTGATATTACTTAACGCGTGCACATGAGAGAATAGGAAACAACAAAAACAACACAATACCTGGCAATTGTGAATCCGTGTCGTTGGCTATGACCCTTTTGCTTCCGGTTTTTTTTTGCTTCCGGTTTTTTTTGTTTCCGGTTTTTGTCATGGGGAATGATGCATGCCGGGAGATAAAGGTCGTCGGAGACATGAAAGACCCAAATAATATCAGACATGGTGTATATTTCCTCCACTGATTTTAATAAAGATATCTCCCGCATCATCAAAAAATAATTTTTAATCGTGATTTACGTTATTTGATCGCTGATCCGAATCCAGGCCGAAGTAACCGGAAATTGCGTATACAGTTGTCAACAAGTTATAGGTAAAGTCAGAAGCGAATGTAAGAAGAATTCTACGTTCGCTTGTAGTATTTTTTTTTTAGATGAGATCCTGTTCTAGGCGGTGTAGTTGTTGTTGTGAAGGTAATGTTGAGGATTTTTTTTTTTTCAGATGAGATCCTGTTCTAGGCGGTGTAGTTGTTGTGAAGGTAATGTAGAGGTAATATTTATTTTTCCAGATGAGATCCTGTTCTAACGCGGTGTAGTTATTGTTGTGATGGTAATGTTGAGGTAATATTTATTTTTCCAGATGAGATCCTGTTCTACGCGGTGTGGTTATTGTTGTGAAGGTAATGTTGAGGATTGTTTTTTTTTCAGATGAGATCCTGTTTAGGCGGTGTAGTTGTTGTGAAGGTAATGTAGAGGTAATATTTATTTTTCCAGATGAGATCCTGTTCTAGGTGGTGTGTGTTGTTGTTAAGGTAATGTTGAAGTATAATGTTGAGGTAATATTTATTTTTTAGATGAGATCCTGTTCTAGTGGTGTAGTTGTTGTTAAGGTAATGTTGAAGTAATGTTGAGGTAATATTTATTTTTTCAGATGAGATCCTGTTCTAGGCGGTGTAGTTGTCGTTGTGAAGGTAATGTTAAGGTATAATGTTGAGGTAATATTTATTTTTTTAGATGAGATCCTGTTCTAGGCGGTGTAGTTGTCGTTATGAAGGTAATGTTGATGATTTTTTTTTTTAGATGAGATCCTGTTCTAGGTGGTGTAGTTGTTGTTGGTAATGTTGAAGTATAATGTTGAGGTAATATATATATTTTTAGATGAGATCCTGTTCTAGGCGGTGTAGTTGTCGTTGTGAAGGTAATGTTAAGGTATAATGTTGAGGTAATATTTATTTTTTTAGATGAGATCCTGTTCTAGGGTGTGTAGTTGTCGTTGTGAAGGTAATGTTGAGGATTTTTTTTTTCCAGATGAGATCCTGTTCTAGTGGTGTAGTTGTTGTTAAGGTAAATGTTGAAGTATAATGTTGAAGTAATATTTATTTTTCCAGATGAGATCCTGTTCTAGGTGTGTAGTTTTTGTTAAGGTAATGTTGAAGTATAATGTTGAGGTAATATTTATTTTTTTAGATGAGATCCTGTTCTAGGTGGTGTAGTTGTTGTTAAGGTAATGTAGAGGTAATTTTTTTTTCAGATGAGATCCTGTTCTAGGCGGTGTAGTTGTCGTTGTGAAGGTAATGTTGAGGATTTTTTTTTTCCAGATGAGATCCTGTTCTAGGCGGTGTAGTTGTTTGTGAAGGTAATGTTGAAGTAATATTTATTTTTCCAGATGAGATCCTGTTCTAGGTGGTGTAGTTGTTGTTAAGGTAATGTTGAAGTATATGTTGAGGTAATATTTATTTTTTTAGATGAGATCCTGTTCTAGGTGGTGTAGTTGTTGTTAAGGTAATGTAGAGGTAATTTTTTTTTCAGATGAGATCCTGTTCTGGGCGGTGTAGTTGTCGTTGTGAAGGTAATGTTGAGTAATATTAATTTATTTAGATGAGATCCTGTTCTAGGCGGTGTAGTTGTCGTTGTGAAGGTAATGTTGAGGATTTTTTTTTTTAGATGAGATCTGTTCTAGGCGGTGTAGTTGTTGTGAAGGTAATGTTGAGGTAATATTTATTTTTGCAGATGAGATCCTGTTCTAGGCGGTGTAGTTGTTGTTGTGAAGTAATGTTGAGGATTTTTTTTTTTAGATGAGATCCTGTTCTATGCGGTGTAGTTGTTGTGAAGGTAATGTTGAGTAATATTTATTTTTGCAGATGAGATCCTGTTCTAGGCGGTGTAGTTGTTGTTGTGAAGGTAATGTTAAGGTAATATTTATTTTTTCATAGAAAAAGACTTTAATTTGATATATTTAAGAAGCGAATGTAAGAAGAATTCTACGTTCTCTTCTAGGCTTTGCCTATTCCATATTAAGTAATGTGGTCGTGTCTGTGTCTGTGTCTGTGTCTGTGTCTGTGTCTGTGTCTGTGTCTGTGTCTGTGTCTCCTCCATAACTCCAAAACCATGAAACCTAACAGCCTGAAACTTTGCATGCACAAGAAGAAAACTCCAAAGAAGTGCAAGAGTGAAAATTGTGTGTTTGGGTTAATTAATACACCCCTTTTCAAGATAATTAACGGCCTTATTTAATTATATCCTTTATCAAGAGCATCCTTGGCCTTCTCACTCTTTGCGGTCTCAAGGCATCTCCTGGTAACCTCGCTGGACTCTGAGGCCGCCATGTTTTTTGGCCTGCCCAACCAGACCTTGACTTGGAACAGGCTGCAACGATTTCTCAACGATAAAGGTTTTTTTTTTTTTTACTTTCCTTACTCATATTATCGAATGCCTGTTCATCCTAGCTTGGAATCATATACATCGCTTTTGTAAGTGCAATAGTTTTCAAATTAGGAGCTTGGAGTGATTTCATGCATTATATGATGTGATTTTCCATGATCTACTCTCACGGAATAATTTAAGTACAGTATAACATCAAAATATTATTTCTGTATTTAGGATTGGATATCATCTGGACTAAACAAGTGTCGAAACATCCTCCTGTGCAGGTGGTTTGTGCTCCATCATCCTGAACAAGTGGTTCGTGCTTCGTAATCCTGAGTGAGTGGTTCATGCTCCCTCATCATCCTAAGTCAGTTGTTGTGAAATATCACCTGATTTCCAAGCTGTTTGCCGTATTAACGTATTTTCTAAATCACCGAGCCAAATTGTTTTTGTCCACCCGTTATACGCTGCTGTTTACAAAGATTAATGTTTGTGAACATCTCCCTGAAACGTCTATATAAATGTGATGTTGTTTTTCGGTGAAAGCTACTCAAGGTTTCTGGTTTGTATCGAGTAAGTACTGTAGTCAGTAATCACACTGACTCCAACCTGCTGATTCCTGAAAAATTGCCGATATTCGGCCAGCACTTGTGTGTGTGTGTGTGTGTGTGTGTGTGTGTGTGTGTGTGTGTGTGTGGTGTGTGTGTGGTGTGTGTGTGTTGTTCATAAAGCATAATATATTCTCTCTGCTACTCCATACCCACCCTCTCTCTCTCTTGTTTGTCCCATCCTTGCTTACCATCTCCAAATGTAGTGCAGCATTCTCTCTCTCTTCTCTCTCTCCTTCTTCTCTCTCTCTCCTTTCTCTCTCTCTCTCTCTCTTTCCTGGGTGTTTTTATTTTTGGACGCGAGCTTGTCTCCGGACATGTCTGAGCGGTGTTTGGCTCCGGACATGTCTGGACGGGAGTTTGTCTCTGGATGTGTCCGGGCGATGTTTTTCTCCGGGCCAGGTTTATAGTATGACCTGTATAAAATGGATTTCAGACATTATTTTGTTTCCTTCTTCATTGTTATTCTATGCAGAATCATTTTGATGAGACAGAATGAATCGTAATTAACGCTCCGCCGCATGTCTGCCTTCCCTTCCTCTCACCTCATACTGCCTTCCCTTCCCCCACCCGTCCTCGCTCCCACACCCGTCCTCGCTCCCACACCCGTCCTCGCTCCCACACCCGTCGCTCCCACACCCGTCCTCGCTCCCACACCCTCCTCCGCTCCCACACCCCTCCTAGCTCCCCTCCCTCCTCTCTCTCTCTTTTCCTCCCCACCTCTTATTCTTCCCTTCTCTCTCCCCCCACCCCTTCCTCTTCTTCCCACACCCCCTCCCTCCTTTGTATTCCCGTCATCGAAGTGGCGGGTGGTATTTGCTTGTAAATAAATAATGGCTCGAGAAAGCATCTACAATCCTGTACTATTCTCTCCCGTAAAATTGTTTTAAAATTTTGCCAAAATCTCAAATTGGTTTTGACCCCAAAATAATTTGATGTGCCTCATGCCCAGATGTTATTGCTTACTTGTGCTGAATATGAAATAAATGCACCCATTCATTTTTGAGTGGAGGCCAGGACCCAAAATATAAGCACCCAGCTGGGCTGATGCCCTGTTGGGGGTTGAAAAGATTGTTCATTGAAAAGAGAAAAAAGAAGTTTTTAGAAGCATTATTACCTCCGCCACCGAATGTGGACAGTAGCTATGTTTTCACCCCTGTGTGTCTGTCTGTTTGTCTGTGAGCAGGATATCTCAAAAAATTATGGATGGATTCGAACAAAACTTGTTGGGCAGTTTGGGTGTTTGACAAAGATGAATTGATTCGATTTTGGTGAGGATCCAGAACCTGATACAAGAATCTTAAATTTTTTAATGTGATTTTTCACAATTGAGAGATGGGGCCAAAAACGATGTACAGTAATGTATTTCAAAATGTTATGGATGGGTATTTACAAAACTTGGTAGATGAGTTGTGTAGGTGATGAGAACAAGCCAATTCGTTTTTGTTTAAGATCCGGATGCAGATCCGGCCTATCAGTCGGCTACAAAACAAACTTTTCAGCCTAGCGGCCTCGCGTTCCGCTATATAAATGTAATTTCACTGGTTACTCATGCAGTTTGTGTACAGCACTAGTGCATCAAAACAATTTTCTTTTTGAATACCAATGTTTGTTTCTTTAGCGGGCTGGCAGGCAAGTGAACCCTGAACAAATATCACCAGAATCCTGACCAAATTACACATTCCTGCCCAAACTCTCTCGCCAGTCCATGGAGATTATTCCATTGTCCTGAATGTGAATTGAAGAGGCCTTCATCCTGCAATAGTCTGAAAACCGGCCGATTATGTTTATCATGATTATTTAGAATTCTCTATCTCTCAAGATTTCTTCCTGTGGTTTAGGGCTCTAGGCACCTCTGCTGAGGTTTACTGATAGATTGCATCCAGACTTTGTTTATATTGTAATGGTTCACCGGTCCGACCTTGTTGACCGGGTTCGAATCCGGTGAGTCGCTGAGTGACCACGTCAGTCCCCCACTGCAGAGACATCTTGCCAGATCCTTGCGTCCAAAGGCTGCATTCCTGTGCAGATTGAAATATCTGCATCAGGCGAGTGGCATGCCAATGGCAATCACGGGACAGATCTTACCTTTGGCCGAACAACCAAATCCCACATGATGCCGGGAACTCTGGTGGTATAAGACCATGACCAATCACTATCTCAAAGAGCTTTCTCAATAGCCACGAGATGAAACTGTCCAAAGCAAGCAGGATGAGCCAGAGACCAAGTAAGGTTTATAAATGTATTTGTGAAGAATAAGCACAGAACAAGTAACCACAAAAATAATCTCCAATATTACCCACTACCGAATAAGCACCCCACAAAACAGACCAAGCGATGGAGGGCAACCTTAATTATCTGTCCTTCAGGCCTCGGACACACACGATAGAAGACATAGGTCGCCACAGGACAGGAGAGTTGCTAGGCCAAACCCAATAAATTGTGTGGCAGGAGGATATCCAGCTCTGTGTGTGAGCTCCGAAGGCTGCACTGCCAAGATGAGCAAGATGAGGCTTAGCTTCTCGTACAGCTTGCTCCTGAGTGCAGCCTTCCACTTGGGTCGTTTGGGGTTCTCCTGTCACTTCCTGGTCGCCCATGCCTTTATAACATGCCTTACCGATGCCCCAGATGATGATTCATGCCCTTGCCTCACCTTTGCATTGGTCAAAGCCCTGAGCGGTGGGTGGGACTTACTCTTGTACCAACTAGTCTCTGACCCTTCATATTCGGGCCTTCATCATACCTCTTTTCCCACCCAAACTCGAGATTTATGGGCTACTGGAGTGCA
The DNA here is from genome assembly GCA_035128595.1 of Eptatretus atami. Lineage (NCBI taxonomy): Eukaryota > Metazoa > Chordata > Myxini > Myxiniformes > Myxinidae > Eptatretus > Eptatretus atami. The sequence continues at coordinate 142,772,118 of CM068952.1, forward strand.
AAAAGGGTACACTGACACAGAAAACAGAGGAATAAAACATCAGGTAAGGGCTTGCACGAATGAGGAATTTTAAACATACACAATAGGGTGGATTTGTCGTTTCTAACTATATGAATTAGCAACACATATCTAAAATGATGTTTAATTACTTTATGCTTATTCTAACCACTCAATATGGGAACAACTATGCGATATTAAGCATTTACTAACCCCTAGGGATCATTTCCGCAACACCATCAATATTTGAGTAGTTATCCTGGTGTTGGCTTCGTGGTTAGGGTGGTGGCTTGGGATCCAAGGGTCCTGAGTTCAAGCCCCGTTTCCTGCTGAATTAACACCAGGGGGTTGACTCAGCCTGTCATCCTTCTCAGGTCAGCGAAATGAGTACCAGTGCAGCAGCCAAAAGGCTGCACACGAAGGAAAGGGGTATTGACGGATTTATTAAATCTTGTATTGGTGTGGTGCAGGCATGATGGGCCGAATGGCCTCCTCCTGCACATAAATTCCTTGTAATCATTGTATTGCATAATGCCCTGACCTCAGATTTCAGAGAAACATAAGGTGTTTGTTCTGAGAGTGACCAGGCAGAAGGAAAACAAGAGCATTAAATAAGCTAATTTCACAATAGTCCCCTTGGACTTCCAAACATTTGGTCCACTGGTTTTGTTTTCCAATAGCTTCAATCTGCTCCAGCATAGTTTTGCACCAAATGTAATGAGTCCATATCCTCCAAAACAGCATCCTTGTTGTCTTAATTAAAGGAATTTTCCCTGGGGGTATTTTTGTCATATTTGAAAACCGATAAGAGTTGTAGACAGCAAGAGCATGAGAGAATGGGGATTAAATAGCATTTCAAATTCACAATCTCTCACAGCTGCCTTCCTTTGTCAAGGTGTGAGAAAATGCATCTATCATGATGAAGTGAAATCTTTCCCAGAGTCTGCCAAGCTAATTTTTTTTTCCTTGATGGCTTGCCTCAACTCGTGCAGGAGATCGGAACTGTGATCCACATTGATGGTGTCGAGGTGCTGGAGAAAATACTCTTTCGGCATCACCGAAAATGCTAGTTATGAACTTTCTGACGAACATCCACACCTTGAACTTATTTGTGGTTCAAGAATTGACAATTTTACACTGCATGGATTCAATTTCCGTTTCTCGATTGAGGTGGAGTACTCACGTCTTGTCTCGTATACCAAACATGCGAGGAAACGATCAGGTTCATCACTGAAATGCTCCCAACGAGTCTGAGAAACATCCATCTGAGTAGCTCCAAGCTCGGGATTCAATGTTCTCAGAATCCATCAGGCAAGCATCTTGTTGAGTTGTAGATGTTGAGGATTGGTGGTTTCAACCCACTCAGTACAGATCCCAAATTCTGCAGCAAGGTCTTTGTCAACCGGTGCTCATTCATTGCAAGGTTACTCGCCAAGTCAATGGTTTAGGCGACCACTGCAGTGGATGGTTATTCAAAATGAAGTTCATCTTCAAGACTTTTCCCACCCTGCTCGAACAATGGGGTCCATTGTTTGGCTGTGAAATATGAAGTGGCACCATCCATCAATGTTGCACATATACGCATCAACAAGGATATCCTTCTGTTAATGATTATTCAGAATCAGATAATTTATTGATGACAGCTTAGTGCTCAAAACACTCATTTTAACCAAATAATATGACTGGTGTTGTCTTTTTCGTTTTTTTTAATACAATGCCGAGGCTCGTGGAAGGGCTAGGACAAAGAGGGATCGGGAAGTAACAGAACAAGAGGAACACTAGAAAGAGAGGAAAGACACGCCAACAGCAGGGTTGAGGGACAAAATCAAGGAAGATTTGGAGAATTAAGGGATGTGGGAAAGAATGAGAACAAGCGGAAGACACACATGGTGGACATGATGGATACAGCTGCAAACTCTCAGGAAGGAAAACTGGAAACTTGGAAATAGGTGAGCTTGGGGATGGGTTAATGGGCCTAGAAAAGATCGTGGAAAGGGGGTGACCTGAGAGGTTGGTGAACAGCAGTCTTGAAGCTCTGGAGGGAAGGATGAGATCGAAGAGACCGAGGAATATTTCCACAGGTAGGAAAAAAAAAAAGGAGTGACTGAGTGGAGGTGAGTGGTGATTCTGGATTTTGGGAGTTTCACCAAAAGGGGGTTAATGGCAGGCTATGTGCACCCTGGAGAAAACTTAGGGGGGGACAAAGCACAGAAAGATCAGAGGGTGGAAGACCAGAAAGGAGGCAGAAGAAAACACAGAGACCACCGACCTGTCTATGATGTGAAAGTGTATGTCAAACAAATCAAAAAAGTTTTGGTTATTGAAAACTATTTTAGCATTGAAATGTCCAAATTAGAGACGTAAAAAATATTAAAAGAGCGAAAAATTGACTTTTACTTATGACATCATCCAAAGTATGAACAAATTATCTTAATGATGGCTGATGATGAACTGCAGACTCATCACATCCTTAATTGTCATCATCATGATCATCCAATGTGCAATAGCTGAGAACAGATTGGAGCAGCTGGAGTGACCGTGGTTGATGGCATTTCACCAGGAATCCTGATGCGAAATTTTGAGATCAGGCTTGATCCTGCAAATTCATGATTCTCTGGGGGTGGCCCTTGGGGTGATGACAGGTAGGATCAGCATGTGAACACCCCTTTGCACATTAATGGAGGATTTGAAAGCATAGTGTGCTGGGCTGTTTTTTTTTTTTCTGGACTGGCAACACGGCAAAAGAGCATACATTGTTACTTTTGAATGTCATAAGCGATTATAGAAAGGCCAGATATCTGTAATAATGTGGCATTAGCACAAAATTGAACTACCGTACTTTAAATCAGGATTTGATGCTGATAATGCATATGGAATGCCTTACACCACTCCACGTCTCCCTGTGAGAGGGTTCAGGTTTCTGCACTTTTTCACAATACAGGCAGTACACATGCAGGTGTGATAGATCCTAAACTTTGTCTCAACACAGGTATGCTTTTGTGTCCATATGCAAGACATTGACTTCTGCAGATGGTGATGAGACCTATTCATTGAACGGTGCTATGACCTTTTGAACTTTGCTTGCAGGCTAGGGTAAATTAACTTGTCCACTGTGTTCGGCCCACTTGCTCCAATATCTACCTTGGTCTTCTTGCATGAGATGTTTAACCCCATAGTGCAGATGGAATCTTTGAAGCCTTGAAGGTTGTGCCTGAAATTCCGGCATGTCTTATCCATGAGCAAGGTGGTGACATTGGCATAGTCTTGGTAGGTGAGATCCGTATGGAGACAAAGCAATATACATCTATTTCAGCAAAAAGAAAGTTGATTGAAGTGTTAAATTTAATGTGTTGTATAGCAGGTGTTTTTTGTTAATATAGTTTATAATATTGCTGAAATGTATGAATGTGCTTACAGTTTTATGACATAATATTTCAACCTTCTCAAACCATGCAGGTGTGGTCCCATGTCCAATGATTAGTCAAACCCAGTGCCTCATAAAGGTGGACAGATGGATAACCTCCTGTGATGTTGAACCTCCACTGTATTATTGATACATCTTGCACATTTGTAGCAAACATGTACACAGAGATTCCTCTACACTGTTGCTTCATCTCAATGATTGATGATGGAGGGAGGGGTGGAAAAAATGGCTCGTCACCGATGAGACTTTGTTGTGAAAGCACTTGATATTGATCTCCGGTCATGGTGGGGCTTTCTCAAATTTATTAATCACGTTTTCTAATGCAGCTTCTCATGCAAGTCCATCATCCTTCACCATTCCTCATGAAATATGTGGGATCCATCATTGCTTCTCCCAAGTGCCATGCCATCCATACCCCTGCAGCTCAGCCCTTGAGACACAAAATGAATCACTCAGCTCACTGGTTGTCATTCCTGCTCCCTTGACCACGACACAGTCCCTCCTTCTCCAACCACAGCAGTTAACTGTTCATGTACTGGCTGCTGCTTCATCTCCTTTATAGTGGATGTAATGGTGGACTACATCTCTGGGAACCATAAATTCATTATGTTCTACTATTTATTCACTTTGATCTTCCCCGTGCTGCATTACTGTCACTTTCATCCTCTATTTTATTCGCATCTTCTCCAAACCTCATTTAGGGACATCTGTGTGTTAAATATCCCAATTGGGCACGATTTTTGACCTCACCCCAACCACCACTGCTTCATACATATGCTCCTTCCCTCATACCCCTCAACTTAATCCTATATCCTCCCAATCGCCTTTTCTTTATCTCTATACACTCATCCCAAACCCACTTATTTTCCTTTTGTTTCTCAATTATTTTTCTGAATTTTTAACCCCTCCCCTTCCCCCACTCTCGTTAAACCGTAATAAATGCCCCCCCCCCCCACTCTCTCTATTGTTCTTTTTGTACTGTTGCATCCTGATCCGTTCAGTGTTCTAGCTCTTCCACGAGCCTTGAATCTGTATATAAAAAATGTCCCCCATCATCAACATTGATAATAACCAATATTAACTTTGTCCATAACAAACACCACAAAAAACGACAATTATAAGATAACCTGAGTGATCTAAATGTGGATCTTAGGCCTCATGAATTCAACATAAAGTCATACTGGGATTATAGTAAACCCACAATAAACATGAAAAACATTTGATTGTAACAGCAAAAAGATCTGTATTTTCTTGGGAGCCAATAACCCTCCAAATATCACTCTGGATCTGCCCCTGAGTTGATACAATCTCACTATAAACAATGTTGCAGGTTTGTCAGCCTGTTCAGTCCCTCTCCTTATCCGGAATTCATTCTGGTTAGCAAAGATGCACAGATCGAGTGGGTCTCCTACTCTACTCTTTGCAATGTACAACCGTCCATGTATTGAAACACTGGTGGGAAACAGGACTCCACACCGCCACAGGCTCTGACCCTGGCTTTTGTTGATAGTTATGGTAAAGGCCAGTCTGACCGGAAACTGTCGTCGGTGGAGTTGGAAAGGAAGATCCGTGTCAGATGGAGAAATAAGAATTCTGGGAATAAGGAGAATGTGACCTGGCACGGTCACCACCACTCTGTAAGAAGACGATCAGCGACCCTGGTTAAGATGTAACATGTTCTGTTACAGTGGCCATTGCGAGGATTGAGATTTTGCAACAGCATTATTGGAGTGTTAACCTTCCGTGACATCTCATGCGGTGGCACATCTGAAAGATTTATTGGGTTAAGAAACTCAGGTGGATAAAGGGCGGATAGGTCTTGATCAACCAAATAATCGACACTTGATGACGAAAGTGTCAAACCGCAGGCGTCAATGATCTTAACTGTTGAGAAGATAAACTATGTTATTTGTTGTCCTTAAATTCGCACGTGAAGCCAACCACTCAGAATTGGTATCATTGGACGGTTCTTCAAGTGTGGCATACACATGGTTGATGACGTCATCTTCTGAGTTCACACAAAGATCAGGTGCTAATGCAAGTACTTCATTGTAAAGGTCACCCTCCACAGAAGGCAGGCACCCCTCATCCAGTTGTAACAACCAATCAGCATAATGCTCGAGTCGTTTTCGACTTCCTTCATCCCCGCCATCAAGTCCAATGAGCACGTACATATTTGTTTTCAAACTTCACATCGTGCAGTGTCAACACAATGGAGAGTTTTTCATGCTGGCATTGATGATGTTTGGTTGCCTTCCTTGTTGGACCACCGGAAGGATTTGATGATCAGTACACCACTTACCATTGAGTCCTGAAAAATACACCACTTTAATCCAGTAACTTTAAAGTCGTGACAAAGGGATTGCAGTGTTATGATTATAGTTACTATTCTTCGTTCACCTGGACTTTAGTCAGGTGAGCTTATGCTGATGAGGCCAGTGTCCGTAGGTGAGTGAGTGAGTCAGTCAGTCAATTAAACACTTCAGTCATTATCGCTTGACCAAAGACTAATTTTGATGAAACTTTGCCACAAGCTTCATATCTGATGTCGAAGGTGTATTGACCAAATCAAAATCTGTGCTCATTAATGGGTTCTACGGTGGTGGGGGGGGGGAATTTGACCCCCCCCCCCAAGATAGGCATTTGCTCTTCTCCAAAACTACAAACACGACTTCGATGAAACTTGACCACAACCATCATCACCCATGATGTACCATAGCTTATCATCGCATAAAAATCTGTGCTCATTAAGGGTTCTCCGGTGTGGTGGGGAGGGGGGGGGGGGTTGACCCCCCTCCAAAAAATAGATATTTGCTCTTTCTCTGAAACTACAAATACAACTTCGATGAAACTTGACCCACAACATTCATCACCCATGTCGTACTAAACTCTATCGACCGCATCAAAATCTGTGCTCATTATGGGGGTCTACGGGGTTTTATTTAACCCCCAAAATATGTATTTGCTCTCTTCTCCAAAACTACACACACGATTTTTATGAAACTTGACCACAACATTCTTCATCCGTGATGTACTAAAGTGATTGATTGCATGAAAATCTGCACTCATTATGGGGCTAGTAGGATAGTCTAAGGATAAATGAATTTGCATCTGAGCTGTCGAGCATGGGTTCCCATCTCAACCGACATCTTTGTATTTCACATTCACGGTGAGGCATCATTGTGAAGGCCGTCCATCAGAAAGACATGAAGTTGGAGGACCAGTCGACAAACACTGGTCTTTGGTGGAGGTTAAATATCCCATGGTGTCTTTTGTGAAGAGTAGGTGAGTTATTCCTCCCACCTTCAGTAAAACATCACGCCTGGCTAGCTAATTCGTGAATCACTTGGGCCAAAAACCTCACCGACCGACCCTGCAAGAAGGTGGGAATAGTGTAAGCATTAAAAAAGGACAGCAGAGTACCCGCCCTATGAGCGATCTTGTTCCAAGCATGGAACACGTTATTCTGAGGCATACCTTTTTTGTGTAGGCAAAAAAACCCATGAAGTTCGGTGCATGAAGCAAAAACATACCTCCTGCTTATAACTCAAAACACCTCACTGCACTGGAAAACGTGGGGACAAGAATGCTGCACTGTCAATGGTGGAGACTTGTAATATCCTCCCCCTCCTGGAGGTGATGCTACATGATACACATTTATGGAGAGAATTTG
>CM068952.1:142779221-142816918 GCA_035128595.1 Eptatretus atami
CGCCAAGACCATCGGAAAAGATAAAAACACCCCTATACATTAAATGGGCTCATGTTGATCCTATATAGCAAGTCTGGATGGGATCGACCCACAACTGTTGGAGGAGTGGCGTGACAAACACCCACACAAACACCGGTCCGTGAATTATATTAAGGATAAGGGAAGAAAGGGGTAAGTAATTATGAATTTAATGTTCCATGTTTATTTGCTTTTAACATTGTTCTTAGCAAACGGGAACAGGAATAACGCAGGCATGATAGGCCGAATGGCCTTCTCATGTGCCAAAGTTCCTTGTGTATATTTGTGTAACACTGTGAAGAACAGGAAGAAATGGGGAGGAGAAGACAGAGAGTTGGTAGAGGGAGATTGAGACGTTGGGAAGGGAAAGGGGTGGACTTGGGGTTGGAGGGGGATTGAGTACTTGAGGTTTGGGCAGTTGAGGACTTGAGAATAAAGGGAAGGGGATGACAGTGTTGGCTTGGGGAAGGAGGGCAGAGAGGGGACAGACGGGATCGAGGGGTTTGAGGCTTTTGAAGTGGTGGGGGCGGGGGAGAGTTGAGAAAATTGGGTTGGGAGGGGATTTGAGAAAAGGGGAGGGGAGCACAGGGTTTGGATGTGGTGGGAGGGGGATTAAGGACATGGGATTGTGTGTGTGTTTGGGGGGGGGGGAGCGGTTCGGGACCTGAAGTCACATTTTGCTTTATGCAGAAATTTCATTGGTCTGTTATGGTCCTGTTGTGTCTTTTGGATGCATCAGGTCTTTTGAGTCCTCATGGTATTTTGGGTTCTCAAGGTCTTTGGGGTATTTTGTGTCCTCTGGGTATTTTGTGTCCTCGGGTCATTTGGATCCCCTGGGTCTTTTGGGTCCTTGAGGTATTTTTGTGTCCTCTGGGTATTTTGGGGTCTTTTGGGTCATCTGGGTATTTTAGGTCTTCAGGCTTCTCAGGGTCTTTTTGGTACTCAGGGTCTTTTGAATGCTTTAGTTTCTCGGGGTCTTTAGGGTCTTTTTGGGTCTTCAGGGTATTTTTGGTCTTTTTAGTCTGCGTCTTTGGGGAATTTTTGGATCTTTGGGGCATTTTGGGGTCTTCGGGGCATTTTTGGGTCTTCGGGGTCTTTTTGATATTTAAGGGTTTTTTGATCTTCTTTCAGATCTTCAGGGTCTTTTTGGTCTTCGGGGTCGTTTTTGGTCTTCAGTGACTTTTGGGTCTTCAGGGTCTTTTGAGGTCTTTGGTGACTTTTGGGTCTTCTTGGGTTTTTGGTGATTAGGGGTTTTCAGGGTCTTCAGGGTATTTTTAAAAAATAACTTTTAGGGTCTTCAGGGTATTACTTATAAATCGAGTAAGCCAGTGTGCACTGTGTGCTAGTACTGGTCAAATTGCTAAGTACTATCTCCTGATTTTTAAGGTTAAAGCTTGCTGAAGCTCACTTTAATAATGCTAGAACAAAGATTAATTTCTGACCAACAATGCCACCAACTCCAAGAGTGCTGATCTTCATATTTTATGAATGAATACTGCACTTCACTCACCTCTTTGCCTGGTGTTGGCTTAATGGTTTGGGTGGTGGGCTTAGGATCCGAGGATCCTGAGTTCAAATCCTGCTCGGCTATTAAATCAACACCAGATGGGGTTTACTCTGCCTGTCATCCTTCTGTGGTCGGCAAAATGAGTGCCAGTTTGCTGGTATCCTGTGTTGGAATGGCGACCCGTCCAGGATTGTGTCCAATGGCCAAGGAGACTGCTGAGGCAGCACCAACGCTCTGCACAGAGTATGTCCCAATGGATGAATGGACTCACCTCTGAGCTGTCTCGCATTTTTCAATCTCGTCTCAGCTAAAAACTGTCTCTCAGGCAGTGCAACACATCACTATGTGTGATGTCCATGGGATGGACCTGAAACTGTCTCGTCTGTCAGCATAAGTTGGTGGACGTTAAAAATCCAAGTGTCTTTCGTGAAGAGTTATCACCGATACCCAAGCTAAATTTAAAATTCCTGCTCTAACCTACAGGGGGTACTGCACTGCATCAGGGGCACTGCTGCACACCTGCAATAACTCATTGTAATCTGCAGTCACGTGCTGCATTCCAAAGATGATGACGAATGGATACTCATTTCCTTTGGAGAATGTAAAACACACACACACACACACACACACACACAACACACACACACACACACCCTCAATAAAATTTTGGGACCAAGTCAATCGGACAAGTTATTTTCTGCAAGGTAGAAACAGAAAGTATGAGCCACCTCCTCCCAGGATGTAAAAAAAACTCATGTTAGAGTAGCTGCACACACAAACGCACAACAAGGTATGAAAAGTAATCCACCGGCACATCTGCAGAAATGTCATTATCCCAGTACCAGAAAACTCATGGAAACACGAATCAAAAGTGATCATTGAAAATGAGGAAGTAATGCTCATGTATGATCAAATGATCCCATCAAGCGTGAACCAATAAAACGAAGCATTGTGACCGCATATAGTACTGAGGTACAAAAAAAATTAATAGGACCGCCTGTCCTGAAGCTCACCTGGATCAGGAGCAACAGTCACTCAACCCCCTCCCCCCGCAAATCCCTTAGACCCTGAATTTTTTTAATGCCGTTGAACAAACTTTGGTACATCAAGGGTGGTCGTTTCGTCGAACTCATGTGTGTATTTTCGGAGAAGAGAGCAAATACCTATTTTGGGGGTTGGGGGGGGGGTCAAAACCCTCCCGTAGACCCCTTTAAGGAGAGTAGATTTTGATTCAGTTGATATGCTTTGGTACACATCATGGGTTATGAAGGTTGTGGTCAAGTTTCATTGAAATTGTGTGTGTAGTTTCGGATAAGAGAGCAAATACCTATTTTATAGGGAGTCCCAAAAAAAAACCCTCGACCCCTTAATAGCAAAGATTTTGATGCAGTCAATACACCTTCGTTAGGCATCAGATGTGAAGCTTGTGGCCAAGTTTCATCAAAATTGTGTTTTTGGTTCAAGCAATAATGACTGAAGTGTTTACGGACTGACTGACTCACTCACCTATGGACACTGCTCGATCGCATAAGCTCAACTGAATAAAGTCCAGGTGAGCTAACAAAACAAAAAAAAACAACGGCATTGCTAATTGAGGTGTCAGTTCCCAGCGATTTTGGACTAAACGATCCAGAAATCAAGAAAATGACTAAATACCAAGATATCAACAATGAAGTGAAAACATCCTGGAAGCTGAAGAGCGCAAAAAATGGACCAGTGACTGTTGAAGCAACAGAAATGACGAAGAAGAACCCTACAGAGATGTTAAAAACCATCCCTGTGAATATTATTACAAACAAACTGCAGTTGGAAGCTGTCTGCGGCTCAGTGACGATCCTCAAAAGAGCCCTTGAAACAAAACTTTGAGAACAACAAAACTTCACAACTTGGTCCATGAATCATAATGCCTTACTGAAATGAGACTTGGGAGGACTCCATTCCACCTTTTCATACCTGTATATGGAGATAACAACCAATGAGAGACACACACACACACACACAAATACAGAAACGCACAAACGCTCGGTCATTACATGTAAGTTCACATGAAACATTTTCATTGATTTGTGACAATGCTGATACATTATGGGTGAAGCATTATGTTTAATAACGTAGAAACCGTCATGACGCATCACAAAAGGCTGTTGCTAATATTGTGAATCACCCTCGTCCTGGGTGTAGGTCAGCTATCAGAAACACACCATTTAATTTTTTATTTTTTTTAAATCTTCTTCAGTAATAAATGGATAACTTATCCCGACTACCATGCTACACCTCTCAGCAAGAGAAGGTATCCCGATTGCTCAGTACAGTTTTTATAACCCTGGATATTTTACGATCAAAAAGTTGATTGTTCTCATTTACTGAATTATGAAATGTTTCTGGTTTGGGTAAATAACCATTGCAGGATCATCGAATGAAAAGATCAGCCTAAGATCTATTAAGGAAGTTTTTACATCAATTGTTTTTTAACCCCCGCGCACGCAAAGCAAAAAGCAGGATTAAGCAATTGGTTCACTTCTTTCTGTCAATCTGTCTGTCTACACACATCACTTTATGATCAAGGAACAACGTAATTTCAATTGAATGTTATATTTTGAACATTAATCGTAAACAAACCTGTAGTTTAGCGGTTCTTTGGCTCTGAATTTGTCCAAATTGCACGTGCGTAGAGAAGAGCGAGATAATTTTTCTGATATGTCTGCCTGGCAGTCAAACAAAATTGAAAATCATTCCAAACAGGAAACACTGTTTTTAAGGATGTTATGAAGGACACAAACAACAGGCACGAATAACTAATGTAACGTGTTAACTGTTTTGAAGGTGTTTTGTGAAGGTGAACAGCTGTTTTGAAGGCCTGGAGGGAAGAATGGGATTGAACAGAGTGAGGGGGTTTATTCCAAAGGCGGGAAAAAGAGGAATGAAAGAGTGAAGGTGAGCAGTGATTCGTGATTTTGAAGTTTTTACCAGAAGGGGGTTGTTGGCGGACTTGAGCCCCCTGCGGAAATATGGTGGGACAATCGCAGACAGAGCAGGGGGGGGGGGGGGGAGACCAAGAGGAGAGCGGCAGAAGACAGAAGACCACCAACCTGTCTGCGGTGAGAGAGTGAGAGGCCCAAAGACTCAGCCTCATCGTGGGAGATACCAATGATCCGAAATGCCTTGGTTTCCACTGCGTGAAGCCGAAAAGGTGAGAGGCAGGAGCACCAGCCCAAGAGGGAGAGCAGTACTCCATCAGGCTGCGGACGAAAGCTTTGTTTGTGGTCAGGAGTTCAGGTGGGCCGAGGAAGGACTTGCACGACGGAGATTCCCAGTCAGCGACTGGCTTTGGAGGCCAGGTTGGAAATGTGGCTTTCCCAGGAAGATCATGGCAGATAGTGAGACCCAGAAGCTTAAAGAAAGGACTTCTTCCAGAGGATTGTTGAAGAATAGATGGAGGGGTTTCCAAATGGTCCTTTCGGAGAGAATCTTGAGAGGTGACATGTGTCAGGAAGAAAGACATGTTCCACGTGTTTGATCAGTTTTGATTTTACCCAGATCTCAGAGAGCGAAGAAGCTGCTGCTTTCCGGTCTGAGGATGACAGATGATACGGCAAGGGTGGAGTCATCAGCAAAGAGATAAAGAAGATTTCCCAGAGAGTCGGAGAGATCATTGATGAAAACCAGAAAAGAACAGGGCCCAGAACGCTGCTTGAGGAACTCCAGCGGACAGGAAGGGGGATGAAAGAACTCCATTTAGGGCCACAGTTGCTGCGACAGGAGAGGAAGTCAGCGAGCCATGAGTGGAGATGGCCTTGGATTGGATACCATAGGAAGAGAGTTTGGTGAGAGGCAGGGCCAAACATGTCAAAAGCACGGATATGTCTGGGATATGGCTTGATTTCATGTCCGGCATTGAGACCTCCATCCATTGTTGGGAGGCAGAAGCAGCATATCCAGGGTAGAGTGACTGGTCTGAAACCAAATTGATGATCGTAATCAAGCCATTGGAGAGAAAGGATGTAATGTCTGAAGCGATGATGGATTCCATAATTGCTGATGATTGGGAGAAGGCTGATTGGTCTGTCGTTGCAAGGATCTGTTTTTGCACCTTTTTTGTGCAGGGCTGTAATGTTTGCTGATTCCAAGTAGATGTTCAGATGACCTTGAGCAAATGAGAGGGTGAATAGAACAGAGAGGGGTAAGCAAGAGCAGAGGAGCAGGTTTTTAGGACACATGGGCTGATGCCGTCTGGACCGGTTGCAGAATCTGAGTCAAGGTTTGACAGCAACTCTCCACTTTGTCAGAAGAAAAGGACACAGAGTCCAGGGACAGTTTTGTGCGACTCAGGTAAGGTGGGTACAGAAAGCGATGGTTTCGGACACAAGACTTCAATGCAAACACCAGTTTAGGCATTCAGCCTTTTCACGTGCAGTATCAGCATGCAGCCATTTGCGGTAAGGGAGGAATGGAGGGGGAACGTACACCAGAAAGATTTGATTAGACGCCACCAGGATTTGGAGAAGGGAGAGAGGTTTGAGAGTTCAGACTTGAGATAAGAAAGATGTTTTTCTGGCTCTCCTGAGGATAGAGACACACTTGTTCGAGCTTTATGAAAGAAACTGAGATTACCTCAGTTGGGTTTGCTTTCATGAGGCAAAGGCAAGTTGGTTCAGGACAACTGCCTCCCACAAGCTTCAGTGAACCATGGGCGGGAGGAAGGGTAGGACAACTGAAGAGAAAGGGATAAATCTGTGCATGGGAGAGCAAGTTTCTTTGAAAGAATTCCCAGGAGAGTTGATGTTTGGAGAAAGTAGGATGGGAGACCAGTTAGAAGTTTGATGGCTGCTTGGACCTTGCCAGTTGGCCTGAGTGAAATGCCAGACTCAATGGCGCTGGGTGGATCTCTGATAACAGCAGAGAGATGTCTACTTTGACAAGAGTGGTCAGAAGAACCGATTGGAGCGAAGGAAGAACAGCAGATATTTTCAGGAAATTTGTCAAAATCAGATCCAGAAGAGATAGAGTACCATTGGTTGAGATCGGTCGGAGGGTTGACCATTGAGTCAGTCCCAATGAGTCGCATAAGTCTTTTTCTGAAATGCCATGACAGGTGAGAGAGGTACCCACACGAGCCAACTGGTATGATGACAATGAAGTAACCACATATGAGGAAGAGAGAGTTTGGATGAGAAAGATATAGTCCATGATCCAGGCCAGATATCGGTACCACCTGGGGTGACTAAACACGAATGGTACTAAAATGTTTATAGAGTGACTGTAAATACATTAAGATATGATAGCCTTCCCGCACTGGTAGCTTAGTCTGATTTTGTGATGCAATGGGGGTGCTACCCATAAAACAGATTTTCAGCGTGACGCTCGGGTTTTCCTCATTTTCTTTAAAATCAATCACACGATCAACGCGAAACTTTGGACACCTATGTAGAACTTGTAGAACAACTTAGGACACCTATGTAGAACCTATGTAGGTGTGTGCTGACTGTCTTGACGGCATGATGCAACCATCAGCGAGGAAGAGAGCACGATCGACTGTATCATCCACTGCTCTGATGATGACAGCGATGCTCTGGTGTCACCACAGGATTTGACTCCTGGAACACATTGCTCAGGGCTGCGAGATCAGGCAGCATGATCCAGTCCTGGAAGCAGCCAAGGGCCTTAATGAAGAAGGAGAATACCACACATACATTATCACCGTAAATGTCGTAGTCTTCTTTACAATGAGAAGTCACTGGATTCTATCCTTGCCAAGGGTGTCAAGATAGAATCAGCAAGCGTCGACCCCAGGAGGAGGCATCAAGGGATGCCCCTAGTACTAGCAGGGTGTATGCCAAAGTATGTCTCTTCTGCGAGAAGTCAAGCAAGTACATGAAAGCAGCAAAGAAAAGGGAGCCACTCATCCAGTGTGTTGAGCTACGAGCAGATGAGAAGATCCGCAGAGCAGCAACAAGGAAACTCAACCAGAGAATCCTTGGTTTACTTAGCAGAGACCTTGTTGCTGCAGAGGGTCACTACCACAAGTCGTGCTACAAACTCTTCACAAAAGATGATTCCCCAGCGGCCGCCAGGTCTGGTGCAGGTGAAAATCAGGAAGAAAGCGAGGGAGCACGCTACGAGAGGCTGAGATAGAAGCCCTCAGGAAACTCTTCTTGTATATAAGGACTGAATTATTTCCCAACCCAGAGTACTGCCTATGATAAACCTCACATCTAGGCTTGAGAGATCCATGATGTCCCGTGGTATTATCCAACTGAAACCAGCGACAAAGAAACATGTTCGCCGAAAGATTGAAACCGAGTTTGGGGAATCACTACGCTTTGTCCCAGATGAGAAAGGAAAGCTTCTAATCTATCCACGCAGCCTCTCAATGGACGACCTTGCCCGACAAGCACACAAAATGAAAAAAGATCTGCAAGAAGCAAGAGCAGCTAACTCTGAAGATATCTTAACAAAGCAGGAATGCAGCTGAGGAATGAGATCAATAAGCAAGATGTGAGTAGCCATGGCCTCCCGATACAGATCAGAATGTCATTCCTGCAGCAGTCACTAAATTCCTGCACACCCTGCTGACAGGAAGATGTGAGTGTCAAACTCCCTCTGAAAGAACTCAACGTCTTGCCACATCCTTCGGCAGTGACTTGGTCTTTGCTGTTACCAGTGGCAAGACAAAGCCACCCAAGCACGTACTGCTGTCCAATGCTGTTTTGTGTTGACAGGACACAGAACTGATCCGAACTCTGAATCGTCTTGGCCACTGTGTGTCCTACTCAATTGTTTGAGGAGATCGTACAGCCCTTTGTATCCAGAAGCTGGAATGTTCAAAGGATGACATTCCACTGCCAGCAAACATCTACCCTGGTGTGTTCACAACCCTGGCCTGGGATAACATCGACCGACTTGAAGAGACACTAAGTGGAGCAGGTACTTCTCACAGAGTCAATGGCATTGCTGTCCAGTCCAGTTGCTGGCTCTGTGCCAGAGAAGGTCCTGCCAGAGATTACCAAGTCCAAGATAAGAAGCATCACTCCGACCGCATCAATTCTGCCATATACAATGTTGGGCGGCGGGCAGGGCCACCCAGGATTGAGACTGCGTATGTCGACACTACCAAAGAGGTCCAGGATTCAAAGACCAAGAACCATATCTGGCTTTCTACTCGAATGTCAGACCATGAGAACCAGTCCATCAGCAGTTGGACTGGGTTCAACATCAAAATCCCCAAATTGACATTTTAAAATTTTTCTGAATTTTCGGTAGGGTGTGTCTATTCAAGAAGTGATAACGACCATAAGCTACCAGTGTGCAAGGGCTATCATATCAAAAACATAAACTAGAGACATGTAGCAAGCTAAAAACACCTAAGAGAATTAGTCACCCTGGGTGGTACCGATATCCCAAAATTCGGGTCTTGGCTCATGGACTAATAGAAGTTGGTCCATGTTTTTGGACAGTGAGGTGTAAATGGAGTCATCACTGTTTGGTGGATGTACAGTACACATATTAACATGAGGTGGGAGTGGAGGGGAAGCCGTCGCAGAGGTATTCCTGGGGGTGTGGGGAGTGAGGGCAGTGCATGGAAAGTGAGGAATAGAGTCTTTCATAAAGAGAGATACTCCTCCACCAAGACGAGGCTCATGTCTGTCATACCAGAGGAGGGAGTAACCAGGGAGAGATACTTGGGAGTCAGAGACGTCTTGAAGGAGGAAAGTTTCTGTTAGGCAGATTATGTCTGGTTTGTCAGTGGCAACCTGCATGGAAAGATCTGTGAGGTTTGAGTGAAGGCCCCAGATATTTTGAGGTCCACACTGTTAATGAAGAGGGAGGGGAGGAGGCTTTGGGTGAGGGATGGGAGGGGAGGGGGAGGGTAGGACAAGGGAGGGGGGAGGAGGTAAGGAGAGTGTGTGAAAGTGTGTGGGATTGCAGAATAGCTCAGGGAGGGGGCGGAGAAAAGGCTCTGTGGTTCTGTGGGAGGAGGGGGGGGCAGAAGGCAGTTGAGGATTTGAGGAGGGAGTGATGAGATGAAGTGAGAGAGCAGGGGAAGGAGGCAGCTTTGTGGATGTGAGGGGGGCAACTTTGAGAAGGGAGTGAGGGGGGTTAATGTGGGAGAGGTGAGTGGGGAGATTTGAGGAGAAAGGTGAGGGGGAGTTTTTGAGAAAGGTGAGAGGGAAGCTTGGAGGGAGAAGAGTGTGATGGTTGCTTTGAGAGGGAGGGGGTGAGTTGGCACTGAAGTTGGAAAAAAAGAATGGTTGATGGAAAGGGAACATTCATTGCAAACTGGGGTTTTTTAATTTTTAGGTCAGAAATGCGATTAAAGACGTTTCTTGAGGGATGTAATAAAGGCGAATTAAGAAAATGGAGAGAAGAAACATTGTAACAGTTGATTTTTCGCAAGGATGAGGGAAAGGTCGAATTGAGAGCAGTCTGTTTAAATAGTAGAAGAGTAATGCATTATGATACAGTAATGAGAACCACACGTGTGAAAGAGGAAGATGAAGCATTATTAAGAGATCGTTTTATTATTATTATTATTATTATTATTTATATATTTATTTATTATTATTATTATTGTTTTTTTGAGAAGAGTTTTCATCAGATTAGGTAATGGAGAGGTTGTAGAAAAAATTGTGAGGTGAATGGTGAATTTGGATCGGTAAATGCAGGGGGTGAAACAGAAGCACGTGGCTGTGGGAGGTGTATAGAGAAAAGGGAATTTATTTATTTATTTATTTTAAATAAGGATTGCATAACATTCCGAAAAGGGAAGGTTGAAGTAAAATCGTCGAGGTGTATGGTGAATTTGGAACAATAAATAAAGAATGAAGCTGCTGGTCGATGAAAAATATCAGGAAGAGGGTGGAGAGAGACACGTGGTTACAGGAGGTGTAAGATCGAAAGGATACAAGGAAAATTATTCATTTTTGATGGATTTTCGAGGATTAGGTAAGATTCAGGAATGAGAGTTGTAGGAAGAAATCGTGATGGTAATGGAGAGAGTGGGTCAGCTCAAATAGAAGAAAGATGGTGTGCGGCAGAAGGAGGAAGAAGAAGAGAGGAATAGGAGGGCTCGGACTCATGGATATGCAGGGATGGAGGTAGTTTATTTTATTTTTTTCTTTAAATTTAAGACAAGAAACAGAGTGTTTTGTTGGGAGGGATGGGGCGTAGGGAAAGTGTGGAAAATAGGAATTGAAGGTAATAGGGAGAGAATACAAATAAAAACGATCGTACACCTGGAGGGGAAGGATGGGTTGGCTCAATGGATCCAGAAAGACACGGTCGACGAAAACTCACAAATTAGCACGAATGTTTGAAACAAAACCGAACTAGGAACACACAGTAACATGTAGGTGAGAAAATAAACAGATTAAAACGGGACAAAAATCGACTGGAGACTTAACTTTGAGAGAGTCGGCAGAAACCCCTGAGAGAACCTGCCGACGCTCCAACCCCAGAACCGGAAGTCGAAAATGAAATAAAGGATGTGGGAAGAATGAGAGCAAGGGATGAAGAAGATGGATCCATCCAATAACTATCAATCACATAACTGAAGGGAAAAATTGGAATCTTTGAAAAAGGTAGGCTTGGGAGGATTAATGGGCATAGAAAATATCATGATTGTGGATAAAGGATGACCTTAGATGGTGGTGAACTGCTGTCTTGGAGACTTAGAGGGAAGGATGAGATTGAAGAACCAAGGAATTTGGTTCCACAGGTATGAAAAAAAGAAAAACAAAGAGGAGTGACTGAATGGAGGTGAGCAGTGATTCTAGATTTTTGGGAGTTTCACCAAAAAGGGGTTAATGGCAAGATGAGTGCACCCTGGAAAACACTTGGAGATTCGGGGGGACAAAACATGGAAAGATCAGAGGGTGCAAGACCAGAAAGGAGGCAGTAGAAGACAGAGACCACCGACCTGTCTGTGATGTGAAAGAAAGTGATAGGCTTGTAGACTCATATTTATCATGGGAGATTCCAATGATCTTGAAGTCCTTGGTTTTGCGGTGTCAAGCTGAGCAAGATGTAAGTAGGTGTGCCAGTCCAGAGGGGAAAGCAATATTCCATCAAGCTGCAGATGGTGGCCTTGTAGGTGGTTAAGAGTTCAGGAGTGACAAGAAAGGACTTTGTACGATAGAGGATGCTCAGTCGACGGTTGGTTTTGGAGGCCAATGTAGATATGTGGTTTGCCCAAGAAAGATCATGGCTAATAGTGAGACCCAAAAGTTGGAGTGACTCAACTTCCTCAAGATGATTTTTAAGAAAGTAGATCGAAGGGTTTGCCAGATTTTCCTTTGAGAGAGAGAGAAAGTGAGAGTGTGAGATTTGTCAGGATTGGAAGACATATCCAAGCATTTGACCAGCTTGCAATTTCGTCAAGGTCTGCAGAGAGGAAAGAGGCTGCTTCCTGTCTATTTAAGGATGTAATGAGGGAGCGATGTTATGGCATAGGGTGGAGTCTCAGCAAAGACATAAATCGGAATTTTCAGGGAGTCAAAGAGATTGTTGATGAAGATTAGGAATGATTGTATATAATAACAATCATAATATTTCATTCAAGTTTGTCTGTTTGTTTCTTCGGTAACTCTGACAGTTTTCCCCACATCTCAACCAAACTTAGCATGCATTCTGCCTCCCAGAGAGGGAGGGGGAGGGGAGGTTAAGGGGATTGTTGTCAGGAGGGGAGGGGGAGAGGTTAAGGGGATTGTTGCCACAATCCCCCATGAATTGTTCATGGCAAAGCTCCAAACTGTCGCTAAAAGTCACGAGGATGCAACGTGCAGCTGTAGAAATCCTCTCTGTGTGGCAGGGAGATTATGGAACATTGAATGCACAAAAAGGCGTGAATAGAATTTTGAAAGATGAAAGCCTTGTAATTTTTGTGAGGCACAAAGTTGTAGAAAAGGTTAGCTTTTATAGTGACAACAAATGTGCATTATGTCATCCTGTTTCGTGAAACTTTTTGTGAATAGTTAGGCTTGTATCATTATGTGTACTTTCAGATGTAAACACCAGTCTTCTGCTTCATCACTTCCTCCTGCACAGCAATTGTCCATTTGCTTATAATGAAAATAATATTGGTGATAATCATAATAGTAATCTATATATAATGGAGGGAAAGTATGTAGCCTATGTGTCATCCACTTTGAGAGGATTTGACCAAGGAAGCCAACACTTTCAGGGATCAAAGAGGGCACCCCAGTGTTGTGCCTATGCAAGTTTTGCTTGAATCCATCAAGTTTTGAAAAAAATAAAATACAATTTCACCCATCTTGGCATATTCTTTGGGGGTGAGGGGAGGGAGGGGTCGCAATTTTTCAAAAAGTCCGATGAGGAGGCCTAATTCGAGAAAATGTCATTGAATAAAAGTTACAGGAAATGGGTTGATTTTGTCGAGGCAAACCTATTCAGACTTTGAAAATATTGAAGACTTTGGCTGAATTTCTTGGAAAAAATAATGAAGAAAAATTTATTTTGGGAAAATATATTGTTTGCAGCAAAGCAGGTGAACTTTCGCCAGCACCTGGCCAAATTCCAAATTCCTGCCCTACCAATCGAACATCAGGCCTGGCCAGCTGGTTTGTGAAGACTCGGGCCAATCTTCTCCCGGCCGACCCCACAAGAAAAGTTGGGTTAATAATGGCTGTTAAAGATGAAGAAAAAAAATATTGTTTGCAGCAAAAATTAAATTGCAATTCAAACAAGTGCAACACAATGCCAAGAAAAAAAAAAAGCCAAAAGAAGCACTACAAGAAAAATATTGCATTCCATTTGTCGGAATGCAAGACAAAGTCATCAACAAGAATCAGCCCAGCAACGTGAGGAAGGATTGAATTCACTTCGTCACGATGCAAGAGAGAGGTGTCAAGCTGCTCGCAGAAAAAGGGATTTACCTTTGGGTAGAGAACTATGATATATTCCGCCCATAGGGTAGGTATTTGCAAGTAATAATAACGTAGCTCGCATGTCCCTACAAAGGGGGGTGTTAGGGGCACCAATAACTTGGCCATAAACGTTTGAATAGCTGAGCATTTACCTTGGGCAGGTTGTGAAAGTCCATCACAGTTAGCTGCTCATGATTCCAGACTGAGAATTTTTTTCAGGATACTAACACACAATGCCCTCGTGGTTTTTAAATGTACATTGCGGGTCTTGAAGTCCACAAGCGAAGGCTTTGATGGGACAGTTTCCCACTCATCGCTTCCGTAGGATGGTGTACACATTGATGTAGCAGCCTGCCTGTGATTGTACCAAGATGGCAGCTTATTGTCAAGCTGGAAGTCAAACTCACACTTGACAGCTTAAAGATGAGTACTCCACCTCCAAACTATCTTGCCAATCCCTCCAACATTACCTTTGTATGTACACTGAAAGACAAACAAAACCTTTTGTGATAAATGCTCATTTGCAACACCTTTTGAAAATATGCACCTGTTATTGAAGTGTATAATGATGGCTATAGTGAAATCAGATAACCACGCTCCCATAAACACAACGTTTGATTAAAAACACACGAGATGGTAATGTGTATTTATCCCAAAAGCCAGTTGCACGTTGACATGCATTTCAGGCTCACAGACAAACAAGTCTTTTTTTTTTAATGTCATGTTTTGACTTCAAAAGAGGTTTTGTATTTATAAAGTACAATCCTTTGAAAATTGTACAGGATGGAAATCCACAGCTAACTTTTGTAAAATTATCATCTCATCTACTCCAATGTTTTGTTGAAAACATAAAGGACTTTTGAACCACCATGTTCATTGTAATGCATTCTAAGCTTTGAAAGCTGTTGCAAAAGTGTGTGCGTTTCCTAAAATGTTGTTTATTTTTGTGTCGAGACTCAAGAGGACAGTAAGTATGTTTGAAGTCAGGAGCAGTTCTATAATCCTGAAAATACAATGACTATAGAATCCTGAAATCTCACTGCTCACCTCCACTCATATATTCCTCTTTCCTCTCACCTGTGGAACCAACTTACCCAGTCTCTTCAGTCCCATTCTTCCTTCCAGGGCTTCAAGACAGCTGTTCACCAGAACCTCAGGTTATCCCCCTATCCTTACTCATGATCTCTTCGACCCCAAATGACCCCATTCCCAAGCCCTCCCTTTTTCCAGGTTATTGTGATTTCCTGCCCCCCCCCTCCCACCCCCTCTCCCTCACCTCTTTGTGTTTGTTCCTTTTCTGTTTCATCCTCGCCTTCCCCTTCGTCTTCTTCCTCTGTTTCCGCTTTTTGCAGCTGGTTCACCCAATGTGTCGTTGTACCCCTTCCCTTGATCTCGCTCTCAAAGCTACTCTGCTGTTTATATTTTTCCCTTTCCATTACATTCTGCTCTAGCTATTCCACGAGTCTCCATCATGTATACAAAAAGCCACCTCCAGAAAAAGATCGTACCATTTTGACAGCCTGTGTGTAGACCTAAAAATTTGATGTAGGTGTTGCTGCTGCTGTTGCTTCTGCTGTAAACCTTAGACTTCACAGATCCGGTACACCAAATGGATTCCCAGAGTGCTCTTGCAGAGGTGTATTGATTAGAGACCTGAAGTCAACTCTCAAGTCCCCTGGGATGAGTGTCAGGCTTTATGAGCTGAATCAAGTCCCAATCATCTCCAGGTTGTTGGGTTTTTTTTGCATACAAGGTCAAAGCTTATGGAAGTGCTAGTACATTGAATGGCTCAAGATGCCGCAGAACAAAAGCAACAGTAGAGGGAGGGGGGGGGGGATATCAACAGCGGGTTTGAAGGACAAAATAGAGGGAAAGTTGGACAAATAAGGAATGGGGGGAGGACAGAGGGGTAGGGATGATTCATGGGGTAAACAAGGTGGATACAGAAGCAAACTCTTAGGAAAGAAACACTGGAAATTTGGAAGGAGGTGGGCTTGTGTGTGTGTGTGTGTGTTTGTGTGTGTGTGTGTGGTGTTAATAGGGGTAGAAAATATAATGGTATTTGAGTGGGGATGATCTGAAATGGTGACAAACAGCTGTCTTTTAGAGGATGTGGATGTTCCAACAATCTTGAAGGCCTTGTTTTCCATTGTGTCAAGCAGAGCAAGGTGTGAGGCAGGGGAGCCAGTTCAGAGGGGATAGCAGTATTTCTTCAAGCTAGGATGAAGGCTTTTTTTGTGGATATGAGTTCTGGAAGGACATTGTATGATGAAGGATGCCCAATTGGCGACTGGCTTTGAAGGTCACCTTTGAAATGTGGTTTGCCCAAGAAAGATCATGGCTGATAGTGAGACCCAGGAGTATGAATGACTAAACTTGTTCAAGAGGATTGTTAATAAGGTAGATCGGAGGGTTTGCCAGACAGTCTTTTGGAGAGAGATAGTGAGTGTGTGAGATTTGTCAGGATTGAAGGATATATTCCAAGTGTTTGACCAGGTTGTGATTCTTTCACGGTCTGAAGAAGGTGAAGAGGCCTGCCTGTCTAAAGGATGAGGGATGTCATGGCAGAAGGTGTAATCATCAGCAAATAGATAGAAGATTTTTCAGAGTCCGAGAGAATGTTCATGAATATTAGGAACAGGACTGGGCCCAGAACACTGCTTTGCAGCACTCCAGCCTTAACAGGGAGAGGAGATGAAAAGTTTCCATCAAGAGCCACACATTGGCTATGAGAGTCAATAAGCCAAGAGTGGAGTTGACCTTCGATGCCATAGGCAGAGAGTTTGGAGAGCACAGCAGGATGCTAAACTTTATCAAAAGCACAATACATGTCCAGAGAGACGGCCCTGATCTCATGTCTGGCGTTGAGGACCTCCATCCATTGCTGGGTGAGTAGAAGCAGCATACCCAAGGTGAATTGACTTGGTCTGATTCCAAATTGGCGATCCGAGATGAGCCTGTTGGAGAAAAGGAGGGATTTCATATCAACTGCGATGATGGATTCCATGACCGTCTGAAGACTGGAAGTAATCTAATTGGTCTGCAGTTTGGCGGATTGGTTTTTGCACCATTTTTATGCAATGCAGTGATGTTGGCTGATTTTCAAGCAGATGGAAGATGATCTAGAGAAAATGATAGGGTGAAAAAGAGGAGAAAGAGGGTGTGAAAGGACAGCATTGCAGGTTTTAAGGACACTTGAGCCGATGCTCTATGGTCAAGTTGCAGAAGTGTTGCGTTGTGCAGTTGCAGAATTTTTCAGGCAGGGATGAAAAAGAAAACGAGTTGAGGGTTGCCAGAAACTTCTCTACCTTCTCAGGTGCAAAACTCAGAGTCCATGAGGAGTTGCTTGCAACTGAGTAGGGTGGATACAGAAAGTAAGGGGTTGAGCACACAAGATTTGGAGGCAAACACAGAATTGAGGCATTCAGCCTTATCATGAGCAGAGTCCGCAGTGGTTCCATTTAAAGAGAGGGAAGGGATAGAGGGGAAGCATACTGAGGATGGATGGATGGGGAGACTTTAAGAAACATTCTGGAGACAGACTTAACAAAGCACCACCAGGTTTCATAGGAGGGAGAGAAGTTTGAAGGTTCATTCTTGAGTTTGGACAAATGTTTTCTGTCTCTTCTGAGAGTGAAGTGTTGATGGCTTTGTGAAATTAGCTGAGATTGCCTTCAGTCAGGTTTGCTTTCCAAGAAGAGAAGGCAAGTTGTTTCAGAGCAACTGCCTCACCATGGGATTCAGTGTACCCTGGGCAGGAAGAATGGTCGGATAATGGAAGATGAAATGGGATGATTGTTGTGTGTGTGTGTGTGTGTGTGGTGTGTGTGTGTGTGTGTGTTGTGTGTGAAAGAGAAAGAGATTCTGTGGAAGAATTCCCAGGCAGAATTAACATCGGGACAGTAATATAGGTGGACAGTCCTGAAGTGAGACGGATTCTTGCAGTCTCTGTCAATCTGCCTGAGTGAACTACCAGACTCACCAGCATTGAGGCAGTTCTCTGAGAATAGCCACAGAGATGTTGACTTTCACAAGCACATGTCAGATGAACCAACTGGAGCAGAGGAAGTACAGGAGACATTTGCTTGGAAGTTTGTCATCTCAAAATCCAGAAGGGTTCTGGGGTCACAGGATAAATACCAGATTTTGCATCTTTTGCTAAAAGGGTGAACCATTTGGTGTGTTTTATATATATATAATAGATATATATATAATATATATATTGTATATATATACACATATGTCCCACTAGTGGTTCGCTCACTTCTATTAACAGGAGATTATAGGAAGTCAACACCTCTCATCCACTGATATTTTTCGTATTTCCTATATTTTCGTGAGTGCGATTTGCATCCAGGAGCAAACTGTGGTTAAGCATTTCGAATTTGTCACTCTTTCATTGAAATCTTGAAAATTATGTTAAAAAAGACTATTTCATAACATATTTCACCCTAGAAATGTTCCCCCTCCATCCTCTATATCTCTTTGCTGATGAGGAAGAGCAGGTTAAAAGTGCCTGTAAGAACAGAACCAAGTCACTAAAACCGCACACACAGTGCATGTGTGAAAGGCCTCGTTAGCATTCATAGGTCATTTTGAAAGTCGCATATTGCTTAGCCATCTCATTTGCCTGCCCTTTCCCCATTGGACTACATTTTATGGGCTGTAGTAAAGCTCTTGTTGATTCATCAAAACCACATTATTTGGATGAACTTAGGGCTACGATTACAAATGCAAGTCATGAAATTACTCAGCAGCAACTGGAGAAGGTTTTCAACAAGTTGGGAAAATCGGATTGAACCATGTATTACAAAAGATGGCAGTTATGTTGAAACCAAAAGATTTGAACTGTTAGCAGTAAAAATCTGATGAATTGTGCTTTCATATGCCATTTATAATTTGTTGTTATCATGTGTAAATCAAAAGTTATAAAAGCTCGAAGTTGCATAAGGACTTTATAGACATCCTGTGTTTAACAATAAAAGCATGAAAATATTTTTGATTGGTGCCGTGCGCCCCATACATTCCCTTTGCCCTCGACTTACCTTTCTCCTAATCATTTCCTCACCTGCTTTCTCTTTTCTCCATTGTTTGTGCATCCTAGTGGGCCCGTTGGTCCATTGGACCAAATTTTCATTGGTCTTCACAGCCTTCAAGCATACCTACCTGCCTGCTGTACTGCTTGAGCATTAGCTTGCTTTCACCAAGCCCAGACCAAGATGTGCTTGGGCCAGGATTACACGTTTGTTATTTTTATTGCCAAATGATACTACCTATTATTATTGGTGTTAATATTGTTTGTATTAATATATGCTTTGTTACAATGTTATCATTATTATTATTTATTTTGTAATTATAATGCCATGCCATGGAAGGACTTATTAAGCTACTTTATATACCTTAACATGGCTTGTGTTTAAGACATGGGAATTCTAATGGATTCTTTGTAGTTAATTAGCCTAATCAACTCAGGAGATCATGATGATCATTTCGGTGCATCACACTCCACATCAGAAAGCTCTAGTAGAACTCCACAAAAAAAATGACACACACACACACTTATTTGTCCTTATAATCTCGATACTTTCCCTTCTCTCTTCCATATTTCACCCCTTTCTCTATTGTTTCCTCCATGATTTAGACTAACCACCCCAGGACTGCTGCACTCATGCAGGTGTGTATAATACAAAGGCACCCCACTTCCCCTCAACCATCCCCTCCCCCCTTCCCTCACCCCCAGAAAATAGATTACAAGACCTTTTTGTCAGTTTTTTTACAGTACCTTTTTTGTTTGTCATTGCAAGCATGTTATTAAAACCTTAATAAACTATTATTCCTTCAATGTAACAGAAGGTATTTGTCTTTTATGAAAGAATTCAACCTGTAACCTCTACAGTCTCCAGTCTCCATGATATCTAAAGCAAGTCAACTACAGTATGTACCGTAGTTACTTTAGCACTAGATTACAGCGAAGCTCCACTGCTCTTGCAGATAATGATGATGAACCAACACAGTATTTTATAGCACTGCTATTAATGAGGAGCTATATAGCCGTCTCACTATTCTGTGTACACATTTCCCTGTAATGTATGGTACACCGTCGCTGAGCATGGAGTTAAGAGACGCATTGTCGATTAAGCAGCAGTGCTGTTAACGTCGCTTAACCAGCCTCTCCGCCGCAGAAGCCCACGGCTAATCAATAGGTTAATGATTTCCTTACAGAGAAGCAAATGGACTGATAAGAAGTAATGAAAATAGTGCAGATGTTATGTGGTCTTTGTGCAAGACCGGGAGTGGCAATGAGGGTTGGGATGGTTGTATTGACCGCGGCTGTTGTGCGTCAAGTGAGAAAGACAAAAGGCGGTTTGCTTTCCCGGGTGATATTGCAGCTGCAGAGAGAGAGAGAGAGAGAGAGAGAGAGAGAGAGAGAGAATGAATGAGAATAAAACAGACTGTGCTCACTCGTATAATGGAAGTCTGTTCAAAAGGGAAATGGGTAAAAGACAAGAGTGATTACAAAAGCAATTATATTAACAAGAGGTGTTGGACTTTTGTTTCTGCTTTAAATGTTAAAGCGTACTAATAGCTACAAAGTTGAAGTAAAGTATAAAGTACAAAAAAAAATAGTTGAAGGTAAAGTGAAGGACAAAGTCATGGTCATTCGGAGATACTTTTTTTGCTGAGAGGTGTCAATATGGCGTTGAGAGCACAAATGAAAAAGAAAGGAAAGCTGTTTTATGTTCGGTTCATGCATACTATAATCCAGAGGAATTAAATCTGTGTTGCTTCCCAATAATTTTGATCCATATTACTTGAAAAATGTATACAACCATGATAACAGGCAGAGTGACCTACAGTTGGCATCAAAATATTGCGTGGAGGGGGAGGGGGGTGGGATCCTCACGTGATCACCGTGAGAATTGCCACAGACAGTGAATCACAAATTGGATATAGAATATTCAGGAGAATTTCTAGGGATTGAATTTATGCCAGATGAAATGCTTATACCATGTTCATACAGATTTAATCCGTATTATTATTCCAGGATCCCAGATGGATTAATTAGTCTGCAGCTCCGTATTAACATCCGTTACACGTACACTCTCAAAATTTCAGATTCAATGGAAAGAAAAGTTTCACTGTGACAAAATTTCCAAGAAAACTGAGTGGTTGTGAGTTAAATCCTGATAATGGCAGAAATGTTAAGGATATGAATTGTAAACTGAGTGAGTCTCAGAAGGATGTCAAGGATATTGTCAGTAAAAAAAACAATCTGGCTTATTAATGACCTTAAAGGAGGGTGTAGTCTTCCTGCTTTGCCTTGGCTGGTCTAAATATGGTGTCAGATGACGACTTGGAAAGGATTTATAGTTTCAATATCTCTTTTTGGAGCTATATTCAGAAACATAGTTGGCTGTGTTATGTCTGCCAATAAACAGGGGGTTATGGGGCAGGCACTTCCTGTTTGTCAGGGCCTTTGCACATGGGTTCTTGTTGGCACTCTTAGAGCACTTAGATTCCATGCTTCTTAACGTTATATGTATATATAAGTCAGTTGTTACTGTGTGAAGCCTTTTCTTTGATTATGTTTTACCCCTGGACCAATTGCCCTGAAATTTGCTCTTCCACAATATTGTAACATGCGCTAGGTCAATGTCAAAATAAAAACGAGAAAGCATCTGAAAATGCAAAGCATGTCCACATCCGCTTTGTATTGGACTTCCTGTATGCTAAGCATGACAAAAACAGCTAAAAAAACAAAGAAAAGAGCAATCAAGATTGCAGACCCTCGCCAGACTTGTTTTGTGTGGTGTTTGTGTAGTTTTGTGTGGTGTATTTTGTGGCGTTTTTGTACTGGTGTGTTACGTAATTAATAGAGACATAATTATAACTGCCACTTTATTGTCATCATGTGTCATAAACTGCTGGCAGTGATGACCGGTACAAGACATCCCACTTTGATGCAACCCCGCTTTGATCAACACTTGACCCTGACCAATGACGTGTTTTAAATATTATTCAATTGAATTCAGAATGGGATTAAAATAAATTCAATTCAAATCAAATGTAAGACCAAATAGGAACAATCCTGCATTGGAGTTATGAGAAGGAACTGAACAAGCAAAAAGCAAAGATGAAGTCATCAGAGGAACCTGGTTAGCATTTTGCATTTCAGCTGCAACTCCACCCTTAAACCCATGCAGGCACAGCCAAATGAGCCTTATTAAATAAATAAATTAATTATTAATAATAATAATATTAACCCAGATCAAAAAATCAAATAATTCTGGTGGCGGCCATACCATGTGTCTGATCACATTGAAATTTAAAACATGTGTTCCCCATCACTAATTGATCACAATTATGAAGTTTCACGTCGATTGATTAAGCAGTTCCAGAGAAAACACTTTAATATTTTTCTTATATCCAATATGGCTGCCAAACCATGTGACATCACTAATTCCTTAATCTTGTACATGCATGCCTTGTGGAACATTTGTGTGAAGTTTCCCCTTGATCTGTGCAGCCGTTCTGGAGAAAAAGATTTTTATGTTTTCGGATAAATCCAACATGGCTGCCAAACCATGTGACCTATGACATCATATGTGTGAACCCTTTGTTCCTCATGGATCGTCAGTCATATGTGTAAAGTTTCTGTTCAGTGTAAATATGTGGAAATCTGTTCAGCCACACAGAGAAAAATATTTTTCACCTCGATCTGTTCAGCCATTTCGGAAATAAGTTTTTTGAATTTTATAAATTTAATTGAATTTTTTTTTTAACATATGGCTGCCGAATCACGTGACCGATGACCTCTTCAAATTTAAATATATAAACAATAATATATACATATATATATATATATATATATATATATATATATATATATATCTATAATCCAGCAATCTGTGTGTGTGTGTGTGTGTGTGTGCGTACGGCCACGTATGTACGGGCATGTACTAGCATATTTATATATATATATATATAATATATATATATATGTATATATATTATATATATAATACATACATATATATACAACTTACATACATACATATAACTTACATACATATACTTCCATAATACATATATAACATATAACACACTTACATACATACATACATATACTTACATACATATACTTCCATACATACATATATATACATATATACACACTTACATACATACAACATATACTTACATACATACTTCCATACATACATATATATACAATATACACACTTACATACATAATATACTTACAATTGTTGTGAATTCGCACCCGCCGGCGTGCGATCGGCCGCGTAACTCGAATCGTGACCGCGTCGCCCACGGTCGGACAATTCAGTCGTGACCCTCCTTGGAACTACCGCCAGGAGCTAGTCACGCGTGTCAGGAGCTAGTCAGGAGCTAACCTCACCACGATCGTGCCAATTGCCACCCGCGCAGGATAGGGTTACTCGCCAAATTCGACCTACCTAAGTACCTGCGCGAGTAGTGACCGGGCGATCGTACCTCGCCGCAGGTCGGCCTAGGACACGAACCGCTTAAGCGGTCCTTTCCGTGCTACAGTGATAACCGAGCGATGTTATCGCCGACCTCGACGATGTGATTCTGTTTACCGGGTGCTTACACCCCTCTACCAATTTCTTCCGTGATGCAAGATGGCACTTTCAAAACAGGGAATAGGACGCAACGAACGGGAAACAGTTCAATAAGCACATTTATTAGACATTGCACGTATTTACAGTCACAGCAATGAATCATGCACGTATGTACAGTCAAAGCAAGCAGATAAAAGAATTACCACCGAATAAAGCGTTTTATTCGCACACACAGTCACTTAAACAAGTCTACTTACTAGACGGCGCCACCACATGCATTCATACAAAAAGCAAAGAAAAGCCACCCCAAAGACAAGGGTGGCAGACAGGTCCGTGGACCGAATGTGACGTGGAGCCTGGATGAACATCAGGCCCACGAGACCGAAGGGTCTTACCGCGCCTCGTGGTGCGACGGTGGGCAGGTCGCGACGTCTACTCCCCCACGGCCTGGCTGGCCGCGCCTGTCCTCGGGCACCCGGCTTGGTCGGTGAGCTCTCTCCGGCGTTCTCCACCCGGATGCGCAGGCTCCGCCACACAGCAGGCACCACGGAACGGACGGGGTTACCGGCGCTCTCTCAGCGCGGATGCTCGGTATGGGGGGAATTGCTGATGCTCTCTCAGCACCAGCTCGATGCCTCTTAGCCAGTCGATGCTCTTTAGCGAGTTGACGCTCTTTTAGCGAGTTGACGCTCTCTTAGCGAGTTGACGCTCGAACGAGCACCCTGGACCGCTTGTGGACTCCGGCAACTCTCCTGGCTGTGGTCTCCACTTCGCCCCTTTTCCCGGCGGTGGTCTCCACGTAGCCCTCTGGTTTGCCTCCGAGCCCCTCTCCGCGTCCCTGCTCCATTCACCAACTCTCGCTCTGACACCACGACTGTCTCCCCACAAACCGGCTGCTTGAGCTCCGTCTCTCGAAAACTGAACCCAGACTACTTGTAACTGACGCGAGCTGGTCTCCCCCACACTGACTGCGAGCTCCGTTCACCAACACTGGCAACCGACCACCGACACTTCTCTCGACACTGCCTCGAGCTCCGTAAAACCGACTGGCTCTGAGTCCGTTCTGCTCGCCCTCTTTATAGGGGGGGAAGCGAGAGATCGACTCCTGACCCTTGACCTCCAACCCCGCAAAGCCGACGTGGTAGAAATCACAAAACACTCGCTCGACAGCGCGGCTTCTGACCCGGCAAAGCGGACATCGCGGGAATCATCGGAGCGCTCGTCCTGACAGCGTGAACTCCGACCCCGGCAAAGCGGACGTGGTAGAAATCATCGGAGCGCTCGTCCTGACAGCGTGAACTCCGACCCCGGCAAAGCGGACGTGGTAGAAATCATCGGAGCGCTCGTCCTGACAGCGTGAAGATGGCGTTGTCTCTGGGATGGAGGTGAAGCGATGTTTGCGGGGTGGCATTGTTGATGGTAGTGAGGGAAAAGGGCGAAGGTGGTGGTGGTTTGGTTGTGTTGTTGTTGGGAACGATGTTGGTGGTGGCGATTTGTTGTTGTGTGGCATCGTTTGAGAATGCGGTAGCGATGTTTGCGGGGTGGAGTTGTGAGTAAAGAGGCGAAGGGGGTGGTGTTTGAGTTGTAGTTGTTTGGGAATGATGTTGGTGGTGGCGATTTGGTTTTGGGGGATGATTGGTCCAAAATAATGTTAGAGAAAGAAAAACGGCTATCTCAAAGCGTCGCAGCCGGTGAACACAAAAAATCCTCTAAACAAGGTGGGAACTATCTGCACATAAACTTACCGGCATAACTGATCTAAGGACCTTTCTGGTGTTGTGCAAATTTCCACAGCCGTAACAATATATATATACTTCATACATACATACAATATATATATATATATATATATATATATATATATATATATATATATATATATATACACACACACACTTACATACATAATATACTTACATATATATACTTCCATACATACATACAGCTCTGGAAAAATTAAGAGACCACTGCAAAATTATCAGTTTTCTGGTTTTACTATTTATAGGTATGTGTTTGAGTAAAATGAACATTTTTGTTTTATTCTATCAACTACTGACAACATTTCTCCCAAATTCCGAATAAAATATTGTCATTTAGAGCATTTATTTGCAGAAAATGACCTGGTCAAAATAACAACAAAGATTCAGTGTTTTCACACCTCAAATAATACAAACAAAACAAGTTCATATTCATTTTTAAACAACACAATACTAATGTTTTAACTTAGGAAGAGTTCAGAAATCAATATTTTGTGGAATAACCCTGATTTTCAATCACAGCTTTCATGCGTCTTTGCATGCTCTCCACCAATCTTTCACATTGCTGGTGTGGACTTATGCCCACTGGCGCAAAAATTCAAGCAGCTCGGCTTTGTTGATGGCTTGTGACCATCCATCTTCCTCTTGATCACATTCCAGAGGTTTTCAATGGGGTTCAGGTCTAGAGATTGGGCTGGCCTGACAGGGTCTGGATCTGATGGTCCTCCATCCACACCTTGATTGACCTGGCTGTGTGGCATGGAGCATTGTCCTGCTGGAAAAACGAATCCTCAGAGTTGGGGAACATTGTCAGAGCAGAAGGAAGCAAGTGTTCTTCCAGGAAAACCTTGTAGGTGGCTTGATTCATGAGTCCTTCACAAAGACAAATCTGCCCGATTCCAGCCTTGCTGAAGCAGCCCCAGATCATACCGATCCTCCACAAATTTCACAGTGGGTGCGAGACACTGTGCTGTAGGCATCTCCAGGTCTTTGTCTAACCATTAACGACCAGGTGTTGGGCAAAGCGAAAATTGGACTTCACAGAAGATGACTTACTCCAGTCCTCTATGGTCCAATCTTATGGTCTTTTGCAAACCTCAGCCTGGCTCTTCTTTTATCTCATTGATGAAGGGCTTTTCTGCTTTGCACGACTTCACCCTGCCCGAGAGCCTGTTTCGAACCGTCCTGGCCGTGCACTTCACCCCAGCTGCTGTTTGCCATTCTTTTGTGTGTCACTTGATGTCATCCTACGGTTGTTTGAGTGACATTCGAGAAGAGTTGGCGGTAATCCCGGTCTAGTGCAAGTCATTTTCGCCCTCTGCCTGTCTGTAACTTTGTTGTCCCCAATGTCTGCTGCTTGACCTTGTTCTGATAACCGCCGTCTTTGAAATTTTAAGGATGGAACAACGTGACGCTCACTGTATCCCTCTGCCAGTAAAGCCAGAATTGAACCCTTCTTTTCCTCACTCAAAACTTTTCTTTTCAACTTTTTTTGCATGGTCAATAGTTATTTTTTTGATTCCAATTACTTTTGAGGACTACTTAGCACTGTTTTTGCCATCCAGCTGGTCCTATTGCAAGAGGATAGTGATGACCACAGCAGTGGTTTTTTTTACTTTTCCTTGTTAAATAAGATTCGGTTCAGGTAATCACCGAATCAGTACCTCACTAAGTAGAATGAGGTGTGCCTGTGTTGGATTCAACAGACACTGGAATGGAATGGCTGCCATACATGTAGAGATGCTGATTAAAAATTTTTTTGAGTGGTCTCTTATTTTTTTCCAGAGCTGTTATATATATATATATATATATATATATCTTTTCTTCTTCTTCTTCTTTCGGCTGCTCCGTTAGGGTCGCCACTGCGGATCATCAGTTATTATCGCATAATGATTTGGCACAGGTTTTACGCCAGATGCCTTCTGACGCAACCCTGGTCGCCTCTTACGACACAGGGATATTGTACACCTATTCTAACCGGGGCCTACACCGGCCCAGTACCCTGGTACCACTTCGCCGACCTCGGAAGGATGACAGGCTGAGTCAACCTGTTGTGCATTAATTCAAGCAGCCAACGGGGTCTTTGAATTTACTTTAACAAGGGGAGGGAGTGGGGGTAAAACCTGTTGCGGGGCTGAATCCTTAGTGCTCAGGAGGCATGTGAGCAGAAATATGATCTCTTACTGTTCTCACACAGGAGCTCTTCATCTAGTTAGTATATAAGTGGCCGGGTATAATAGAGCGTTTTAGGGATCTTTGTCCAGTGTATGTTATATGCACTGTAACGATCTCTCAGTATATATCTATTCTCTCACTCTATCGGTGCTATATATGTACAAAGAATGGTATATATATTATACATATACTATATAATATACATATTATAATATATAATATATAAAATATATAACTGTGCCTGGTGTTTCCTTAATGGTTCGGGTGGTGTGCTTGGGATCCGAGGATCCTGAATTGAAATCCCACGTAGCTGTTGAATTAATACAAGGTGGCAGGTGGGGTTGACTCTGCCTGTCATCCTTCTGAGGTCGGCAAAATGAGTGCCAGCTTGCTGATATCCTGTGTCGGAGTGGCGATCCGTCCAGGATTGTGCCCAGTTGCCATTAGACTGCTGAGGCAACACCATGCTCTGCACAGTGTATGGTACGTATGTATGTATGTATACATGTATGAATGTAAAATACATACATACATATACCACACACCACAACACACACACACACACACACACACACACACAAACACAAACATACATAATTGGGATATGATTAAAAAAGGGGAGAAAAGGACAACATCAGCATGCACACATCACAAACCAAATACAAAACAGCTTAATTTGCATCAGCATGGATTGACAAGGTGCTTATGATGAAAAATGATTCATGGGGAAATAAGTCTCAAGAGAATATTATCTCATTTTCAAGCTTATCTCAGGAATAAAACACATGGTGTAATTTCGTTGGACTTGTGGTACACTGTACTGTTCTGCATTTATTTCATGCTGTTGACTGTTTTTGACGATGTATACTCACACTGCTGTTGGTGCTATATTTCACACACCTCGCCAGATCAGAGGGTGTTGCATTTGGTTCCGTTTGTTATTTGCAAAACTGAAGATTTTTCAAGTATATTGGTGAGTCGATTTAGTTATTCTGTCTGTCTGTCTGTCTGTTTGTTTGTCTCTCAATCACCTACAGGTCACAATTCTAAACTGATTGTCATGAAACTTTACCAAGTTGCGGAGGTTGTCTCAACTGAGAAGCTTATTGATTTTGAGGTCAAAGGTCAAAAGTTATCTTGAGGTCAAATTTCTAAAATCTTCAATTTTAATCCGATTGACTTGAAATTTGAACAAGATTTCCATTTTGCATCACTGAATTAGGGAACCAACGATTTTTGAGGTCAAAAGGTCAAAGGTCAAATCAAAGTCAAATTTCTAAAATCATAAATTTCAATCTGAAAAATAATCAATTTTCATTCGATTTAACTGAGCTTTGGTTAAGATTGTCAATTTTAATGTTAATGAAATAGACAATTTGATGTATCCATGGCAACCTTTGAATGGGGGTTGGGGTGGGGGGGGGGGTGATTTTGCAAGTATCGTGCTCTGCATGACGTCTTTTTCTTGTTTGTCTGTTTTTCTGCACACAACGTGCGTATGTCTAATAAGTAATATTTACATACTATTGAAATGGTAATTGTAATGACCATAATAATGATAATGATCATGGAACATCATGATAATGGTACAATATGGTAATGGTATATTATGATAATGGTAGCTTCCATAATAATAATATTATAATCAATAATAATGATAATGGAATACAATGATAATATAAGTAAATAAAACCGAAAAACACGAACGATGAAGACTCAGTCGACCAACGTGATTACGAATATTAGTTACATATTATTGAGAGGTGTGTAGTCCATGAATTACGTAAAGTTGGAGCATGATTACGTATTGGAACGTTTTAATTATGTCTATCATTATCTCCACCACCGAAGGTGGACAAGGGTTATGTATCCATGCCTTTCTGTCTGTCTTTCTGTCTTTTCTTCTGTGAGAAGGACAGACTTGGACGAAACTTGGTGGACATATTGGCTGTATGACAAGGACAAATTGATTTGACTTTGGTGAATATCTGGATCTGGATCTAGATACTATAATTGCTTCTGCCACTGAAGGTGAAGGAGGTTATGTTTTCATCCCTTTCTGTCTGTTTGTCTGTTTGTCTGTGTACAGGATATCTCAAAAAGTTGTGGATGGATCCAGATGAAATTTTGTGGACAGGTGTTGTGCGTCACAAGGACGAACTGATTTTTGGTGAAGATCCGGATCCGGATCCGACTACTAGAATTTTTAAAGTGATTTTTCACCATTGAGAGACAGGGCGAAAAATGATATATAGCACGATATCTCAAAACGTTGTGTTTGGATTCGGATGAAACTTGGTGGACACGTTGGGTATGTGACAAGGAAGAATTGCTTTAATTTTGGTGAAGATCTGGATCCGGATCCGGATCTGATAATTTTTTAAGTGATTCTTCACCATTGAGACATCAGTTAAAACTGATATATAGCATGATATCTCAAAAAGTTGTTGACGACGGATTCGAACGAAACTTGGTGGACAGGTTGGGTATGTCGCACGGACGAATTGATTCGATTTTGGTGAAGATCCGAATCCGGATCTGGATACGGAAATTATTTTATTTTAAAGTGAGTCTTCACCATTGAGAGATAGGGACAAAAAC
Source organism: Eptatretus atami (assembly GCA_035128595.1). Lineage (NCBI taxonomy): Eukaryota > Metazoa > Chordata > Myxini > Myxiniformes > Myxinidae > Eptatretus > Eptatretus atami. Next base: position 142,808,767 of record CM068952.1, read on the forward strand.
GACATATTTCACGATATCTCAAAAAGTTATCGATGGATTCAAACGAAACATGGTGGACACGTTGGATATGTGACAATGACGGATTGATTAGATTTTGTTAAAGATCCGGATTGCAATCCGGCCTATTAGTGGGATGCAAAATGTAAACTGTTCAGTCTGGCAGAGGTATGTGTCCTACCGAGTGCCAATCTAATTTCCCTCGCCAAAGGAGAGGGTATTGCATTTGGGTCTGTTTGTTTGTTTCTGTCTGTCTGTTTGTCCGCACAGAACTTTCTTGTTTTTCTCTGCAACCGCTTGTCGGATTGAGACGAAATTTTCACTATTGGTGCGACGACTTGTGTAGAATGTTTTAATGCGAATTATGACGTCATAGGTCACGTTGTGTGGCAGCCATGTTGGAAAAACCGAAAAACTTTGGATCTCTGTATCTCTGAAACCGCACCAAGGAAAAAATTGAAACTTGGCACATAGCAAGTACTCCTCATGGTAAATGAGTTTGATTTTTATGACGTCATAGGTACCCTCATTATGACGTCATAATTTCATATGTATAACGCCACAACCGATCAGTATGACAATTTTTGAGGGTCATCTTGGGATAAAATGGTCCACAGAAATTTTTTTATTGCATCATCGGTCACGTGATTCGGCAGCCATATTGTTTTGAAAAAACAACCCTTCAAAAATCTTCTTCTCTGAAGTGGCTGAACAGATCCAGGTGAAACTTTACATGTATGACCACCTGTCCATGAGGAACAAAAGGTTCACACATGATATCATAGGTCTTATGGTTGTTAATCATAGGTCACATCTCTGATTGCTCTTTTTGTTGTTAATTATGTAACACACCAGCACACAAACACCACAGAGATAAGTCCGGGTGAGGGTCTGCAATCTATGATTGTTGTTTATAGTTTGTAGGCAAGTAGTTGTTAGCAAAATTAATGCATTTTGGACTGCAATTCAATTATTAATTCAGTCTGCTGGTGACATCATTTACGGTGGCACAACTGTGAAAACAACTGTTTTTCATGGGAATTCGGAAAAAAAATTGCAATTCGTTCAGGGTGCTGGTGATAATTTGCCACCTTCTCATGAAAGATGCCCTGGCATCTTTAATATCTACCAGCTAATGTGAAGCAGACAAGTTACCCAATGAAACATCCATCCAAAGTATGACGCACACATTGATGTATCTATATAATCGTCCCGCAGTTTTTAGCTGGGCCATGATTTGAAGTTTTGAACCCAAGCTAGACAACTTAGAAGCGAGTATACATACCATGGACTATCTTGCCAGCCCCCAATGTCATTCTTATAGTGTAAGACGGTTTTCTACTCATCCAAATGATCCATTGATTGAAATGTTGGAGAAAACTTTGGGGCAAGATATGAGGGACAGGACGTTGGCATTTAGAGAGCTACAGTGGAGAGAATGCAGTTAAATTGAAGAATGGATTTGAGGCTGAGGAAGAAAGCAAAGAAATGTATGAGATTTATGGGGAGAGTAAGGATGAAAAATTCTGTCCAGTTATCACTCCTAAAGATCCACCAAAAGTTAGTTTTGAATTGAGGTTAGCATTATGGGGTTAACGTTGGGATTGCTTTATGATGTTTGGGAATGAGGTTCCTATTTTAGGGTCAGAGTCAGGCCCTTATCCTGCACTAGTATATAGACCAATCACAGCTTTCGTGATAAGAATAACCTGAATATTGGCCGAAGTTGTGAAGTTCAAACATCATTGCTGTATGTTTTGTTTGGATCAAATAGCCAGTTATTTGCCGACGTTTATCTGTCTACATATTGTATACCAGTTAAGGTGGTCAGGTGGGAGGAGTGGGTGGGGAAGCCATGTCATTTAACAAAACATAGAGTTTGGCGGGGGGCTGTGCTGCATTTTTCGTCCATAATTTGTGGATGACCAAAAAAGATGTAAATTGAATTGCAGTTTGTTTGTCTTCTATTTGTGTTAGCAGTAATCTGAAAATAAATAACACAATTCGCACCGTTCATTGTCAGAGGTGTTGTTGCTCGCTTTAGCCCTTGTTAGTCAGACGTTGGATTGGCTTTATGACACCATTTTCCATTTATTGTACATGTGAGTGCAAGAAAAACCAAGCGACATCTATAAAACAACAAACAGCCGAATTACCAGTTTATTGATAGCGTGCTTAAAATTAATGAGATTTGAGGACGTCTCATTAAAAAAAAAAACAAGCAGAAAGTCATCCTCTTCTTCCACCATGGCAGATGTAATTCCTTTGCGCAGAAATGTGCAGGTGCAGGTGTCGCGTGCGCTCACGGGGCGCGTGCTTGTGCACATAGGCGCAAGACGTCGCGTCATCAAGCTTGATGCAATCAGTGGGTGAAATGGCATGACAATTCTCCAAACCAGACGGCCTGGAAAATACTTTGAAACGCATTTGCTGCTACATTTGCTGTAATTACCACGTCGCTCCTGGCTTTGTGGTTTGGCACGGCTCCTTTTTTTCCCCCCCTTCTTGCTCTTTTCCCGACCTCCAACTTGCACTTATTTGTCGCTTCCTTACTTTGACACTCTGGCAGTTGCTCATTGCACGTGACCTGAGATCTATAACTGATACAAACCCCCTGTTTGTGTTGTCGTCCACAAAGAACAGACCTCACGTGGCCTTTTCCCGTAATCTTCCAAGGGAAAGGCCATCGTTTTCATGCACCTCGTAAGAATGGCGAAATAAAAGAGGACACTCATCATGTATTCTTACAATATAACTTAATTACAATCTCGTGATGGTTTTAATAAGCTGAGATGTGCTAACAAGGTAATTATCGAGTGTGAGTAGTCATTATTAGAGGGTTATTAACGCCGGCATTAATCTCCATCACAGAGATTAAATGAGCGAGTGAGGCCCTATTTTGATTGGAGAAAATGGACGGGTAATTAGGTGAAAGCTGAGGGCTCCCTGGTGTGGCATCTGCACTCGGGTAGGCCTACATGTGGACACGTCATGTTTTTGTAAAGAGCAGGTTGTGTGCCGGTGCTACAATGGTTGTTTTTTTTAAAAAAAATTGTATTGAAGTACTGTACTGGACAGTATTCCTACTTTACTTAATTTTAAAAAAACATCATATAAAAATGGTTTACTCCAACTACTATTTATACGATGATGCTACTACTTTAATGACCCCAAGTATTGCCACCTCCTGGAGGGTTCTGTCGGGGGAAAGTTTTTTTTTTTTTTTTGCTGAGTCTTTCACCAACTGGCTGGCCATACAAGTCTGATGTTCGTTTGAAGGTGGCAGGAATTTTGTAATTTAATCACTGTGCCGGTGATGACTCGAAACTCTCCACGAAAGACTCAACATGGGATCTTTAACATCCACCACCTAATGCTAGAAGATGGGACACTCGGATTAACGTCCATCTGAGAGATAGTGCACTTTGTGATGCAACACCCTGACTTAGCTGCCAAACACCCATCCGACAGTTTGTAGACGGGTCAAGAATCGAACCAGGATAGAAGGCTCAATGGTAAGTGCACTCACTCTGCACCATCCATCCTGTCAAGCCCTTCTCTAAAAAGGGGATCACCCACAATATTTGCGAGAATTTGTCCTTGATAGACAGTGTGATAACGATGAGTTTTCATTAAAATCGAGGTTCCATTCAGAGGGTCCTCTTGGTTGTACTCAACAAAAGGACTCGAGATTGTGCAAGACGGTCGCAGAATTTGGAGGGTTTGACAGACACGATGAAATTGTTTTGCCAATTAACTTTCATAGCATTGACAGGTGCTATAATTTTTGTATTTCTTCTGGAGGTAAAATTCTAATCTCATGAAAGAGTAAGCCCAGCAGGTACTAATGTGGTTTCCACATTGAATTTTAGTTGAAATCACATCGTGATGTGAATAAAAATACATCTTCAATGTCGGTTAAAGTTGCTTCAACTGACTTTTTTTTCTTGCTGGGAGGTGACAAGGGGAGAAGGCAACACAACTGACCGTGGGGCATGTGGATACAACAAGGGGGATGAGCAAACAGGAGGCGATGGAAGAAGGGAAAAGCATAGCAACCTGCAAGTAAATTGTTAAAGGGGGGTGTGGGGGTAAATGGGGATAGGAAAAATCACAGGTATACAGTACATGGAGGAGAACCTGAGATGTGAGTGTGCTGCCAAATTGATGCTCTGAAGGGAGGGGTGGAATTTAACAGATTGAAGAGGAGATTCGACAAGCAAGACAAGAGAAGAACAAAGGAATAAACCAATGTCACCCGCAGGGTGACCCGTATCTTGCCAAAAGGTGACCACGTGTGACTTCTTTAAGGTCACACTGAGGTGAACAGAGCTGCTATCCACCAGGAGCGACTCCTTGAGGAATATCTGCCTACGAGAGATTCCGATGAGAATCGTTCTACAGAGTAACCATGAAAAATATGCGTTTGCCTTTAACGTCACCAAATGACGTCATAATGTCTCAAGCTTGACATATCTAGAAAGCACTCATTGAGGTGTTCAATTTGAGGTACTACACGATATGGTTCCTAAAACTTGAAAATTTGACCTTGGGGTCAAATATGTTTGACCTCAGGTGCTAACCATGAAGGTCAAGGCCAATCGCCACCAAAAACTAATCAGCTGAGCGCCAGACCATGAACTATATTCCCATAAAGTTTGGAGATGATTCGATTAAAATTACTCAAAAAAATAAGGGTTTCGGCGACCTCCATGATTTACCGCAAAGTGACCTTGACCTTTGACCTTGACCTTGACCTTTATGTGTGCTGAAGGGTATTGTAATAATACTACGATATGTGTACCCACAAGAGTTTCCAATGAGAATTGTGCTCTACAGAGTGATATAAAGGTGAAAAATCCAATGATTACAGACAAACAAACAAAAAAACTTACCAAGTAACAGATCTTGCAAAAACGAAGTTTTGACAAGATAATAAAGGTGAGCAGTCAACCTGGATTTTAGGAGTTTCAGAAGAAAGGAGGAGTTAGAAGAATGCATGCAACCTGCAGTGACTGGGAAAGACAGAGACAAAAGTGCAGATTCAGCAAAACTGGAGGGGTGGGGGTTGCAGTCGAAAACAGCGAGGCTGCCAACCTATTTAGGATAAGAAAATAAAACCCGTTGCTTCGCCGACAGGTCAATAAAGTGTGGGGGGGAGGGGTGGAGAGAAAGAGGGAAGGAGAGAGACAGAGAGAGGAGGCAGGTGTCGGGTGAGAGGGGGAAGGGGAGGCAAAGAGGATGAAGAAAGCGGAGTTAGGGTGGAGGTGGGGAGAGCGACACCTCACCAAATGTTACTATTTACTGTGGTAAGGAGGGGTGCGAGAGAGACAGAGACATAGACAGAGAGGCACACACACAGGCAGAGACAGCGAGAGAGCGACAGAGGTGTGGGAGGAGAGTGCTACATTTTATGGAGGAGGGAGGAGCAAGGAGGGACAGAGTGAGAGAAAAGGGTGGAGAGGAGGAGAAAAAAAAGACAGGTGAGGGGTGAAGGTGGGGTTAGCAAGAGAATGATGTGTGATGCCTAATGACTGAACACGATTTTTTTTTTTAACTGTCAGAACAGCTGTACACTCAACGACACAACAGAGTTTGTAAAGTAATCCACCAGCACATCTGCAAAATCTTTGATATTCCAGTTCCAGAAAAATTTGTGGGAAAATGAACCAAAAGCAATCACTGAAAACATTGAAGTACCGCTCACGTACGACCTCATGATCCCATCGGGCGTGAACATTGAAAACATACGTTTTACGACCAGATATAATACTTAGGTGCAAAAAATAGAGAAGAAGGCATTGCTAATTGAGGTGTTAGTACCAGTTATTTTGGACAAACGATGCAGAAATCAGGAAAATGATCAAATACCAAGACCTCAAGCATGAAGGGAAAAGATCTTGGAAGCTGAAGAATGCCAAAGTTGTTCCAGAGATGATGATGAACCTCGTGGAAATTATGAAGAAGAACCTCACAGAGATATTAAAAACCATCCCTGGGAATATCACTACAAATGAACTACAGTTGGAAGCCGTCCTGGGCTCAGTAACGATCCTGAAGAGTAACGATCCTGAATGTGCCTTTGGCACAAAACTTTGAAAACAGAAAACTTCACAGCTTGGTCAATGAATCGTGACCCCTTACTGAAATGAAGGGGGATGCTTGAGCCCACCCTGGGAGGACTCCATTCCACATTCTGAAACCAAATATGTAGACACACACACACACACACACACACACACACACACACACACACACACACTTTGAGACCTGGCAGGTCTCTGTTTCACTTCCTGAAACCCACTCACATGTAGAGATAGCAGGCAACAGCAGAAACTTGCACGTACACGCGTACACACGCATACACACTTTCGTTGTGGTACTACAGTTTATATACGTACACCCGCATAAAATACATAAACACGATAAACACAAAGATTTACTTTTAAACAGAGTTCTTTGAAAAAGAAATTCAAGTGGGAAATTATAAGGCCCAGAACACAAAATGTCGAACTCTTGTCTTTGCCTTCACAATCAGATCACGGCAAACACGTGGTCAGATGGACCTTCTTGTTTTTACATCTGTATCGATGTCGAAGTGAGGGGTGGATTACATTTGGAGATCCCACAAAAGGTTAAACAAAGCGATATCCTGTAAAAAAAATAAAATTGCCCCTCCCGAGACACCAACCACTGGCACCACAGGGCACAACACAGGTGGAAACGTATGTCTGTTAAATCGATGTTCCATTGAGTGCGCTCACCAAGTAACTTAACCACTCAAGCAAGCACTGGACAACAAAAAGGTTGTTGAGAAATGGCTAGTTTGAACGTGATTAGGGCCACATTAAACATACACCTCCTGGGATGCCCGGAATGTCAAGCCATGAACGCTGACGTCTCCAGATGTTTATAAGCATTGCAATATACCCAGCAATTCTATGTTGCAGGCCGGGGGTCGGTGAGAAGACCACTGGGGGGGGGGGGGGGGGGGGAGCATCTCATCTCCCATCAGACTCCACGAAATTGTAGGCCGTCGCACACGGATATTTCCGTGACGCGCCGGGTCGCTTAACTGACCGTGGATGCCAATAACTAACCACGTGACTTAGGGTCCTCGTCTAGTTAATCCGGTTACCTAAAAATAACCACGTGATTTAATTACCGGGGGACACGCCTCGGTACGTCTTTCCGAACGGATCACTCTCCGGACCGGATCACTTTACCGGATTGGATGCAAACGAGCGACACTGCCAAGGACGTCCTGGCTAAAAGGAACGGATCGTTGGGAATAAAGTCCCGGCTAAGCTAGGATTCGGACCATGCTGGATCATGGGGGAAAAGACAAAAACGAGCTGGGAACATTCCTCATAGCAATTTATTAACAATGGGCGAGGAAAGGTATGTGGTACGATCAAGATTTATTGGGGTGTGCGAGCAGAGATAGGGGAGAGAGGTGTGGTGCAGCAATAAACAAGCAACTTATAAAAGCGGACGCAGAGCAGACCTAACCCGAAAATATAATAACAATCTTCTGCAGGCTTACTTACATAGACAGGCGCCAGGACACACACACACACACACACACACACACACACACACACACACACACACAGACACAGAAAACCCGATGAAGAGGAATTGAGCAAGACAGGAGAGGAGTTGAGGCTACGGTCTCTCGGTACCTCTGTATAATTGATATGCAGTCCCCGAACTCACCACCAATATGTTTGGGGGGAATGCTCCATGGCACGGTACCCCCCTGACAGCTGGCATGTTGTCTCCTGCTTCGGGCAGCTCACATCGAGACGCGTGGGTGTGAAGGAGTGGCTTGAGTTGGGAGGGTGGAGTCAACGTCGTGTGGGTGGAGAAGAGGAGAGGAGCCCAGCGATGACGACAGAAGGTGAGTCGAAGTGATGATGACAGAAGGCGAGTCGAGGTCCAGCTTGAGCGGAAGGCGAGGCAGGGCACAGAGAGAGAAAAAAGTATCCGCTCGGACCTTTATAGGCCCTGTGATGGCGGGCGGGGGGGCCACCCCGAAACTCGGTGATGTCACCCGGATCGGGCACTCTGATTGGCCCTGACCCCCTGTGCGGCCCGGCCGCGATGGCCGGAAGCAGCAACATTCCACTTCTGGCAAGGTGACCCCACGCCG
>CM068952.1:142839427-142852171 GCA_035128595.1 Eptatretus atami
GATGATGATGATGATGATGGAGGGTATTGGAGGTAATTGAGATAATGTTGATGTCCCTGGCTTAGGGTCGTCAGGGTCATCAGTCTTTGTGAAGAAGGATGTGATCTTTGTCTGCTTTGCCTTGTTCTGCACATACTTATAGACCTCAGTATAAGGTGCCATGAAGAGCTTCCATCTCGCGCTTCAATTTCAAGCACCTCTCCGTGAAGACCAGTGAAAACTCTCAAGATGCATCCCTCATTCTGCTTATCCCAAATGTACTCTTCATGCTCCTCAACTTATCTTATTTCCCACTTCTAGCTTCAAAACAAACAAAGAAATATTTTCGCTCCAAAAAAAAAAAAAACATCATGAACTCATTCTTCCTCTGATATCCTTCCTTGGTTCATTCTTTATTTCTTCCTTTCTCATACCTCCCAATTTAACCACAATTCCTCATAATTGAATGAATTGCTTCTTATTTTAATAGCTTTAATAACATTTTATAAACGTTTCATTTGCCTTATTTCACTAAAACCCCAACAGCATGGTGTTGGCTTCGCAGCTAGGATGGTGGCTTGTGATGTGCTTAGAGCGAGGATGTGGCTTGGGATGTTGGCTTAGCAGCGAGGATGGTGGCTTGGGATGTTGACCTTACAGTTAGGGTGGTGGCTTGTGATGTTGGCTTCGCAAGCGAGATGGTGGCTTGTGAGTTGGCTTAGCAGCGAGGATGGTGGCTTGGGATGTTGACCTTACCAGTTAGGGTGTGGCTTGTGATGTTGGCTTCGCAGTTAGGGTGGTGGCTTTGGATCCTAGGGGATCCTAGTGTCCTGAGTTCATGCTCCGTAGCCCACTGAATTAACACCAGGAGGTTGACTCAGCCTTTCATCCTTCGAGGTCGGCAAAATAGAGCACCAGTATACTGGTAATAGAGCACCACTAGGATCCCCTAGGATCCAAAGCACCACCCGAGCTGCGAAGCCAACATCACAAGCAACCACCCTAACTGCTAAGCAACATCCAAGCCACCACCTAGCTGGTAAGGTCAACATCCAAGCCACCACCCTCGCTGCTAAGCCAATCCCAAGCCACCACCCTCCGCTGCAAGCAACATCCCACACCACCACCCTAACTGCTAAGCCAACATCACACCACCACCCTAACTGCTAAGCCAAATCCCAAGCCACCACCACTAACTGCTAAGCAACATCCCAAGCCACCACCCTAACTGCTAAGCCAACATCCAAGCCACCACCCTAGCTGCTAAGCCAACACCAGGCTGTTGGGTTTAGTGAAATAAGGCAAATGAAACGTTATAAAATGTTATTAAAATCTATTAAAATAAGAAGCAAATTCATTCATTTATGAGGAATTGTGGTTAAATTGGGAGGTAATATTACCTCTAGAGGTAATAGAGATCATGTCCATAATAATAAAAGTCCTTCCTTGGCCCACCTGAGCTCCTGACCACATACAAAGCTTTCGTCCAAAGCTCTCACTCTCTCACCGCTGCGATCTTCATCAGCGGCATAGCCGTGCCTTTCACTAATGATGCAACCAACAGCCAAAAATGCAGTACATGATGGGAACTAAAACCCCACATGTTTTTCTTCTTCATAACTATTTATTTTCATGAACACCCCACAATGAAATTAAAAGACTTGCGAAAACGAAATCATACAATATCACACGAAAACAAACGAAATCATGTGACATCACAATATCAAACTTCTTCTTTTAGCATCCACTTATCGTGGTGGCATTGCTTTCAACTGGCTATGACTACAGTGCATCGCCAATGATACTGAGGATGAATTAGGTTCAGTCATCAGATACTAGGAGAATTGGTAACCAAGCCTAATGAGTTTCTCCTGCCAATTGGTATTACATTGGATTTTTCCTTCTTCTGGCCTTACTCCAACATGGATAACCCACAAGACAGTGTGGGAAAAGTTTTATGGCACCGCTGACTCACCAGGTGATTGTATCATTGCTTATTTGAAGGATTTGTAAGGATGACTATTCTACCAGTTAACAAACTTAACCTCAACAATCACCGCCAGATTGTCCCTGACTGCTTACACAGTTAACCCTCATATCTAAGGGTCATCCCCATATCCGCAACCTGTGGAGGGCGTGCTTGGGGATGGACGGCCCCCTGTGTTCTCACATGAAAACACACCTTCCACCATATGATATCAAACGAAATCACGTGATATCACACGATCACAAACGAAATCACGCAATGTCACACAATATCAAACTAAATCACGTCATAACAGTCGATGCGGCACGATATCGAAAGAACAACTGAGTCTGCGATGGAGGGCAGTGTGAGGCTGTGAGGTGAGATGGAAATGCAGGGTTGTGTATTCCTCCGCACCAGACTGTGATAGTGCAAGGGTCCCATGATGCAATCGGAACATTTTATCACAATAATTCAACTGCGATAGAGCGAAACCGCAATGCATAAACCCATGTTTGGGGGAGTCGTGTTGTGTGTATGAATGTATGTATATATGTATGTATATATTAACCCCCATGTTCTTACAGGTAAAGGAAGCTGCATAAAGCAACCAATAATAGAAGAAAAGCAACACAAGGTAAGCCCTTTGCTGTTTGAAACCCTGTCTGGGTTCTTCTACAGCAACAGACATTCACATGTCGTACATATTGTACATGAGATTCCCAACTTTACACGCCTCCCTAGCTGCCGGACTGGTTTCTTCACTTGTTCGTGAGTCATCAGCGACAGTGTAGACAGAAACTTTCACCACCGAGGCTCCCAAGGATATACCACATGCGGTGCCAATAGCAGTTAACATAAATATAAGGAGACCCAATCACGTCTCTCAATGGTAATTAGGAGAGAGCTGACTGGTTATTCCCTCCAAATATGGGTGAGAGAAGTGATTGGATCTTGTCACATATACTGTATATATATATATATATATATTGGAAACAAAAATCAGAAATTGTGACTGACTGTTTTATATGTATACAGGGTGCTTCAAAAAAGTGGACTCTTTGAACGTTTGTGTTGTAGAAAAATTACAAAAGCTAGCAAGTTCAGTGATACATTGATGGAAAGCATACACCATGCCATTTTCAAACCATTCATTATACTGCTTGTAATTGAAATTTTCACGAGTGTTCCACCTCTGTTCAAGCAGGCTTTGGTTCTGACTCCAAATTCTCAGCATGCCCCATCTGATATCCTGACAAATCTCACACTCTCACGATGTCTCTCCAAAAGGACCATCTGGAACCCCCCCCCCATCTACTTTCTAACAATTCTCTTGAAGAAGTTCTTTCATTCAAGCTTCTGGGTCTTACGATTGCCATGAGCTTTCCTGGGAAACCCACATTTCCAAACTGGACTCCAAAGCCAGTCGCCGACTGGAATCCTCCACCGGCAAAGTCCTTCCTTGGCCCACTTGAGCTCCTGACCACATACAAAGCTTTCGTCCACAGCCTGATGGAGTACTGCTCTCCCCTCTGGGCTGGTGCTCCCGCCCTCACCTTTCTCGGCTTCACACTGTGGAAACTAAGGCATTTAAGATCATTAGTATCTCTGCGATGAGGCTGGTCTTTGTTCTCTCACTCTCTCACCGCGGCAGGTCGGTGGTCTTTCTGTATTCTACCATCTCCTCTCAGCCTCATCTCTCCTGCTCTGTGCTAGCGAATCTGTCCCCCACATATTTCCGCAGGGTGCTCAAGGTCCGCCAGCAACCCCCTTCTGGTAAAACTACTAAGCTCAAGAATCACTGCTCACCTTCACTCTTTCATTCCTCTTTTTCCCACCTTTGGAACAAACTCACACTCTCTTCAATTTCACTCTTCCCTCCAGGTCTTCAAAACAGCTGTTCAAAATCATCTCTTATCTTCCCCCATCCAAAACCATGATCTTTTCTACCCCCGCTAATCCATTACAAACCCACCTCCTTCAAATTCTCTGTTTTCCTTCCTGAAAGTCTCTGTCGTGTAGGGATCTGAAGTCCCTGTAGTGTCCACCTTGTTTCCCCCGTGTTCCCCGTCCCATTTCTCTCCCTTCCACAGATCTCCTAAAGTCTTTGTTCCCCACTGTTTTTTGCTTCCCACTCCCACCCCTCTTGTCTCCTGCTCCCCTTGTTGTATGTTCTGTGTTTTAACTCTTGTATGAGCCTTGACATTGTATATAAAAAATAATAATAAAAAAATGCACAGAAGCAAGTGGACTTGGGACCCTTGCGAGACATCTCAGACACCTCCTCAGGAGGCTCTGCACCCCAAAAGATGTTGTTGTGATTGTTGATAGCCCCATTCAAATGGAAGTATGCTTCATCACTGAACTACAAGGAGTTGATCCATTTTGGGTACCTTTCCATTTGGTCACTGAACCAATCACACATTGTTACTTGGCTAGCCGTGTCATTCAGAGTTAGTTTGTGCCTTACAGATATGATATAGGGGTAGAGCTTGAATTCAGAAGTGAGAATGTGCCACATAGATGAGGCTGAGATCACCAGTTCTCGGGAATGCCGACAGTGGGATTTCTTAGGACTTTCTTTAGCAGAATCTCTCACAAGATCAATGTTCTCTTGGTCCTTGGTAACTCTTGGTGGGCGGCCACTCTTGCCTTTATTTTGATTTTTCATGCTTCTATGTGCTTGGAAGTGCTCCACAAACTGCTGAATGCTCCCATTGGAAGGTCCATTATGGGTGTGAACATTGTTATTCTGACAGTATCGTCAGCGCACCTGCATGTAGGATTTTTGTCTCAAACCACAAAATCACGATTTTCACTTTTTGTTCCACTGTGAACTTCCTACGTCATAGTTGACGTAAGGTGCTACTGACTACTTGTTAGAAATGGCATACCACCACCACCACCGTAACCTGCAAGAGAGAAGGGTATAGCAGAAGAAACGACAGAATATCAGGCTGCTCAAATAATCCACTTTTTTTGAAAAACAAGGTTTACAAGGTTTTGATTTACAAGAGGTGAATCAAATCGAAGTCAGGCAGAAGTACAAGAAATACATTGCTTATATTAGGAGAAACTAAAGCTCCAAACCAAAATAGCTGCCCTTCCAGGCTCATTTGCTCCAGAAATTTCCAACGTTTTTACACTTGAAGTATAAACACCACTCTATGCACTCCAGTGGTCACCCCTGGAATGGAATGAAAAATGTTAATTGTTGCTCAGTGCAAGCATGATCCTTTGCTTGCATACCAAAAATGTTCTTTCTGGAATTGATTCCCTTTGTACAGTATATTGGTGCAATTCGTTGACTGTCTCACAATGGTCTTGTCTATTGTTATATCAATGGCAGCTGAGTTAGCTCAGAAAGTAAAGGTCGAATTTCAAATCAGTCTCTGCATAGTTCCTATTATTTCAAGATGGCAGCAGACCAAGCCATATGTCTTGAGATGGTGTGATTCTTTGGCAGAGAAACCCTAAAGCACTAGATCCTAATTTGCTTTCAAATTCTGTCATATATTTATGCCGCCCCAGGTCACAGCACAATTCCCTGAAGACAACCCCGTCTGCTCTGCTTAGCTCACTCCTTGCCATTTCCCTAACTTCTTTCTCAATTCTCCCTTTGGGTTATAAAAGCTTCAAGGCAGCTATGGAATTCAACTCCACTTGCATCTGCGATGGAACAACAAAAATAGTCTACTTGTCTTTTGCTTGTGATGGAACATGGCGGAAGTTTCCTCTTATTGGGTTTTTCAAACAAAGGCAAATTATTGATCATTTTAGGTGAAAGAGTTCTGGGAAGCATTAAGTTACTGTTTCGAAGAAGAAGCAATTTTATTTGAACCACAAACAACGCAAGCAAATATTTATGAGTGAAGGGATTTTCAAAACAGGTGAGATATTTAGAGAATATAACTAGAATATTTAAAAGAAGAAAAGGTAGAAGCAAATCAAACTGATGGAATTGCAGAGAAGCAAGCAAACATAAGCCACATATCTAAAGAACAATAGTGTGAAAATGCAGGGAGGGCTTGTGGAAAAAGAGGGGGCACAAAGGTATTGATTTGTTTCAGTGGAGTGTGGCAAATACGGGAGTGGGGATTGCTGGTATGGCTCAACACGGCCCAAGCCAGGAAGTTTCCCTGAGAAAGATGGCACACGACACCATCAATACCACCCTCGTCAGAAACACTTCTGGTCTGAGGCTGCTGACCTGATATTGCCTATAGTCAGTTGGAATACTGTGCCATTTGCCTGCCTAACCAATGAATGGCTCATCCAGTTATGTACTTCACTCATACATATACAATACACATACGAGGTCCGTCTAAAAAGTAACGGGACTGACTTCACGGAAATTTTATTCCAAAAAATATATTTAAATCACAGCTTGTCCCCTTCAAAATAGTTTCCTTCCAGTCTCACACACTTGTCCATCCTCTTCTTCCACACTTCGATGAACCCCCGGGAGGCATCTTCTGGAATCCTCCGGAGCTCCGTCGTCACGGCCCTTTTGATGGCCTCCACATCAGGAAATCGCGTCCCCTTGACCACCCCCTTGAGCTTGGAGAATAGGAAAAAATCACAAGGGGCCAAGTCTGGCGAATAGGGGGGTTGCTCCAGAGTTGGGACATTCCTCTCCACCAGAAACTGTCGGATGCTCAGGGCACTGTGAGCAGGGGTGTTGTCATGGTGGAGCACCAGTGTTCTTCTTCCACAGATCCTGTGTGTGGAGCACACAGCAGGCTCAGTCCCGTTACTTTTTAGACTGACCTCGTATATGTATATATGTGTGTTGTGTGTGTGTGTGTGTGTATGTATAATATTATAATATACATATATATATATATATATATATATATATATATCTTCTTCTTTCGGCTGCTCCCAAGGTCAACCAACATAGGCCAAGGTCAACAACTTTGGTGAGATTTCTAAAATCCTCAATTTTCATCCCATTGACTTGAAATTTGAATAGGATTTCTATTAAAGGTCGCTGAATTCAACCACCAATTATTTTTGAGGTCAACATAGACCAAAAGGTCAACATAGACCCAAGGTCAACAACGAAGGTTAGATTTCTAAAATCCTCAATTTTCAGAGGATTGACTTAAAATTTGAAGAGCAGTGATATTTCATGTCAATGAATTCAAGCAGCCAATTATTTTTGAGGTCAACATCGACCAAAAGGTCAACATAGGCCCAAGGTCAACAACTAAGGTGGTATTTCTTTAATCCTCAACTTTCACCCGATTGACTTGAAATTTGAAGAGGATTTATATTTTAGGTCACTGAATTCAACCAACTGATTATTTTTAAGGTCAACATCGACCAAAGGGTCAACATAGGCCCAAGTTCAACAACTTTTGTTGTATTTCTAAAATCCTCAACTTTCACCTGATTGACTTGAAATTTGAAGAGGATATAAATTTCCTGTCGCTGAATTCAACCACCAATTATTTTTAAGGTCAACATGGACCAAATAGTCAACATCAGCGTCAACAACGAAGGTGGTGTTTCTAAAATCCTCAATTTTCATCCGATTTGAAGATTTGATTTTGAAGCTAATTAATTATATATGAAGCAACTAGCTAATTATTTTTGAGGTCAACATGGACCAAAAGGTCAACATAGGCCAAAGGTCAACAACTAAGATTTCTAAAGTCCTCAATTTTCATCTGATTGACTTAAAATTTGAAGATAAGTTATATTTCAGGTATAGTAATTCAACCAGCCAATTATTTTTGAGGTCAACATCGGCCATAAGGTCAACATTGGTCCAAGGTCAACAACGAAGGTGGTATTTCTAAAATCCTCAACTTTCATCCGATTAACATGAAATTTGAAAAGGATTTATATTTCAGGTCACTGAATTAAACCAGCCATTTAGTTTTTGAGATCAACATAGACCAAAAGGTCAACATAGTCCCAAGGTCAACAACTAAGGTGGTATTTCTAAAATCTTCAATTTTCATCTGATCGACTTGAAATTTGAGGAGAATACATATTTCAGGCCAATGAATTCAACTGCCAATTATTTTGGAGGTCCACATAGGCCAGAAGGTTAACATAGGCCGAATTTTGAAATTGTCTATTTTCATCCAATTCACTTGAAATTTGAAGGAGTTGCATATTTGGTCATTGAATTCAACCACCAATTATTTTTGAGGTCAAATTTGTTTTATGGATTTTGCAAGTATCGTGCTCTGCACGACGTCCTCTTTTTGTTTGTTTGTTTTTTTGTCTGTGTGCAGGATATCTCAAAAAGTTTTCGAGAGACCTGGATGAAATTTGGTGGACAGGTTCGGTGTGTGACAACGACAAACTGATTAGATTTTGATGAAGATCCATATCCAGATCCGACTACTCGAATTTTTAAAGTTATTCTTCACCAATAAGAGATTGGGCCAAAAATAATATATAGCACAATATCTCAAAAAGTTGTGGACGGATTCAGATGAAACTTGGTAGGCATTTTGGGTGTGTGACAAGGAAGAAATTATTCAATTTTGGTGAAGATCCGGATCCGGATCCGGATCTGATAATTTTTAAAGTGATTCTTCACCATTGAGGGATAGGGTTAAACTGATATATAGCACGATATCTCAAAAAGTTGTTGACGGATTCGAATGAAACTTGGTGGACAGGTTTGGTGTGTGACCATGACAAATTGATTAGATTTTTGTGAAGATCCAGATCCGGATCCGATGACTATATTTTTTTTAAGTGATTCTTCATCATTAAGAAATTGGGCTCAAAAACGATATATAGCATGATATTTCAAGATGTATTGGACAAGATATGTTCTCATGGATCAGGCATTACAGGGCGGAGGTATGCATTCTACCGAGTGCCCTTCTAGTTTTCAATACTTTTATGTTGCATTCTGGCTCGATACATAATCGATTTGCTAACTCAGTCTCCTGCTCCAGCTCGCTCTTATTTTTGCTCTCTGTCTCCTGTGGTCCAGTTTTACTCCTTGGCCTTAGCGGTGCTGTTCTGTCGCCCCCTCTATTATACCCCTGGCCTGGTCGGTGGCCATCTCACACTGTGTGCCCCATGCTGCCTGTCCTGTACACCGTCGTCATCCTCAGCATCGCCTACCGAGCCCTCATGTTCCATCTCAACTTTTCAATCCCGTCTGTCATGTCAGCCTTCCGAACCTCCACGTTTACCATCATCTGCGTCATCATGAGCATCATTTAAGAGTTACTTTTATTTTGTTGCTGCAATGCTAACCTGTGACACATGCTCTTGTTGGAGCTCTGGCCTGACTGATGTGGTGGTTTTTTGGGGGGGTGGTTTCCAAGGCTGTCAGTCAGCAGGGACGAATCCACTGCACACTCTAGATGTCCTGTCTCCTTAAAAATGTCTCTCTGGGTCACAGCGGCATTCAACCCTTCACAAATGCAGTGGTGGAGGGAGAATGCATATACAAATACAATGGCATTAATTATTGTAAGTACTGCACAATAAACCCTGCATATTAAAATAGTTTAAGAACGAATGCTTTACTGGGGATGGGAAAAGCAACTTTCAGGCCATCCTGTAGATAAATCCTTATTTTCCATAACTATCCCTGGGAAGACAATAGCAACCCCATATGCCCATATGTTGCATATCCATTTTGTCTCAAAACAACGCTTGTCTTGAAGCTTAATGATCTTGTGGTATCACTAACTTAGTCGTGTGTTTAAAAAGAGCTTAGTTATTGCATATACGTAAGATCACGAGTGATCATTGTGAATGAAAATCACAGCCATTTCATTCACAATGAACATGTTTCTGAGGTCAACGAAAACGGCGACAACAACAAACTGTTTTGTCCTTCTTTTGAGATGTAACTCCAGGAGCTCCACAAACCAATCTTACACTATCTTTGAGACTGAATATGTGGTGTGTCCATTTATACCATTGACACCAGCCTGTCAGTATCTTAGAATGTTGCAAATGCGCCGCTCAAATAAATCCTGGTCCCACTTGTGCTGAAGAGCATCTCCAAACTATTATGGAACCTGCGTCTGAACCTCACATAGTAATGCAATTGGCCTCACGTGTGAAGCATGTTCTGTCGGACTCAGATCGGGCAAAGAGAGCTGTCAGTACAAGGAAATTGGCAATTTTGCCTACTTGGCCAGCTTGTTTCCGAGCAAATGGAAACTCCTTTCACTGCCAAACTTCTGAATTAGCCCAAAAATTCACCTCCATGCAAAATATCCCAGCAGCCAAAACAATGGCAAGTTTTATTTTTTATTTTTTACAAAACTCCATTCACCATTAAAACGAATTTAAAGGAGTTCTAAAATTATTTAAATATTAAATTACCTTTCAGTAAGTACTAAGTTGGTGACTCGCATACATTAGCCTTGAAGCTGAATCGTCCTGAAGCATTACTGACTTAATAATGTGTCTGTGCTTCGAAGTATGTTATGATATTGAAGTTCACACACTGTACTTCAGGAAGAAAGGAGTAACACATAACTTTGCTGATTGAAAACCACAAGAGAACAGGTGTTTTGGCAAAGCTGACTACACTTCCCGTGTGAGTGTATGAGACTCTTTTAAGCAGACCTCACTTACACCCACTAGAGCTTTTTCTCCCTGGTGTGATTTCAAATTTTTCTGCTAACGACTCTTGTCTGGGATCTTTTCAAGACTTGTTTAAACCTCCAATTGTTATTTTAGATTAAATATTAACCCTTAAATATTAACAACAAAACTGTCGTGATTTTTTCTTTTTTTGCTCTATAGATCGGATTTGTTATCTTTTTATGATGAATAAAATCTTTTTACTTCCTGTTGACATCCTCATCTCCAAACACATGGGAAATACGCCAACACTACAACATGCGAAAATGCGAAAAGTGGCATTAAGCAATCGGTCGCATAGTTACTTACGTAGAACGTACGTGTCTGCATTTTTTTTAGAAAATGTTTTATGGTCAATCTTCACCCACTTATAAACCTGGCAAGTAAGGAAAGTTAATGAGTTCTCAAGTATAAACCATACGAGAAAGTTTAATATGATAAGACTATCAGTCTCATTGTAATGTATCATACAAGTTGTGGCCTCGAATGTGGCCTAAAAAGCCCACCTACTTCCAAATTTCAAGTTTTTCTTTCCTGAGAGTTTGCTTCTGCATCCATCTTCTCCACCTAATGCATCCTCCCCAACCTCTCATTCTGACTCGCATCCCTTATGTGTACAAGTCTCCCTCTAATTTGTCCTTCAAGCCGGCTGCTGGTTTTTCCCCCGGTCTCTTTCTGCTGTTCCTTTTGTTCTGCTGCGTCCTGATGCATTCTGTGTTCTAGCTCTTCCATGAGCCTTGACTCTGTATTGAAAAAGAGCATTGGTGCTGCTGAAGCAGTTTATTGGCAAGGGTTAGACTGTGCAGTTTGCCATCGATTGCCATCACAGCAGTAGTTCGGGCATGAATTTGGAATTTGGTCATAGTTCCAATGATAGCTCACCAACTCTTCACGTCGGACACCATGGGATGTTTAACAACCACCAACTAATACTGGCACCCAAATAGAACACTCAGCTTAACATCCATCCGAGGGATGACACACACATTGATTAATCATCCTGCTGATGAAACACCAGGAAGACAGTTTATAGCTGGATCAGGATTCAAATCCAGGCTATACAGATCAGAGGAAAGTATGCACACCTCTGGTTCAACCTGCCAGCGCAAGAATATCACGTTAGTGTTCGCTATATTCTTCAGTTTAAGAAACAAAATCATATTTCAGTGAATGTTTATGCATGAAATGATAATAATAAAGTGCTTCCCCTTGTGTTTGTGAGACTCATAAAATGTTGATTTGCCTTTACATGCTGAAGGTCATTATTGCTCCATCAAAAATATTTCCAGACTCATTTAAGTAAACTGTTGGATAATGATGTTGAAAAACATGTTAGGAGAAAATGTTTAACTTAATTTAACACTGGAAGTATTCATGAAACACAAACAATATTCTGATGATAATGAAGAAACAATTGTTGCGATGGTGACTGAGAAAGATAAACACATCTAGTTACTCGTTCTCAAAGGAAGGATACATTACGTGTTCTTTTATAGGATACATATAGGATGTATGGAAGGATACATCATCGTTTGTGCAGACGTTGTGCATCGCAAAGAGAATAGGTAATTGTTCTCCAGATTCAATGACTTCCTACGAGCTGATATTGTTATATTAGACAGGTCCCAGCCAAGTAAAAAAAACTGCCATTATTTCCTGCCAAGGTTTTCTCAATGGTTCTGTCATCCTTTGTCTGTGCCCTTTCAATTTAGCTGAGGGGCTGGCCTCAAATCCAATATGGTGTCCAACATCCAAAATGGCCACCAATACCCATTGAACCTCACATTTTAATGCTCAGATATCAATTTCCTACCACAAAATATAGCTTTTTCTGGTCGCTTGTTGGGGATATGCATCATTAGTTGATTTTGGAATGACTTGTATTTGGTCTCAAATCCAATATAGCAGCTCCAGCTAAAATCCAAAATGACCACCAAACTCGACTGAATTTCACTTTGGATACAGTTGTTGGCTGGAAAATCTATTTTTGCTCATGAAATTTGACTCTTTTCTGATTCCATGGTAAAACTTATCAAATCACTTAATTTTGGAGTAATTTGTAGTTGAAAAAATGCAATATGGCCACCAAAATCCAAAATGGCCACCAACACCAATTGAATGTCACATTTTTCTGCTCCTAAACCATTTTTGAAATGACAGAATACTTTTTTTCTGGTTGGGTGTTGGGGTATATATATATATATATATATATA
>CM068952.1:142864733-142883685 GCA_035128595.1 Eptatretus atami
AAGAGAGCAGATCCGCGCTATGAGAGGGTGGAGGGCAGCACAGGAGTCATGGCGATAACGCTCACTATCTTATCCCTATTGTGTCGGTTTAGGTACTCATCTTCAGTGGTTGCGGTCGAGGGAAGGGCTATCGCTCTTCTGTCGATAAATAGTGTGTGTCAACGTCCCAGTGCTTCGAGCTCGTCTTGATCATAACGGATGATCCGCTGTGGCGACAGAACGGGATCATAACGGGAGCAGCCGAAATAAGAAGAAAAGTGCTATGAAGAATGCTCTGTGTCTATCCTGAATACAGCAGTGCAGGGGATGAAATACCATGGAATTGCCTGTTCTTCTCTGCCCTCCTCCATCTAGCTCGAAGTTTGCTCACATTATTCCCATTCACAAGAGAGGGAAGCAAAGCAATCCACACATCTAGAGACAAGCTGAGCTTGCTTACAAATCCAAGCAAGCCATAGAGACATCGCACTGACATTGTCCTCTTTCTCCTTTCCAACCCCTTTACTTCTGACCACCAGTTTGGATTCCTTCTCAGGAAGTGGACGATGGAGATGCAGCTGCCTCTCTATCAGTCATGGGGCAGAGGCTCTTAATCTCAAACAGAAGTCAGGACCATCTCCTTTAGTCATATCTCAGATATTTGACACAGTCTGCACCACCTGCTCAACAAAAAGTCACCTTCACATCAAGATTCTAACTTTTTTCCACTTGCACCATCAACAACGTGGCTATCAATATCTTGGCCCAGTCTTTTTCCACTTTGACAAAAAACGACCCTCTGATGGCCTGGAGAAACTCCCTTCCTTTTTACAGATGGCTTTACATTGTTCCGTGCATGTTGTTCATTTCTCCCCTTGATTGTTTTGCCATATGTGACCCACTGCCCACTGTAAGTATTTCCCCTTTACCCTCTGCTATGTACAGTAACTCTTCCATGAACCCTGATCACATTCTGTATACAGCATATCAAATATATACACGTATATATATATATATATATTCTGAAGATTTAATTATGCCATCAAATGGATCCCTGTGGCTTACATGATGCTTGTTCAATTTTACTTATTGTTCTTCCACAGTTAATATTTTTTCAAGATACCACATCTCGTTAATATGTAATTCTATGATATTGAATTCATACAAGCTGTATATGAGTGTACTGTATAATAATAATAATAAAATAAATAAATAACAACAACAAAAAACATTCCTTTCATGCTTTCAAGGCAGGTATGGCTGCCAAAGGTAGTTTCATTGGCAAGGAGTGCAGTCCTGCACAGGTTGCCACTCTGACACAGATTAACCCAAATGGTTTATTACCCCCAGTCCACTGGTACTCATTTCACCGACCTCAAGAAGGATGACAGCTGAGTAATCCCATCCTTTGGTCTTAATTCAGCAGCGTCGACAGGGGCTCAAATTCAGGACCCTAAGGTCCAAAATCAGGCCAACTTAACTACTAAGCCAACACCAGGGCTGTTAGTGTACTGTATTTCAGTATTTATAGTCTCGTAACCCATAACTTGGTTAGTCAATATTGTACATACAAGCAATATGGAAATGATCAATATGCAGCAGTTTTGCAAAATCACTGTGTTGTGAATGCAATAGTGTCCAGATACCAATCGAGGGCCTGTAACCTTCATGACACATGTTATATGGTAGAGGGAATCGTGACCTTTTCCAAGTGATTCCATCCCTTAAACTAGAAGGGCACTCGGAAGAGTGCATACCTCCGCCATGTAATGCTGATCTACGAGAACATATTGCGCCCAATGAATTTTTGAAATATCATGGCAATTCACTACTATATCGTTTTTATCCCAATCTTTCAATGGTGAAGAATCACTTAAAAAAAATAAATAATTCTCGTATCCAGATCTGGATTTCCAATCTTCCCAAAATCAAATGAATCGTCTTCCAACACACCCAACCTGTCAACCAAGTTTCGTCCTAATCGTGCTACATATCGGTTTTTGGCCTGATGTCTTAATGGTGAAGATAATAACAAAAATTATCAGATCTGTACCCGGATCCAGATCCGGATCCGGATCTTCACCAACTTAATCAGTTCATCATTGTCAGCACACCGAACCTGTCACAAATTTCATCCGGATCCGTTCACAACTTTTGAGATATCCTGTACATAAACAACACAAACAAACGGAAAGGGTAAAAACATAATCCTCACTCCCTCGGTGACGGAGGTAAAAAGGAATCTCATTTTAATGAGTGCAATGCAAGTTGGTTCATAAAAAATATATATAACCAGTGAAAAAGGAATTCAAAGTAAAAATAAAGATGTAGAGGTGGTTAAGATGTTGATGTGGTTCACGATGGCAAAAACAGAAACAAGGTCGAGATTATTGTTCACAACGAGAATTTGCACCATTTGTATAAAGCGATGCATCCTTACATCTATTCTCATTTCGAGCAATGTTTGTTCTTTAACTCGAAAGAATAGCTTTGAATAATATTCAGAAACCTCACCCGACCACGAGAATGTGTTGATTGGAAGAGGATTGTGGAGATGTGTGTTGTGCTCAAAGAGCAAAGTCAAATGGGAGATTTGAGAAATATAAAGTGGCCCATTTTCTCAAAACATGAATGGCTCACGATGCTAAAAATAATAAAGAAAAAAAAAAAGGAAGGGATTATTTGACACATGATATACAACGTCTCTGCAAGTGGCAGAAACCAGTGAGGCATCCCTACATCTTCATTTTTATTTTCAAATCTCCCATTTGAATTCTCTCTGATCACAACACAGATCTCCACGATCCCTCCAATCAAACGCATCTAGCGGTAGGTAGGGTAAGGGTTCTGAATCTTTTTCAAAACTATTCATCCCCAGTTGAAGAAGAAAAATTTGCTCAAAATGAAAGAATGGATGTGAAGATTATCCACCTGGTGCTGCCACTTTATGTGCATCACTATATACAATGGTGTTGAATTTCATTGTTATGCAATCATCCTGACCTGTCTTCTGTACTTTTTGCATCGTGAACCACCTCGACGTTTAACATGATAAAATAAATGATTTTTTTTTACTTATAAGTACAGTAGGTACTTCGATCCATCTATCCATTGGGACCAATACTCTGTGCAAAGCGTTGGTGCTGCTAAGCAGTCTCCTTGGATATTTGGCACAATCCTGGACAGGTCACGCACTCCGAACAGGGATCCAGCAAGCTGCACTCATTTTGCCGTCCTCAGAAGGATGACAGGCAGAGTCAACCCACCGGTATAATTCAATAGCCAAGTGGGATTTGAACTCAGCATCCTAGGATCCCAAGCCACACCACTCTCACCTTAAGCCAACACCAGGCATAGGTACTTCATATGTGTATTAATACTAAGAGCCACTATTTATTTTGGAAATGGATGCACAGATTGGGTGGTGTTTGGGGTGGATGTGGTTGAGTGGGTTGGGCAGAGCATGCAACCTGATCATTATACTCGTAATAAGATATATTTAGTGAATTTTTAAATTTATCTCTTAAAATATGAATGCTTTTGATACTCATGATAACACTGGTCTGCGTCATTTCAGAGGTCTAGGTTTTCTCAACGGTTCTTATATGCTTTTTGCATGCTGAATTTAGAAATGTATCTCATTTCGCTCAATCAGGTCAAGTTTTCTATTCCATTTTAAGGAAAAAAAAATAATCAAAATTTTTGTTTTTTAATTAGCATTTTTTTTTTTTAAATCAGACTTACATTGACAGAAAATGTACAACTATATATAAAATGACGCACAAGTACCGTTAATTGTGAAATTCAACATTAAAAGACGAAAAGGAACAGCGACTGCTGGAGCGACTGAAGTTGGGTGTTGCCAGAAACAACGATTTATCTATATTTTTTCTGAAATTGAAATGAAAGTAATTGAGAAGGCACTTTCTTCCACATAACGGTACTTGTGTGTCATTATATGTATAGTTTGTACATTTCTGTCAATGTAAGTCTGATTTTGAATTTTTAAAAATGCTAATTAAAAAAACTAAAATTTTGATTATTTTTTTCTTAAAATTGAGATAGCGTAAAAACTTGACCTGATTGAGGGAAATTAGATACATTTCTGAAATCAGCATTCAAAACATATAAAAAACCGTTGAGAAAACCTAGACTCTGAAAAAAATATTTCAAATGCAGCCCAAGTGTAATCATTTATAAGTATGTGTTCCTGTTTGTGAAATGTTTTGTTATTTTTTGTATTATAAAGACGGCGCTTTTTGTTGGAAAAAAATGATATATAGAAAAACTGGAAGGGTTTTGCCAGACCTTTGATCCATACTGTGGAGTAGTAAGCTTTTCCTATCACTTGAAGAATAAACCTCCAACTTGTTATAATCTCCTTAAAGTCGGTGTCAGAGTGAAATGGAGAACTTCAGAACTCAAGTATCCATCCCTTTCTTCTTTATATATATATATATATATATATATATATATATATATATTATAATAATATATATATATAATATATATATATACATACATATCACTCCAGCTACTCAAGTATTTCTGATATTATAAAGTCTACTTTGTCTTTGTTAATTTTCCAAATTTTATTTAAAGTCATTTTTGAGGTCCTGTTACATGACCATTGCAGTTTGTGTTCAGATACATTACGACCAAAGTCAGACATGTTATGAGTACTTGCGGTGAAATTTTGCATTGCCATCTTTTCTTTTATTTCTCGGTGCTCCACATGAGATGGAAGGATTATATCAATATTGATTGTTCTTATAATCCATGCTTCCAAGAAGTTTCAGGGAGGGGGAAAGTGAACTTTTTGCAGTGACGCCGGTGGATTGCCTTTGACAGATTTGTGTGTACAGTCGTTCTGTTGACATTATCGTTTTACATCCTCGGAGAAGACTGATGCTTTCTGTTTCAGCTTCACTGAACCTAGATTTGTTTGACTCAATCCTTCCATTGTTTTATTCAGTCCATTCATGTAATGTCCTTAATCTTGGCATTTATTTTCACATTAACCAACCCAACTCAGCTGCCCTCTACTTAGCTTCTCCAGTGAGCCTTTCTTATCCATTTCTGGTCTGTCCAGTTATTTTTAAAAAAATAACTTTTCGGCTTTTTATCATTTCCCCCAGTTTTTGACAAATATTTATTGGTATTCTGTAGTTTTTTTAAAAAGTTTTTTTGGGGCTGTGTTCTCTTCCTTTTATCCTTCCAGTGTTGCAATTTCTATTCACATTTGTTCTTGGATAATAAAAGCAAGATGAGTTAGGGAGACAGATTTGAGTTTATTTTAATACAATATTCGATGAGCTGTTGAGTTTTTTTAAAAAAAACATGATGAATCGTACAGTTGTTTTGTTTTTTTTCATGCACAAAATCTCGGCTCATGCAAGGGCATGATGGCAAAGGATAAAAGGAAACAAACTGACATTTGGGCAAGTGCACAACAGTTGGACACAACAAGCCAGGGATGAATAACAGGGAAAGAGGTGACAGAAATTCAGTCATCTGCAAAAAAAAAGGGTTGGGTTGGGTGGGGTTAATGGGGGAAGAAAATATGAGTATGGATGGGGAAGGAGTGACTTCAGATGGTAGTGTACCGGGCACTTGTTTGAAGCCGTGGAGAGAAGTGTGATTGAACCGTCTCAGGAAGGCTGTTCCGCAAAAGGTCCGAAAGAAGAACAAGAGATTGGACGTGTGCAGACAGCCTGGGTTGTTCGAGTTTAACCAGGACGGAGTTGCTGGAGGAACACGGGGATCGTGGAGGAGATGGAGAGTGTCAGAGGGATGAGAGAGCAAATGGAGCTAGACAAAACAGAGAGGTGGAGAAAAAAACAAAACAATAGGCCACTGTCCTTTCTACCATGTGATAACAACAGGCCTTGTTATTCAACCTCATCACGGGGGGGGGGGGGGGGGAGCTGACCTGAATTAGTTTCCGTTTTTGAACCTTTAAAGTGAAATAACAGAAAAGTTCCAAAACCTGAGGATTACTGGATCTGATTGCATGAATTAAATATGTGTCACATCACTTTCCTGCTTCACTTCCAATCATAGTCAAGACCTGGTAAGTAAGTTTGCTGGTTTCATTAACTGCAAGATGTGGCATTTTCTTTAATTATATGTACAAGGATGTAAACTGTAAAATTCAAGAATGATCATATTTGGTGATAATTCTCAGTATTTGCTATTTGCTCAGTTATAATTTAAAGAGGGGGGGGGGGGCAGAGAGATTGGAGAGGGGAGGGGGGGGTGGATATATTTGGAATGGGAAACGGAGAGATATTTTATTCACAAATAACAAATACAACCCTTCGTTTTGCTGATGGAAATATTAAAGGGGGGAGGAGGAGAAAGGGAGGGAGAGAGGGAGAGGAGAGAGGGGAGGGAAGTGAGGGGTAGGGAGCGATAAGAGAGGGAGGAGTGGTAGGGAAGAGAGGTGGGTTAGAGAAAGAGAGGAGGGATGGGAGGAAGAGAGGAGAGAGGGGACAGAGAGAGAAGGGAGGAGAGTGAGAGAGGAGGGATGGGAGGGAGAGAAGAGAGAGAAGGGAGGAGAGTGAGAGAGGAGGATGGGAGGGAGAGAGGAGAGAGGGACAGAGAGAGAAGGGAGGAGAGGTGAGAGAGGAGGGATGGAGGGAGAGAAGAGAGAGAAGGGAGGAGTGAGAGAGGAGGGATGGGAGGAGAGAGGAGAGAGGGGACAGAGAGAGAGAGAGAGAAGGGAGGGGAGTGAGAGAGGAGGGAGGAGAAATGAGGGGGTGGGGAGTGTGGGAGGCTGAGCAGGAGGGGTGGGGAGTAATATGGGGTGGGGGAGTGAGGAGGGGAGAGAGGAGGGGTGGGGGAGCTAGAAGGGGTGAGGAAAGGGGAGCAAGGAGGGGTGGGGGAGCTAGAACGGGTGGAGGAAGAGGAGAAGGGTGAGGAAGGGTGGGTTGGACGGGGAGAGCAATGCTCACCAAGCGTTGCAATACACTCTGGTAGGGGGGGTGGTAGCGAGGATGGGGGGGGGGGTGGAAACACTGGGAAGTGGGGAGGGGATTTGGAGGAGGTAAGCATGAGGGGAGGGTTCTGGACGTGTGTTTGGTAGGGGACTTGAGGGGGAATAGGGAGAAGGGCTCTCGATTTGCATTTGTAGTGAGACTTGTGGAGAAGAGGGATAGGGGGGGGGGGTAGTACTGGATTGAATGAAAAGGGGTTTGTTTAAACAGCACATTAATACAGCATGCATCAACTGTCAGGAAATGTCCATGGGGTGGAAAGGGGAGGGGTTTAGGAGGAGTAACTATGAGGAAGGGAGGGAAGCCAACATGATGGAAGGGAAGCAGCATGAGGAGAAGGAATGGGTGTGAGGGGAAGGGAAGGCAGCGTGAGGAGAAGGAATGTGGTGTGAGGGGAAGGGAAGGCAGCGTGAGGGGAGGGAAGGCAGCGTGATGGGAAGGAAGCACGCGGAGGAGAAGGGAAGGCGCATGATGGGAAGGAAGGCAGCGTGAGGGGAAGGGAATGTGTGTGAGGGGAGGGAAGGCGGCATGAAGGCAAAGCAGTGTTAGGG
The DNA here is from genome assembly GCA_035128595.1 of Eptatretus atami. NCBI lineage: Eukaryota > Metazoa > Chordata > Myxini > Myxiniformes > Myxinidae > Eptatretus > Eptatretus atami. The sequence goes on from CM068952.1 coordinate 142,872,262, forward strand.
TAAGGGAAGGCGGCATGAGGGATGGGAAGGGAGGACGATAAAATGCACCAAATCAGCAACATTCTCTTTAACCGCAGGATTCCATATAAAACCGGGTGAACATTTAAAACATTTAAAACACGCTATCTACCTGGCAAAGTCCTGCCTGCATAAATGCATGCCGCACATGCAGCGACCTTTACACCCCTCCTGTCGGCTCACTCCGAATCTGATTTGTACCTCTTACACTCTGGGAAGCTGTTTTAAATTCAAAACGAAACCATCAGTCCTTAACAGTCCCTTTAACGGGGAGTGGGGAATAAGGGGAGGGGTGGGAGAGAAAGAGAGAGAAGGGTGGAGGAGGGAGAGAGAGAGAGAGAGAGAGAGAGAGAGAGAGAGAGAGGAGAGAGAGAGAAGTAAGAAGGGTGGGAGAAGGGAGAGGATTGAGAGAGAGGCCTGAGGAGTGATTGTTGGGAGAGTGGGGGAGGGGAGAGGGGGGGATTCCGGCAGATGTGACGCCCAATTTATTGTCCAACCAAAAGATGGCACACACAGTGATGAATGAATCACCCTGCCTGTGAAACACTGGGATGACAATTTATAGCTGGATCAGGATTCGAACCCAGACTGGACAGTTCAGATTTGGCTCAGATTTAGGGATTCTCGAGGTTATGGCACGTGCAGAAATGAAATAAAGCCACAAACGCCAGAGTGCCCAGGTGTTTCTAAGCACTGCAATATATCCAGCGATTTGTAGATATGATGATGATGCATTTGATGATATGAGTGAGGAGAGTGAAAAAAAATAACTTTAGCATGAAGAAACCACTGTGGCCTTTTCAAAGTCGAAGCATTGTTTGGCAGGCCAAAAAATAAAAAAAATGGTGAATTATGACCCCAGTGAGGGACAGCAAGATGACCATGTTAATTATCTTCAAAATGGGTGTTTCAGTGAACCCAAACACCCAATTGTCACTCATGTACTCCCTTGTTGTTCCCTTCGTAAGCATGCAATGTTTCAGGCTGATAAGTTTCATGGTTTGGGGGTGATGGAGGAGACACACACACTGACTGACTGACTGACTGACACACTAACATTTATTATTACAGATGAGATCTATAAAAAAAATTTGTATGCGGTGTCAAGGTTCGTGAAAGAGCTAGAACACTGAATGGATCAGGACACAACAGAACAAAAGAAACAGTAGAGAGAGGGGGCACCAACAGTGGAATTGTTGGACAAAATAGAGGTAGACTTGGACAAACAATGTGTGTTGTGTGGAATTGAGGGTAGGAAAGGAAAGGATGGACACATGGGGTGGACAGAATGGACACAGGAGGAAACTCTCAGAATAGAGAAACTGGAAATTTGGAAGGAGGTGGACTTGAGGGTTGGAGGGGGTTAAGGAGGTTAGAAAAGATCATGGTTTTGGATGTGGAATGATCTGAAATGGTGGTGAAGAGCTGTCTTGAAGATGTGAAGGGAAGAATGAGATTGAAGAGAATGTGGAGGGTTTTCCACTGGTGGGGAAAAAAAAAGGAGGAACCAATGAGTGGAGGTGAGCAGTGATTCTGTATTTTGGTAGTTTCACCAGAAGGGGGTTGATAGTGAACCGTTTGTGCGCCCTGCAGAACCTCGGGGGTACAAAGCACGGAAAGAGCAGAGGGTGCAAGACCAGAAAGGTGGTAACAGAAGACAGAGAGACCACTGACCTGTCTGCGATGGGAAACTGATTGGCCAACAGACTCAGATTCAGTGTGGGAGATTCCAATGATCTTGAAGGCCTTGGTTCCCTGGCATCAAGCTTAGCAAAGTGTGAGGCTGGGGATCCAGCCCAGGGATGAGAGCAGTAATCCATCAAGCTGCAAATGAAGACGTTGTTGGTTGAATTGACGCCGTTGTGTATAAAATGAACTTAACTCATGATTCTGGGATTCCAGGTTTGAATCCTGATAATTGTGTTGATTTTTCTTTCTCTTCCTTTCTCCTGAGTAAGGGACGTTTTCATGCACATGTTGCCAGCGATGTGAAATTTAAGTCCAATGTGAGCCTTCAATAGTTAGGCTTGACTTGAACTCGAACTTCGGACACAAGCTTTAGCACTGGTATCTCAGACTAGGACTTGACTTGAACCTTTGTCACTTGAGACTTCGAAGAAGAGATTGATTGAGTCGAATCCAATGATCATTATATCATGTGCCATGCTCTAAACAGAACGTCGGTTCTGCCAAAGCAATTTATTGATGAGCGTTAACATCTTGGATGGGTCTCCACTCTGACAACAAAAAGAAAAGGGCAGGAATTTGGAATTTTTAAGCTTGCGGGTGATAGCTCGCCCACTCTTTCACAAAGTACACCATTGGAATATGTAACAACCACCAACTATTGCTGACAGACAGGACGCTTAGTTTAACGTCCATCCAAGGGAAGTTTAAGGTCCATACATTGACCCATCACCATGCGTGTGAAACACCTGCGCCGACAGTTTATAGCTGGGTCGAGATGATCACTATAACATCTTCATATTCTAATTATTCTCACATATGGTATTTGCTCTACTAAAGATGTGCAAGCATGCATGATGCACCTATCATAGTAGTGCTTCCATTGAGAGCTTGTTGATTCAGTTTTAATAGCTTATTTGTCTCACACAGTGAATCGAACTCAATATATGGAGATGTGGTCTTTTTGAAAGATAAAGGTAAAACAAAACACTGATTGCTTTAAAAAAAAAAAATGCAAAGGGTACAACTGCCTGCAAAAATATTGAGGGCACAAAGGATCGGCATCATTTTGGGCCATGCGCCCTAATGTAATGGAGGGTTGGCCTGGGCTCTATTTGACACAATTTGTTCTTATTGCTTTGCCACCTGCTTGACATGAAATCACTATTTTTCACCTTCCAAATGCTGTTAGATATTTGTCTTTGTCACATTTCTGGCAGATATTTTTTTTAAACAATTTGGCTGTTACCACGGTTATATTACCTCCGCCATTGAAGGTGGACGGAGATTATGTTTTCACCCCTGTTTGTCAGTTTGTCTGTCTGTCTGTAAGAAGATATCTCAAGAGGTTATAGGCAGATTCGAACAAATCTTGCTGGACAGGTTGGGTCTATATCGAGGGTAAATTGATTAGAGTTTTGTGAAGATCCGGATTCATATCCGGATACTGTAAGTTTTTAAGATAATCGTCACCATTGTGGGATCGGTCAAAAACTATATGTAGTCCAATATCTCAAAACGTTAGGGACGGCATCAGATGAAACTTGGTGGACAGGTTCGTTGTGTGACAAGAACAAACAGTTTAGATTTTGGTGAGGATCCGGATACTATATTTTTAAAAGTGATTCTTCACAACTTCGAGATCGGTCCAAAAACGATACGTAGCATGATATTTCAAAAAGTTGTGGACGGATTATGACAAAACTTGGATGAGTTGGTTAGGTGACAACAACAAGCCGATTCGATTTTGGTTGTGGTACAGATGCAGATCCGTCCTATTAGTGAGATACAGATATGCTTTGGTGTTGGCTTAATGGTTCGGGTGGCAGGCTTGGGATCGTAGGGTCCTGAGTTCAAATCCTGCTAATCGGTTGAATTATAACCAGGTGGGGTTGACTCAGTCTGTCACTCAGACATTCTGAGGTCAACAAAATGAGAACCAGCTTGCTGGAATGATTCAGCCACTCAAGTGTCCTCTGTTGGAGCGGCAACATGTCCAGGATTGTGCCCATTTGCCTAGGAGACTGCTTAGGCGGCACCAATGTTCTGCACAGTGCATGGTCCCATCGGATTTTTTGGAGTGAGATACAAAACGTAAATCGTTTAGCTTGATTGAGGTATGCACTCTACCTCGTGTCGGTCTAGTTGTACTTCCAAACGTCATGTGTGACATGATTAACTTAACTTTTATCTCTTATTGTGTGCATGGTTCTGAGATTTTACATATTTTGCATTAGTCGTTCAAGGTATTGTAAAGTACAATGAAGTAGAAGATCCTAATAAAGGGCAATGTACACACTGTTGGGAGAGTTAAACAAAGATCTGCAACAATTAAACTCTCAACATCTTCCCACCTACCCACCACCACTCATACATACACACACCATTGCTATATGAGTTGGGGTTATAATTCTGTATTACATGTCTTTGTGTAGCTGAACGCACTATAAAAATTGTCTGAATTGGATGTTTTGAAATGAACTATGATGTGCTGTTGTAGCATAAAGCAGAGGAGCTCATTATCAGATTGTCCTTCTACATGGCAATAAATTTATAACGTGAATGACATGTCAGTTTCATGATTGCTGTGAAGGAGCAACAGGCGTTCTTCAAATCATGTTTCAAACTTTGAAAGATGACATGACTGTGAAGGCAAATTAATGGTACACCTGATTATAATCCCTCCAAATGTCTTCAAGGTTCGATCACTTTTTTAAGGGTTTCCCTTTTTTCCCTCCTCATCTCCAATCTCATATCCTCTATTTTATTTTTTTTCGATGGAGGTTTCTCACTGATGTAAGATCGTGACATCACCACCTGTTGGGTTTGCCATTTTGTAGGTCATCCAGATTGTGAACAATCACCCAAATCCAATCCAGATCTGGATCGGGGTCACTCAAAATGTCTGGAGCACTATCTGCAACTGGAAGTGGCTCGAGCTTATCTAATGTTGTTTGTCATTACGACAGCAGAGCAGGCATGGGTACATCCTGAAATTAGAAGTCGCTGGGGTCACAGATCCCTACAGCTTGCCGAGAAGCTTGCTGACCCCCATGGAGAAACAAGCTATAAATGTGCAGCAGCTGCCTGACCTACATTACCACGATATCTACAATTATCTAGTAAAAACATCGTCCTACTACACGAAGGAAGCCGTGAAAGCTTATAAAAGCCTGGACGTGGCCGGCTGGGTTAATGGAATACAGACTTGGAATGTACCACAAAAACAGAGGGTGCTAGTGATGTCCCAAGGAAGTACCAAGCAATATTGATCAGAAATGACGATTGTAAACACACCAGCTTGTCATATAACTGTGAGGTTGATTAACTGTTATCATAGTGCTATATCATGCTGTGGATAGGGGATCTTCGATCAAATGCTTACTCAATAGAGTTCCAGCTCTTTCACAACCCCATTTGAGCCAACCCTAAGCACCTCATCTAAGGTCCAGATTAGCATTGGTGGTAAAGTCTACTCTCACAAATCAATGGAGTGTTTGTACTAGTGTGCTTTAAAATGGAGTGAAACAGATTAAAAAACGATATTTTATAACACGTAATTGTTGTTACCTCTGCCACCAAAGATGGATGGATGGAGCTTATGTTTTCACCCCTGGCTGTCTGTCTGTCTGTCTGTCTGTGAGCAGAATATCTCAAAAAGTTGTTGACGGATTTGGACGAAATTTGCTGGACAAGTTGTGTGTGTGATAAGGACAAAATCTTTAGATTTTGGTGAAGACCCCGATCCAGATACTAGAGTTGTTTTCAGTGATTCTTCACCATTGAGTGAAGGGGCCAAAAACGATATGTGGCATAATATCTCAAAAAGTTATGGACGACTTATGGCCAAACTAGGTGGATGAGTTGTTAGGTGACAAGAGCAACCGAGTTCGATTTTGCTTAAGGTTTGGATACAGATGTGGCCTTTCATTGGGATAAAAAATGCAAAATGTTCAGCCTGGCGGAGATATGCACTCCACCGAGCTCCCATTCTAGTTGCTGCTGTAATCATGGCTGTGTTTGTTGTTGTTTGTGTGCTCCTTCCATGTATGATATGGTGTTTCATATTTTTTTTTTTTTTTTTAAACGCAACCCTATGAAGGTTAAGTGAAATTTTTATTTTTCAACACAAAATTTTTTTGATTGCAGGTTTGTATGAAGTATCCTTTGGAGGAAAAATTGCAAACATCAGAGTCGTCCTGTTAATTTCAAAGATGGCGTAGACAATTGAACAAAGGATCTTTATTGTGGAGTCTTTCTTTGCCACAAAGTAATTTAAGCAGACTCAAACACGATGCAGAAAGAAGTCCGAGACGAGATGAGCCCGAGATAAGTCTTCATTTTTCGATTGATAAATAAGTTTAAGTCTCACTGGACAGTACAAAATCTTAATTTCTCAAAGACTGGTCACCGAGATCACTGCAAGATCACAAGAAAACATTGAAGCGGTCCATAAAGCAGTTTTGATGAGCCCCAGGAAATCGCCGCATCGTCGATCTCAAGAATTGAACATTTAATTCAATTTAAGAATTGAAGTTTAATTTAAGAACATTTAACAATTGAAGTACTGGATTTAGTCTTTTTCAACTGCACAAATAATTCTGAAGCAGGAACTAAAAATGTACCCGTGTCGCATACAGGTGATGCCAAAACGAACAGACAATGATAAACAACTTTGTGTGACGATATGTGAATGGTTTGAGGAATAAATGCATAAGGATCCAAATTTTCTGAGTAATGTGTGGATTTCTGATGAGACCCACTTTTTTAAAGTGGTCGTGTTAACTCTAAAAAGAACGTGTTTCGGGTTCTAGTTCTCCTAATGAAGTTATTGAAAGGCCATTTCACAGCCAGAAATGCACTGCATGGGTTGCCATAAGCAAATCTGGCATCATGGGGCCTTTCTGGTTTCAAGATGAAGAAGGAAAATCAGTAACCGTAACCAGTTATGATGCTTGAAAGTTATCCAGAAGTCCTGGGTTGCATTAGTCAGGTAGCGCCAGATCGACAGGGCTGTGCAATGGTTTCAGCAAAAATGGGGCCACACCTCACACTTCCAACAAATCGATACAGTGGCTACAACAGAAATTCAGTAATCAAATCATCTCCAGGAGGACAGATGTTGAATGGGTGCCCCATTCTCTGGACATCAACCCACCTGACTTCTAGCTTTTGGATTACCTGAAGAATAGACTGTACCAGGAGAGACCTCAGACTATTGATGACCTCAAAATGCAATTGCAAAAAAACATTAAAGTTATTCCGGTTCAGGAATGCAGCCGAGTTAGTGACAACTTCACGAGCACAATTTGCCAGTGGAATAACTAAATTCCATGTTTCATGAGGACAATAAAAACAAGAATGAAATGATGGACTGAATGGTCTCCTCCTGCACGAAGGTTCCCTGTGTATCGTTGTGTAACGTTTTTTTTAAGAATGGGGAAAAAGGGGGAAGTCTACCAATGTCCAAGTAATAATTCAGACAAAACTACACTGAAATCTCATAACGCCTTGTCCTGCATGTGATTTGTGTATAAAGTCCACTGTGAGCCTTAGATCAATGTAAAAAAAAGTGAAGAAGACAAAAATGCTGCTCCCTATCCTCACCCTTTCTCTTGATTTTCTGAAATATTTTTCTCAATTTATCCCTCTCACATTTTTGCTTCTGTACAATGTATATGACAATGCCTTATAATGTCCTGATGCTTTGGCATGTTACATGTCGGTACACCAAACCAATTTTTCATTTCAATTCGTGAGATGTTACCCTACTAACCTGAGAAGCTCTTTTGGACTTTCTGATTACCAAAAAGAAAATTATTCTCAAAGTCGAGCATTTATGTAATGCACTCATGATTATGGAACATCACACTTTGGTTTTACGAGCAATTCATCAAGGATTATCCAGAATGTGTATTTTTTAATAGAAGCTTTTGAAATGCTGGAATAAGGACATTATATTCTGGAGAGGACATCTGAAATTTCAAAGGAGCTGGAATAATTAGTTGAAAATTTATGCCTTTACTCGAAAAAAAAGTCACCATAAATATTATATTAGCATTGTATCCCATAAATAGAATTGCAGAGATACGAGATTACTTAACACCCACTCATTCATTCGCAAAATAACAATGATCCTCAAAAATGTATCCCAGGCTGCGATGCCGGAGCAGAGGTGGGGTGGGGGGGGAGGAGAATGCCACACCCCCCCCCCACCTGCCTTTTGCCAGGAATGGTGGAGCGATAAGGAAAGTGCCTTATCACGTGGATGCCACAAAAAGTCTGATGACATTGCTGAACTGACAAAGTGTAAGAGGCTTCTAAAATGCATCAGATCCTTTGACTACCAATAATTTTGGCCTTAGAAGTATTTAAGATGTAGACTTCCAAATTTCCTCAAAAGGATATTGTGATTCAAATTTGTCCTGGATTCAGTCAATTGAGGCTATCTTAAATAGCCAAATCACTGCCGCAGGTGGTGCTATTCAAGCTTGGAAAAAAAAATTGCGATTTATTTGTCACGAGCAAATACCACCGATTGCTTCGCTGACGGTAATATAAAGATAAGAAAGAGAAGAGAGGGGAGAGAAAGAGGGGTGGGTAGAGAGAGAGAGGTGGGAGGGTGAGGAGGTGGAGGAGGGAAGAGAGGGAGAGTGAGGAGGGGTGGGGAAAGGGAAGGCAGTGTGAGGTAAGAGGAAGGGAAGGCAGATGTGAGGTGGAGCATTAATTACGATTCATACCGTCTCATCAAAATGATTCTGCAGAGAATAACAGTGAAGATCGAAACAAAATTATTTGTTTCCAAATCATTTCATTCTGGTCATACTATAAATACTGCCCAGACACAAACACCACCCGACATGTCTGGAGATAAACTCCCGTCCAGACAAAAACACCGCCTGGACACGTCCGGAAACAATGACCACCCAACGCGTCTGGAGCCCAGCTGTCTGGAGACAAACATCGCCCGGACACGTCCGGAGACAAACACCACCCGGACGCATCCGGAGCCAAGCCGTCTGGAGACAAACACAGTGTGGACACCTCCGGAGACAAACACCGCCCAGACATAACCACTGTCCAGACACTAATGGAGATAACCACCGTCCAGACATAACCACCATCTGGATATGTCCTGAGACAGAGAAAGAGAGAGGGGTAGAGAGGGAATGGGAGAGAGATGGAGGGGAGAGAGAGAGAGGTGGGGGTAGGGGAGTGAGCAGAGAGAATATCTTATGCTTTATGAACAACTCATATGCACGCGCACGCGCACGCACACACACACACACACACACACACACACACACACACACGATAAATATTAGTGCTTGGCCAATATCGGCAATTTTTCGGTGATCGGCTGATTGGAGTCAGTGTGATTACTGACTACAGTACGTACTGTATATGATCCAAAAACCATGAGTAGCTTCCACCCTTGTTTTGGGTGAATTTCAATGAACAAATTAAAAATCATGTTGCATTTTAGACGTTTCAAAGAGATGTGCTGCCAATCGTCATGTGACGGGTGGCAAAAATTTGGTTCTGTCATTTAGAAAACACATTAATATGGCAAATGGCTCAGAAATCGGGTGTTATAAAATATATTTTGCTTTGAAACTCACAGAGAAACAATACAACCTTTGTTAAGCACTCGGAGTCATGTAAAATAACCAATTTAGAATTGCATGTACCTCCACCTTGGAGCACCTGCTGACTGCGACGGGACACAAACTGTCCCGCTATCAACTGTAGGATGCTTGGCTAGTGGCTTAAGCACTCAAGGAAGAACTTCAATTGAATGGTTGAAAGGGAATGGCTCACTTGGCAAGTGATAGCAATCACTGAACCATCAGATTAAACACACACCTCCCAGAGAAGCCCAAGATATCAATATCTCCAAATTAGACAAATGAACACTTTTTTTTAGCAGTTGGAACTGCTGTTAAGTTCAATTCTGGAGCTTCATTTTTGTAATTCTGCTCAGTTTAAGAGATTCACGAGGTTATGGCATGTGGGGAAATGAAATAAAGCCACGAACGCTGGCGTCTCCGGGCATTTATAAACATTGAAATCTATCTAGCGATTCGTAGGTATGATGATCAGGCATTCGATGATATGAGTGAGGAAAGTGAAAAAACAAAAAAACATTATCGCAAAGAAATTGTTGCGGCCTGTTCCAAGTCAAGGGGCCAAAAAACATGGCGGCTTCAAACCCCAGCAAGGTAACACAAGAAACGTCTTAAGACCCCGTAGAGAGTGAGGTAGCTGAGGATGCGCCTGATAAAGGATATAATTAAAGAAGGCCGTTAATTGTCTTCAAAAGGGGTGTTTTAATGAACCCAAACACCCAATTGTCACTCATGCACTTCCTTGGAGTTCCCTTTGTTGGCACGCAAAGTTTCAAGCTGTTAGGTTTCATGGTTTTGGAGTTATGGAGGAGACACACACACACACACATATTGACATTTATTAGTATAGATATGTACTTCCGGTGGCATTATATGCTGTACATTTTTACTTGTGCTACTTTTAATGTTGTCTTCATTGATATTTTCTGTGAACTTCTCAAAGTGGTGTTTTCATTCATGTGCGTCTGCTTTATGATCTTCACATTCTGCAAAGAAAGTGTAGAAATATCCATTCATGTTGAGCGTGGCATGGTCATGTCGGTGAAATTTCCACAAGATCATACTGCTGCATCTCTGGAAAAGACTGCTAATATGTGGAAATTTTGGGGAGGGGGGGGGGGGCAGTGGGAATCCCAGATGAAACGCCAAACTGATCATTAGCAAACGGTGATGTTTGTGTTTACGACATTTTGACCGCGATCAGATGATGCCTGATGGACACACCAGCGGAGATCAAACCTATTTTGCTTGGAACAAGAGTGGGAAATCTGTGATTCAAAGCATATAGAGGGATGATGATGCAGTACCCATGATGCAGTGCTTGGGCACCAAATTGGTTGCCAAGCTAAGCAAGCAAGAAAAGGTAAACAAGACCTAACAAGGCCAAAAAATTAGCATAACCTTCCATTGTAGTAAGTCAGAATCATGAGATAAACGTGCTAGATTGAAGAGCTACTGATGCCATCGTTACCAGGGATGTGAATACAACCAACGTGGCGGCAGGCATGGCATTATGGGATAGCTCTGAAAACCCTCTAATGGGTGCATATATGATATCATAACTTGTATGTAAGTACAGTCTGTACACTATAAACGATGGTGAATGGAAGTACTCATTTAGTCATCTTGCATGAAAACCCAACTGGAAGTGTCTTATTTCTTTCTTTTTTTTGCCCTCAAAGAAATTCAGCCCTCCCCTTCGCCCCATCCCAGCCCTTCTACCATTCCTTTGGCAATAATGCAATGCCCCCCTGTTGGTTAGGGCAGGAATTTAGAATTTGTTCAAGGTGCCGGCAATAGCTCACCTAATCTTTGCAAAGAACCCTGTGGGATATTGAAGGAAATTCTGCCCCCCCACTTGCCCTTCTGTCACTCTCTCATCTCAGGGGAATGACCTTTGAACAACAAGAGTGAGTTGACTATGCTCTTACAGAGAAAAATACACATATGTTCGGTGAGGGATTAGAACATTTATTTTCCCTAAGGTTTTATCGTCAAACAGAAGACCAAATACTGCAATGGTGTCATCAGGAGGAACCTGCATAGGATTTGGGTTTCAGCCGCTACTCCACGACCCTCAAGTCCATCCAGG
>CM068952.1:142885906-142900750 GCA_035128595.1 Eptatretus atami
AAGAAGCTGAATAATCATAATTAAAATATGAAATGGTAGTCGTTTAACTTAATCTTATACAACTTAAAGTCCAGAAAGATACACTATATAGCCTTTATCAGAGGTAACATATTACAAGCTCATAAACTTTGGGAAGAAAGAAGGGAGAGCAGATAAATAATTCAAACAATTAAACCCTTGGACACCTGGGGTTGTGGAAATGAAAGAACTGCTCATTTCAATAAAAATCCAGATGTGTTGCCCCTCGTGAGAAATAAACACAGAGATGAATCAAGGCGAAGCACCTGTTTTCCTTATGGAATTCTGCACTAAATTATACATCATCTGCACAGACGCTACATAGTGAAGTATGATCTACCCCCACCCCACAACCCCCAAACCCCAAGCCAAATTTCCGGTTGCAGCCTTGTAGGTTCATGTCCAGGTCTTGGCTATTCAAAGGCTGGCAGGATGGCCTTACGCACACTCATCTCTAATGTGGTAGCATTTGCTGGTGTATGTTAAAGATCCCACAGTGTCTTTCAACTGCCATTGTGTGTCAGCATCATGGCCAAATTGCAAACTCCTGTGCTGTCTAGCCTGGGTTCGAATCCTGACCCAGCCATAAACTGTCATCCCATTGTTTCACAGGCAGGGTGGTTCATAATGTGTGTGTGTTGTCTCTCGAACGGACGTTAAACTGGGTGTCCCGTTTGCCGGCATTAGTTGGTAGACGTTAAAAGAAACCCACGGTGTCCTTCGTGAAGAGTAGGTGAGCTATCACCGACATCATGAACAAATAATAAATTTTGCCATAATCTGCAGAGGGCATCGCATCAAGTGGCACAACAGCACCCTCAGCCAATGATGCTACCCTGCAGACACATGCTGGATACGAAAGAAGAAGAATAAGAAGATGGGCTTTCAAAATATCCTGGGCCTTACCTGAAAGCAGTGCTGTTGGTGTTGAAACATCCTATATATTTCCCTCCAGATTCATTAGTTTTCCAGATTGCCAATTCTTAGCCCGCTGACACATTTCTTTCCACATTGCAGATTGCAATTGACCTAAGTGGGCTGTGTTGGTAAAATGGAGGTGGAATGTAAGGGAGTTGGGGGGGGGCAGGAGAAGATCCATCTGGTGATAAAGTTTTTGCCACTTGAAGAAATTGCAGCACAAAGACATGAAAGATCAAACTTCTTCACCTTCCCTCTGATGAAGGGATTTCAGAGAGAGAACTTTTCAGAGTGAAACACACCGACGCTGCTAATGGCGTCATTGCCCCAAAAACGTAAACATTGGCTCATGCACTATGTCGAAGACCCATCATTTTTCAGATAGTTGAATCCCAATCGAAGTGTGTTCACGTTTTATAATTATGCTCCAGGAATATATAAGATGCATTCGAGGTTTGAATGTTCTTTAGTGTTTCCTTGGAGGTAAGATTGGGAGGCTTGAGATGCCAGACGTGGTGGCATTATGGTTATAGTGGCCACCCTGAGTGTGGGGGGTCGGCGGCTCGAACCGTTCGAACCCGAACCAGGCTGAGTCATAGCAAAGACTTGGAAATCTCGATTCACACTCAGCATTTAGAGGTTAGGGTACAGATAAACCTTGTGGGTTGGTATCTTATTGGGGAGCAGAGGGGAGTGGAAGAGACCAAGATTTGTACAAATTTTCACCACTGAATGCAGAGAGAAAAATGATATTATCTTCCTGTGTAGCCAGCACTCAGAGCACCCAGAGTGCACTGGGAAGTTTCACGTCACTTCCTCCAAGGTCAATGGTTCAGCTTGTCTCATGTTAAAAGTCAAGGCCCTGTAGAAATGTGATGATTAAAGGTGCTGGACTTTTTAAACACCCGTCATACACAGCAAGGGCAGGAAACTTTTTTACAAACCAAATGATCAATCGAAACGTCTTTTCCAACTTTTCAAATATGTTATACGATAATAAATAAATAATGTGACGCAGTTTGACCAATGCATAGAAAGTCCAAGGCTGAATACTAATAACCCTCAAGCAACCCAGTTTGTTATTAATGTTTTCACACCACGTTCAGGTCCTTGTAGAACTTTGAAATACCATACTCGTACTATTCGCTTCTACCTTGTTCCTTCCTTTTCACACTGCCCTCTCTCTCTCTCTGTCGTTTGAAATGTCACCCTATATGGGCATTACATCATATTACAAATATGGGGAAAGGAGGAAACTGGGTGAGGGAGAGCTGGGTGAGGAAGCAATGTTTATTCAGTGTTTATTATCTGCACAGCCTGTGGTTGGTGGTGGCATCATTTTGTTGCGGCACAGCTGTGCTGCTGATGCAGTTCCCTCCATCACTAGTACACCAGAACTCAATTCGCCGACCTCAGAAGGATGGCAGGCTGGGTCAACCCACGTAGTGTTAATTCAACGAAAAAAAACAGGGGCTCGAACTCAAGAACCTAAGATCCTAAGCCCGCCACCCTAACCGCAAAGCCAACACCAGGCTTTATTCAATGGCATCTAATTGATACTCCCAAAACAGGTATCACTGACTCATTGGTCCCTGTGAGCCACGTGATTGAGACTTGACAAGAACCATCAATGTTATGAAGCTGGTCTAATACACATGGAGATTTTTAAATCACAAGTGCCATGAAAAATTCCCATGTGATGAAGATTGTGGAAAGAGGGAAAGGAAAGGAAAACCAAGCTGTCCCATCTTTGAGTACTGCACTGGGCCAAGGGAGGCGTTTGACATGAGAGCACATCGATGTACCATTATCTTTAAGGAGTGTCGGTTCTGCCCAATGGGTTTCCTGGGACGGGTCATGCTGGGTGCTTCGCCATTGCATTCCTTTCAGTCAGTCAGTACAGAAACTTGTAATTTGTTCATGGTGTCGGCGATAGCTCGCCTACTCTTTGCGAAGCACACCGTGCAGGATCTTTACGTTCCACCAGACGAGACAGTTTGACGTCCATCTGATGGATGGCACACACATTGGTGGCTCGCCCCACGCGTGAAACACCAGGGTGACAGTTTATAGCTGAGTCGGGATTTGAACCCAGGCTGGACAGCTTAGAGGTGAACTTTGCAGAACTTTAGCCTCTCCTACCAGCTTATTGGCATTGCACAAGTTATTTAATAAGTTCCACTAGCTTTTGTTGACATTGGCTTTATTGGTCCAATAGACAAGGAATTTGTTCCAGGAGCTTATGGACAAATTATTCAGAGGTTTGTAAAAGGAGGAAAGTGAGGACCAGGGGGACAGGGGAGGGGTGGGGGAGGAGGAGGAGGAGGGGATTAATAAATAACTTCTGAATGACGTGTCGACAAAGCACAGGAAAGAGGGGGTAAAGGATGAGTACTCAGGTTATTTTGCATTGTGTGTGTCGATGGTTGTTATCGGGTTTCAGAGGTGGTTCGGAGCCCTACCAGGTCTCGAAGTATCCACCTTTGTGTGTGTCAGTGTGTGTGTGTGTTTTTTAGTGTGCATATATGTTTGTGTATGTGTGTGTGTATGTGTGTGCATGCAAGTTGCTGTTGTTGGATGCTATCACCACACATGGGTAGGTTTCAGGAGGTGGAACACACACACACACACACACACACACACACTGATTTAACAAAAACTTCATTCTGTTAGATGGGCCTAGCGGAGAATATCCTGAGCAAAAAGAGAAAACTATAAACTTTCCCAATACCCCACTGCCATCACCAATCGGTACCTTTGCTGTGGGTTTTTGGTCTGTTCTGCATGAGGAAAGCACTAAACATCCCTCACCACACCAGGCACACACAAAATGTGTTTCATAAAGCCTCGCGTGAGGTGTGCACGTAAATCTCTCTCTCTCTCTCGGGAGGCCTGCAGCGCACAAGGAGGCACATGCCCGGGTTTGGCAGATGTTTCAGAGCTCAGGGAGAGCCACGGGTGTCATGCATAGAAAATGGCCGCCTGGCTACCAGCTGTGACACCTTTTCAGTGCAGACAGGTGCCTGCAATTCTGAGCTTCAGATGAATTGTGAAACAGGATCAAAAACGCAGGTGACATCAAACCTCAAAACTGCCAACGACTCTGGCACAGGTGAGCAAACGTCAATTAATCCCTCTCTCAATTCGCATAATCAGCCAGCACTGATCACCTTTGCTTGCACACACTTGCGGTGAGGCTTACACCATATCTGGGATCATTGGCAACAATCTGGAAAGCACTGCTCTCTAGTAGTATTAAAAAAGAAAACAAGAAAAATAGCAATCAGAGATTGCAGACACTCGCCAGGACTTGTTTTGTGTGGCGTTTGTGTACTGGTGTGTTTAGTCACCTTATTTTAGTTTGTCAACTGTCACTTTATAACTGCTGGCAGTGATGACCGGATACCAAGACATTCCGCTTTGATTGGACACCTGACCCTGACCCATGACGTTTTTATATTATTATTCAATTTAATTTAGAATGGGATTAAAATAAATTCAATTCAAATCAAATGGAAGACCAAACAGGTACAGTCCTGCATTGGAGTCGTCAGAGAGAACCCAAACAAGCAAAAAGCAAAGATGAAGTCATCAAAAGGAACCTGGATAGGATTCGCATTTCAGCTGCTACTCCTCTACTTTCAAACCCATCCAGGCACAGCCAAGTGAGCATTGTTCAAAAAACAACAAAATAAAACTAGAAGGGCACTCGGTAAACGCATACCTCGGCCACGCAATGCCTGATCCACGAGAACATTTCTGGCCCAATACGTTTTTGAGATATCGTGCTATATATATCGTTTTTTTGAGATATCGTGCTACATAAATCGTTTTTGAGCTCTGTCTCTCAATGGTGAAGAAGCACTTTAAAAATTCTGGTAGTCGATCCGGATCCGGATCTTCACCAAATCGAATCAGTTCGTCCTTGTCACACACCGAACCTGTCCTCAAATTTAATTCGGATCTCTCCACAACTTTTTTGAGATATCCTGTACACAAACAACAGACAGCAAACAGACAGACAAACAGACAGGAAGGGATGAAAAATATAACCTCTTCACCTTCGGTGGCAGAAGTAAAAATTTATTGTAAAATGAAAGACCAGGATCAGTTCAAGCAATTTAAACCAGCCGTGGTATCATTGGATAACGATTCAGTAAGGTAATAGGATAATTTTGTGCAGTAAATCATCATAATATAATGGGGTAAGCCTGGAACTTCTAACACACTTTTCTCCGAACATATTCTGTTATACTTCCGAAATCTTCACATTGTGTGTTCCATGTTTAACGCAGGTGATAGCGGATTCAAAAAATCGAATATCATAATCATAATCATAATATAACGGGCGTAAGCCTGGAACTTCTAACACACTTTTTCCAACATATTCTGTTCATACTTCTGAAATCTTCACATTATGTGTTCCATGTATTTACGCAGGTGATAGCGGATTAAAAAAAATCGAATATCATAATCATAATCATGATATAACGCGTAAGCTGGAATCTAACACATTTTCTCCAACAATTCTGTTCATACTTCGAAATCTTCACATTATGTGTTCCATGTATTTACGCAGGTGATAGCGGATTCAAAAATCGAATATAGATATAATTTTCAAGAGAGAATTGATGACGTCACAATCAGCAGCGTTCGGTTGCAAACCGACGGCGGGTCCCAGAGACTGCTTTACTTAACTAAGTCCATGAGTTCAGGATGTTTGTTCAACTCAGCATTTATGACTTTTATCCTGCCATGTTGTTAATCTGCTGATGGAGGTAATATAGAAACGAGGAATATGTCAAGTCGTTCGTGTTACTCATCCGGCACTAGTGTCAAGGACAACAATCTAAAGCGACCGGTCTCAAACCTCCCATGGGCACCAGACACGCCACCAATATGAGTGAGCTGTTGAATGCGGCGCAAAACATCCAAAGAAACTACCGTGACCGAGTATTGTGATCCATCCTGTCCCTCATACCCGTCGTAGACAGGTATCTGCCAGTAAATAAGAATGGTCCTTGCAAAAAAAGAACCAAAAATAAAAAAATACCTTACCTTGCTCTGATTTCATCCTTCAATGTGTACCAGCTGAATTTGGGGCAAATTCCTTGATCCATGTTCAATGACTGACATTCACTTTTGTTTGGACGTTGCTATCTGCCTGAACTGTGTCTGTTCTGTTAAAGTTCTTTTTATTCCCTGAATTCAATGCATTGTAACTTGTAAGCCAGTCAGAATTCGAGCAAATCTGGTCCAGAGCCTCCAACCACTTGCAGAGAAATGCAATGAAAGTCAGACATTGAAAAAGGCAATTTGACCAAGCAAATCTATGCTGTGCCTTGACCCCAGTGTTCAAAAGCAATTCGCATGAGTTTCTAAGAAGTGATATGATGAAGACTACAAAACCGGAAAAGAGCAAAGATTTTCTTGGGGAGGAAAGTTAGGGTGAAAAGGGGGAGTAGTGGCGGCAAAAAGGGAGAGTAGTGGGGGCAGTGCTTCCTCATCTCATAAAATGTATTTTTGTTGCTTTTCCTGTGTATTTATCCAATCAATTAATTGATTTATTTCCTTGTTTGTTTCGAGATATCTCGGGCTCGTGAAGGAGCTTGGATATAAATCACATGCACTTCGAGGTAATTAGGAGTCATTAATGTACTTTCACCTGGATTGGAAGGACATTTGTCGTCGACAAGTGAGCAAATGAACATGGTATATACGATTGTATTCTGCGATCACAGGATCATGAGCCAATGCTCAGATGGGAATGTCATGTGAGCGTTTTGCTCTGATGAAGGGTTAACGTTCGAAACGTCGGCTTCTCCTTGCATCCCAGGTCGGTTAGCACACCTCAATCAACGTCCTGTGGATTCCATCTTTTATTCTACCTGTTCACCGATGCAGATCGCCACTGTACTCCACGATCAAGACTAGTTACTCATTAAATTTGGCTCAAATCATCATTGGCTGATTCTGCGTTAAATTCAGTGAACAGTTGGTATTGTGATAGTTTTTTTTTTTTCATTAAGCTGTCTAACTTCCATTATGGGGTCTGACTTAGCTTGAACGAGTGTTTGAGCAAACTGGAAGACTGTGCCACATCCGAGAGCATTCTGTCTTTCAGGTGAGGATGTTAATCCATCTCTCCCATCTACGCTTGAGTTGCGATTGTGAAAGATCATAGTGTCTTTTGAAAACAGTTGGCCATTGTGTACCGATAGTCTGGTAAAATGTACCTGGAGTTACCTGCGTGATTAGCACTGTCTGAAAAAGATGGGAGTGCTGTGCAGGAATGATTGGCCAAATGGCTTCTTTCTGTGTCTTGCATTTTATACACATGAGATGTTGTTTTGAGGATGTGTGCCTTTTAGAACTTCAATAATAATCGATGAGCTCTCGTGGACTGTTTGCTGCAATATTAATGAGCTACACCTGAAGTTCTTGGTGGTTTTGCACAGCTTGATGACATTCATAGGATGGCTTTTTAAAATTTCGTCTGGCCCATGCTCAGCAGGTGTATTACCATGTGAATTTGGAGGTCCTTGCTTTGTCACAATATCCTCTGCCTGATAAAAACAAAACTCCAAAAAACAACTGATTGGCAATCCAAGTCTGTGCAGACAAAATGATCCTGCAAAACACCTACATGACAATTTCCTTATTACACATTGTTTAGTGAATGAATATCTTCCTGGGATTTTCTCCTTTATACGGTTTGCTAGTTGCATGGACGATATCTTGGAGTGTGCCTGGAATGCTTTCAAAGCTGATCTTTCATAAAGTACTGCACTGAATTTCACGGCTGAGCATTGAGCCTGAAAATTTGAAGGTTAACAAGGAGAGTTAGAATGAAAAATGTTTGCATCCTAAAGGTTCTGGGGAGGTTATAAGTGTGACAGAGCAAGGGAAGCAAAACCAGAAAAGGCAGTATCAATCAAAGAGATCAACATATCTTGTTCCTATGTTTTTTGTTGCAAGTGTCAATGATGCTGGGAGCTGGGAACTCCACAACATCCACAATTGAAGTTGTAAAGTTGTAGTACCAGCCCTTAGGGAAGAGCAGTACTCCATTTGGCTTTTCATGTTGATGAGGCTATAATGGCCACAATTATTCCCACCTCGTGTGTTTGGCCGGGGAAAGATATTGGCCCAAGTCTTTCATGAACCACCTGGCCTGGCCCGACATTCGACAAAATAGGTTAGAGCAGGAATTTGGAATTTGACCAGGTTGGCGGCGATAGTTCACCCACTCTTCGCAAAGGACACCATGAGATCTTTAATGTCCACCAACTAATGCTGGCAGATGGGACGCCCAGTTTAATTTCCATCCGAGGGACGGCACACACATTGATGAATCACCCTGCCTGTGAAACACCGGATGACACTTTACATCTTGCCCCTGATGCAAAGCCAGTCTTGACAGTTCAGAGGCCACTATGCATACCTCAAGGGCCTAGGTTTCCTGGCAGCCCTTTTTGGTTTTACATAATTTCTAATGATCTAATTGTTTAACGAATGACCATTTAGTTCATGGAAAGGCCTTACAGGTCGTGCAAAGTTGATTTACCAAGAAAAGACTTAGCATGATCAATAATACAGTCTATGGTGAGCTTTGGTGGCCAGAATGTTCATAAAATAGAGATTGGTCGTAAAATAGAGATCGTGGCTGGAATAAGGTTGCAAAACTTACCAACAGTCATAAAACAGAGGCAACCATAAGTCGACATCATGTGCAATAATAATTTCATGAAGATTGAGTGGAATTGCTTTTTAAAGTAATGAATGATTTTAGGACAAAAGGTTTCACCTTCACTGCTAAAAAAAATTTTTGAAGTTAGAAATTTTTTTTTTTAAACGAAAAGTTTTCTTCAAACAAGAAAACCATAAGAAAGTATTTCTTGTAGCTAGAAACATCAGAGAGGAAGGAAGGGATTGGGGAGTTGGGGAAGTGATGGAGAGACAAATTGTATTGTGACGGCACTTTCTTTCACAACTAAAGAAGTTGCCCATGAAACTGCCTGAAAGAAAGGACTGTCGACAATCATTACAAAGAGAAATGTTGAACGGACTCCACTTGGAGGAATCGTGTTCCACATACACCAACACTTTCGAGGGATGTTTAAAAAGCAGGCACTGCTGCTCAATCATCCAAGTTCAAATTGTTACAGCAGAAAGTGTAACAACTGGGGGAGGTAAATAGGCTTTTCCAGAGAAAAAGACAGATCTGTGATGTGGTTAAGGAAATTGAGAGGTCTCCCTGGCGGATTCCATGGAGCACTGAGATTGAGAGCCTCTCAAGAAGAACAAGTCACGGAGAAGGACTAATTATATTCGAAGAGAAAGGACGAGTCAGGGCTTTCAGGCTTTAATAAATTGTTGAGCAAATCAGGAAGCCACAATGTTTCAAAATCACGAGAATTGTCTGATATGGCCTGTGCCTGTGCGTGGAGATGATGACTGCTCTTCCGAGTAACCAGAAAGGAAATGATAAGCAGTGGAGGTAATAATTACTGAAAATGCAGGTATTCATGCCATGAGGGATAGGAATATAGAGGGCTATACTGTACAACAATTTGGGTATGAATTCATGTGATATCTTTGAGACTTTTTTTTCTGGAGTTTGGTTTTAATAGTGATCGTTAACCTGAAAACTCGTGCATGGACTGAGTTTTTACCTCCACCACCGAAGATGAATGTAGGTTATGTATTCACCAATGTATGTCTGTTTGTTTGTTTGTTTGTCGGCAGGATATCTCAAAAAGTTATCCACGGGTGTGGTGTGTACTACAGGGACGAATTTAATAGATTTTGGTGAAGATCTGGATCCCGATCTTGAATTCTTTCCGTGATTCTTCACCATTGAGAAATAGCATTTGCACTCCGGATACCGTAAAACACTTCATTCTGCAAAACACACAAAAAAACGCAAATAAAACTGAAAACCCACTTCGTGGGAGTCCCTCTTGTGCAGTAGCCTTTCACAGGGCAGCTCACGGATGACAGTATTGGGGCAAAGCCTTTCGGACTCTCATTCTTTGTTGATAGGAAGAAAAGCACATGGTAACTAACCTTCCTGGGTTGGGTTACAGTGGTGTTTGTCAGGGAGGTGCTAAGGTGTCGTCTACCAGACAGCGGTCCCTTCAGGTGGGTGCCTGGAAAGAGAGGATGATCACCTGTCTCTGCTAGAAGTTGCAAGTGTTTGTGGATGGACTGACAGAGGGACGGACGACACGCCATCCCGTAAGCTCCTCGGAAATAAGTTCCAGGTGAGCTAAAAATGGTACCATTGGAACGCTAACAGTCCATTTACTTGGAATAAAAATTTGTGTCCTCTTAATGAATAAAGAGTGCTTGGTTAATAAAAGCCTTCCTCTCTGTGATTGAAGAGAAGAAGCGAAGGGATGCGAACTTAAACCAGTGGTACCACCAGTAACACTTATTATTCTATGACAGCAGAAACCCTTCAGGGCACAGAAAGAGCACACAAAATTATATATTGGATTCGCTAGATATCCCTTCTTGTCGGGTTTTCCGTCTGTCTGTCTGTGTGTGTGTGTGCGTGTGTCTGCAACGCGAGGCTCCACAGCACAAACAGCAAACCGATTTCGATGAAACTTGGCGAACAGGTGCCATATGCGCTGGGAATGTGCGCGTTTGAGTTTCGTTGTTAAAGCACCCACCGTTGCTATGCAGCGGCCGAAAACCGCACGTTCACTATTTTCAATACTTGTCCTACAGTTTTGAATGTGGAGAAACGAGACTTCGGAATTAAACACTTCGGGATTTTTGAAAATTTTACTCGAGCTGATTTTTGATTGAGGTTTTATTTTTCAAATGGTAGTCCTTCAAAATAGGGTGTCTATTTACCGTCATTTAATGTGTGTATACAGTGTTTGTAAGGAACTACACCGTCGTTCCACCTTCGATCTCTCCTCGATCCAAACGTTATTGACCAAAGTGAAAAAGGATCCAAAATAAATGGAATCACCGGCATTTCTGCTTTGTGGATTTCTAATAATATGGTATATAAATTAAGTTATGTGGAATTTGAAAAACATCTTTTAAAAAAAAATTCTACACCCCCCGTTATGTTATCGTCCGCTACACACCAGGTTCATCAAAAACAACCGACAGGAATCTTCTCGCGTCCTACGGTCTGGTTCGTATTTCCTGAACATCTGTTGTTCTGTTTATGGTTATTTTTTCTTTCTCTCTCTCTCTTCACGTCACGTTACGTTTTGTTTCGTGTTGTTCTGACGTCCACTCTGTTTGCCGTCATCTGAGGTAATGTCACAAAAATAATGACACATTTTATTTTTACTTAATTCGTCCTAATTACTCGAGCGATTTTTGATTTAGGTTTATTTTTCAAATGGTAGTCCTTCAAAAATAGGGTGTCTATTTACCGTCATTTAATGTGTGTATACAGTGTTTGTAAGGAACTAACACCGTCGTTCCACTTCGATCTCTCCTCGATCCAAACGTTATTGACCAAAGTGAAAAGGATCAAAATAAATGGAATCACCGGCATTTCTGTCTTTGTGGATTTCTAATAATATGGTATAAATTAAGTTATGTGGAATTTGAAAAACATCTTTAAAAAAAAAATTCTACACCCCGTTATGTTATCGTCCGCTACACCCCAGGTTCATCAAAAACCGACCAGGAAGTCTTCTCGCGCTACCTACGGTCTGGTTCGTATTTCCCTGAACATCTGTTGTTCTGTTTATGGTTATTTTTTCTTTCTCTCTCTCTCTTCACGTCACGTTACGTTTTGTTTCGTGTTGTTCTGACGTCCACTCTGTTTGCCGTCATCTGAGGTAATGTCAACAAAATAATGACACATTTTATTTTTACTTAATTCGTCCCTAATTTATCGAGCCGATTTTTGATTAGGTTTTATTTTCAAATGGTAGTCCTTCAAAAATAGGGTGTCTATTTACCGTCATTTTTTTGAGGAGTGCCAGTTGGCAAAATACGCAATAGGAAAATCTTGCCAGGCGGAGGAACAATTGTATGTGAACCAATACGTGTTGGCATGAATTTTCGTCGGTGGATCGGTCAGATGAAAAGCATCGTATCCAGCGCTTCGATCCTAGCGGTCCCTCGTCGCCTACCGCTGTTGGTAGTCGATCCAGTCGAAAAAAAAAAATTCGAAAAAATTAAAAATATTTTTTTGATCTACCCTTATTATCAGTATTTCCGTCGATATGTGTGTTGGTAGTCGATCTAGTCGAAAAAAAAATTTTTTTTCAAAATGTTTTATTTTGAGATTTGTTCTACCCTTATTTCAGTATTTAAAATGGCGATTTCAGTTAATACAATGGCGATTTCGATGAAACTTGGTTGGTAGGTTCATACCATGACCTAGTTGTGTGCAAATGAGAACCGTTGCTATGGACACCACAGTTGCCTAGCAACGGACTTTGAAATTTTTGAAAAATCATTAAAAAATATATTTTTTCGAAAATCAAAAATCGGGCCACAGACGACGGTGGGCAGTACATTCAGCATATTGTCAAAATTTCCAGCCGGATCCTATGAAAACTGTCAGAGAAGATAGACTTTGAATGAACCCTGGTCGAAAACAATAAAAAAAACGAAGTTCGTTTATATCTCAGAGACTATGAGTCAGAACAGTCTGAAGACACGGTGGTTCACGAGCGGTATTTGAGATGTAGATTGTTTCAGAAGTCAAGGATGAGACAATGTGATAATTTTGACCAAGTTATAAAAATGATCAACATGATGTGGTACGAGTGACAGGTTATTAGCTGCAAAATGTCGAAAACCGGTTTCGTTCAACAACTTAAAATTTGACCTTTGCATTACTTTAAAGGTCCCAAACAATGTTGTGGACATTAAAATAAGGAAACAGGATACGTGCTATAGCTTAATGGAGTTAGTTCTCGAAGAAGGTCGAAACCCTGTTCGATTCCCACAACTTTGAAAATTTGACCTTATTGAACTTTAAAGGTCAAGGTCAGGATTATGACCTTTGGTGCAAAACTTCCTCTGGAACATTCCAGGAACAATATAATGTCATATAGGCTATATTGGCATTTCACACTCCTCGGATTATCCATACTTTGATGAAATCAGCGTAAAAACAAACTTGTAGGGGGCGCCACGGGCAAGGTGTTCGAGATAGAGAAAATGGTTCAAGACTTAGGTGGGAATGACCTCAAGATTATGCATGAAAAATATTGTCATCCTAGCTCTCAAAGTTTGGGGGGTCTCTGATTTTTATGTCAAAATTCGAAATTTTCTAAGTTCATGACCTTGTGACCTTGACCTTGTGACCTTGACCTTGGGACTAAAATGAAAAATCGAGCTCTGTGGGGCTTATTGGGCTAACACAATTACCGAAACCCCTGCCAGATTCGACAACCCTCGGAGAGATGGATTTTTGTCAAAATCCAATGTTCTAAGTTCGTGACTTGTGACCTTGACCTTGGGACGAAAATGAAAAATCGAGCTCCGTGGGGCTATGCAGGTGCCATTGGGCTAACCAATACCGAACCCCTGCCAGTTTCGACAAACCTTAGGAGAAGATGCAAATTGAAATTGGCTACCCCCTAAAAACCAATTCGCAATTTTCTAAGTTCGTGACCTTGTGGCCTTACCTTGGGACGAATGAAAAATCGAGCTCTGTGGGGCTATGCAGGTGCCATTGGGCTAAGCAAATACCGAACCCCTGCCAGATTTGACAAACCCCTCGGAGAAGAAATTTTTTTATGTCAAAATCGCAATTTTTAAGTTGTGACCTTGTGACCTTGACCTTGGGACGAAAATGAAAATCGAGCTCCGTGGGGTATGCAGGTGCCATGGGGGCTACACAAATACCGAAACCCTTGTCAGATTCACAAAACCCCTGGAGAAGATGCAAATTGAAATCGGTACCCCTAAAACACATGTTTTTTGGCGTGGCTCCGCCATAATGGGCGACCAGCCCATTTTCAGGAAAACACAACAGATCATGATATAAACTCCCACAAAATTTCATCAGGATCGGATCAAAACCCACGGAGCTATGCTCGGGACAGAGACAGACAGACAGACAGACAGATACAGACATACATCAGACAGACAGACAGACAGACACACAAAAATAACGAATATAGTGGTCACTTATATTTTTCATGAAAATATTTTTTCGTGAACCAATATACATGAACTGGTATGGTAGGTTCATGGTATGTCCTAGTTATGTGTGAGAAAGAACCGTTGCTATGGACCCTCCGTTGCCTAGCAACGGCCGAAAACCTCTAAATGTGGGGTATTTTAACGAAAACAATCTGCAGCATTAACCCTTGAAGCTAGAATCATGAATTTTCTTGTGCTTAATCCTCAGGTCATTCCCATCGAACGGGCCCATCGCGTCAGGTTCTATTTGGTAGTCGACTACCCATGTCCGCCTACCGACTTGTCTGTCTGTTTTATGTCTTTTTATCGCCTACAGGTCACAATTTTAAACCGATATTCACTAAACTTCACTGCATGTAAGAGTTTGTCATAAGGAAGAAGGCTGTCGTTTTTGAGGTCAAAAGGTCAAAAGACAAACATAGGCCAAAGGTCAACAACTTTAGTGAGATTTCTAAAATCCTCAATTTTCATCCGATTGAATTGAAATTTGAAGAGGATTTATAGTTCAGGTCACTGAATTCAACCAGCCAATTATTTTTGAGGTCAACATCGCCAAAAGGTCAACATAGGCCGGATTTCTAAAATTGTCAATTTTCATCCGACTCACTTGAAATTTGAAGAGGAGTTGCAGATTTGGTCATTTAATCCAACCACCAATGTTTTTGAGGTCAAATTTGTTTTATGGATTTTGCAAGTACCGTGCTCTGCATGACGTCTTCTTCTTGTTTGCTTGTCTGTTTGTTTGTCTATCTCTGTGCAGGA
>CM068952.1:142900775-142917742 GCA_035128595.1 Eptatretus atami
CTTTCTCTCTCTCTCTTCACGTCACGTTACGTTTTGTTTCGTGTTGTTCTGACGTCCACTCTGTTTGCCGTCATCTGAGGTAATGTACAAAAAATAATGACACATTTTATTTTTTACTTAATTCGTCCCTAATTTACTCGAGCCGATTTTTGATTAGGTTTATTTTTTCAAATGGTAGTCCTTCAAAAATAGGGTGTCTATTTACCGTCATTTTTTATTGAGGAGTGCCAGTTGGCAAAATACGCAATAGGAAAAATCTTGCCAGGCGGAGGAACAATTGTATGTGAACCAATACGTGTTGGCAATGAATCTTCGTCGGTGGATCGGTCAGAATGAAAAGCATCGTATCCAGCGCTTCATCCTAGCGGATCCCTCGTCGCCTACCGGCTTTTGGTAGTCGATCCAGTCGAAAAAAAAATTCGAAAAAAATTAAAAAATATATTTTTTTGATCTACCCTTATTATCAGTATTTCCGTCGATATGTGTGTTGGGTAGTCGATCTAGTCGAAAAAAAAATTTTTTTTTAAAAATGTTTTATTTTGAGATTTGTTCTACCCTTATTATCAGTATTTAAAATGGCGATTTCAGTTAATACAATGGCGATTTCGATGAAACTTGGTTGGTAGGTTCATACCATGACCTAGTTGTGTGCAAATGAGAACCGTTGCTATGGACACCACAGTTGCCTAGCAACGGGACTTTGAAATTTTGAAAAATCATTAAAAAATAATTTTTTTCGAAAATCAAAAATCGGCCACGAGCGACGTGGGCAGTACATTCAGCCATATTGTCAAAAATTTCCAGCCGGATCCTATGAAAACTGTCAGAGAGATAGACTTTGAATGAACCCTGGTCGAAAACAATAAAAAAAACGAAGTGTTATATCTCAGAGACTATGAGTCAGACAAGTCTGAAGACAACGGTGTTCACGAGCGGTATTTGAGATGTAGATTGTTTCAGAAGTCAAGGATGAGACAATGTGATAATTGACCAAGTTATAAAAATGATCAACATGATGTGTACGAGTGACAGGTTATTAGCTGCAAAATGTCGAAAACCCGGTTTCGTTCAACAACTTAAAAAATTTGACCTTTGCATACTTTAAAGGTCCCAAACAATGTTGTGGACATTAAAATAAGGAAACAGGATACGTGCTATAGCTTAATGGAGTTAGTTCTCGAAGAAGGTCGAAAACCCTGTTCGATTCCCACAACTTTGAAAATTTGACCTTATTGAACTTTAAAGGTCAAAGGTCAAGGATTATGACCTTTGGTGCAAAACTTCCTCTGGAACATTCCAGGAACAATATAATGTCATATAGGCTATATGGCATTTCACACTCCTCGGATTATCCATACTTTGATGAAATCAGCGTAAAAACAAACTTGAGGGGGCGCCACGGGCAAGGTGTTCGAGATAGAGAAAATGTTTCAAGACTTTAGGTGGGAATGACCTCAAGATTATGCATGAAAAATATTGTCATCCTAGCTCTCAAAGTTTGGGGGTCGTCTCTGATTTTTATGTCAAAATTCGAAATTTTCTAAGTTCATGACCTTGTGACCTTGACCTTGTGACCTTGACCTTGGGACTAAAATGAAAAATCGAGCTCGTGGGGCTATTGGCTAACCAAATACCGAAACCCCTGCCAGATTCGACAACCCCTCGGAGAAGATGGATTTTTATGTCAAAATCCAATGTTCTAAGTTCGTGACCTTGTGACCTTGACCTTGGGACGAAAATGAAAAATCGAGCTCCGTGGGGCTATGCAGGTGCCATTGGGCTAACCAAATACCGAAACCCCTGCCAGATTCGACAAACCCCTTAGGAGAAGATGCAAATTGAAATTGGCTACCCCTAAAAACACAATTCGCAATTTTCTAAGTTCGTGACTTGTGGCCTTGACCTTGGACGAAAATGAAAAATCGAGCTCTGTGGGGCTATGCAGGTGCCATTGGGCTAAGCAAATACCGAAACCCTGCCAGATTTGACAAACCCTCGGAGAAGAAATTTTTTTTATGTCAAAATCGCAATTTTTAAGTTTGTGACCTTGTGACCTTGACCTTGGGACGAAAATGAAAAATCGAGCTCCGTGGGGCTATGCAGGTGCCATTGGGCTAACCAAATACCGAAACCCTGTCAGATTCCACAAAACCCCTGGAGAAGATGCAAATTGAAATCGGCTACCCCTAAAACACATGTTTTTTGGCGTGGCTCCGCCCATAATGGGCGACCACGCCCATTTCAGGAAAACACAACAGATCATGATATAAACCTCCCACCAAAATTTCATCAGGATCGGATCAAAACCCACGGAGCTATGCTCGGACAGACAGACAGACAGACAGACAGACAGACATACAGAATACATACAGACAGACAGACAGACAGACACACAAAAATAACGAATATAGTGGTCACTTATATTTTTCATGAAAATATTTTTTCGTGAACCAATATACATGAAACTGGTATGGTAGGTTCATGGTATGTCCTAGTTATGTGTGAGAAAGAACCGTTGCTATGGACCCTCCGTTGCCTAGCAACGGCCGAAAAACCTCTAAATGTGGGGGTATTTTAACGAAAAAACAATCTGCAGCATTAACCCTTGAAGCTAGAATCATGAATTTTCTTGTGCTTAATCCTCAGGTCATTCCCATCGAACGGGCCCATCGCGTCAGGTTCTATTTGGTAGTCGACTACCCATGTCCGCCTACCGACTTGTCTGTCTGTTTTACTGTCTTTTTATCGCCTACAGGTCACAATTTTAACCGATATTCACGAAACTTCACTGCATGTAAGAGTTTGTCATAAGGAAGAAGGCTGTCGTTTTTGAGGTCAAAAGGTCAAAAGACAAACATAGGCCAAAGGTCAACAACTTTAGTGAGATTTCTAAAATCCTCAATTTTCATCCGATTGAATTGAAATTTGAAGAGGATTTATAGTTCAGGTCACTGAATTCAACCAGCCAATTATTTTTGAGGTCAACATCAGCCAAAAGGTCAACATAGGCCGGATTTCTAAAATTGTCAATTTTCATCCGACTCACTTGAAATTTGAAGAGGAGTTGCAGATTTGGTCATTTAATCCAACCACCAATTGTTTTTGAGGTCAAATTTGTTTTATGGATTTTGCAAGTACCGTGCTCTGCATGACGTCTTCTTCTTGTTTGCTTGTCTGTTTGTTTGTCTATCTCTGTGCAGGATATCTCAAAAAGTTGTGGACGGATCCGAATAAAATTTGGTGGGCAGATTCGGTGTGTGATAAGGACGAACTGATTAGATTTTGGTGAGGATCTGGATCCGAATCCGACGACTAGAATTTTTATGCTAGTCCACCATTGAGACATAGGGCCAAAAACTATATATAGCACGATATCTCAAAAAGTTGTGGATGGATTCCGATGAAACATGGTGGACACGTTGGTTTGTGCAAGGAAGAATTGATTCAACTTTGGTGAAGATCCGAATCAGAATCCAAATCCGATAATTTTTTTAAGTCATTCTTCACCATTGAGAGATAGGACAAAACTAATATTTAGCACGATACCTCAAAAAGTTGAGGACGGATTTGAATGAAGCTTCGTGGACAGGTTGGTGTGTCACAAGGACAAATTGATTCGATTTTGGTGAATATCCGAATCCGGATCTGGATACGAGAATTATTTAAGTTCTAAAGTGATTCTTCACCATTGAGAGATAGGGCCAAAAACGATATATCGCATGATATTTCAAAAATGTATTGGGCCCGATACGGTCTCGTGGATCGGGCATTGCATGGCGAAGGTATGCGCTCTACCGAGTGCCCTTCTTGTTGTAGAAAGTGGTTGGTCAGTTCTTCCTACTCTTCGAACAGAGCGTTTGTGTTGTTGAAGCATTTTCTTGGCATGGATCATGCTGTGTGGTTGCCATTGCCTTCCCAGCAGTCAGTCAGGACAAGAATTTCTACATTGGTCAGGGTATCAATGATGATAACTTTCCTACTCTTTGTGAAAAACAACGTAGGTTCTAATACCTTCACCTACTAATGTTATCAGATTGGGCACCCAGTTTAACATCTATATCCAAGGAACGACATTTATTGATGCAACTCCAGGCCTGTGTAGCACCATTGTGACAGTTAATTATAATCAAGTCGGGAATCAAACTTAGATTAAAACAGCTCAAAGGCAAGTGCACAACCTCTGCACCATCCTGTCTGACCATCGTAGAAAAAGGAATTGCTGAAATTTTAATTAAGGGCAGCAAAGAATACCTTCTGAGTTTCATGATAACAATATGATATTGCAAAAAGGAAATATTTCAGCTTACAAATATTTTCTGGAAAAAATGCTATTTTGAGAATAAGTGAAAGTCAGGCCATGATATGCTTTAAATATAGCGTTACAGCAAATTAAATTTCCCATCTATCATCAAAGGTCCCTGTTCAAAAAGAGCTTTGCATTCGACTTCATAATGGGAAGTTGAACAGGACAGGGTTGCCGCTTTATCAGCCATGTCTGCGCAAAACTGAACAAGGCTATCGTGATGCCATCGGACATATATGTGACGTGATGGAGCTTCGAACATCTGTGGTGTCATCTGTTATGATGGCGAGTCTTTGTTATCTGTTAACCCCCTCGTTTGTTTGCAGGCACGGTGTCTCTGTTCTTGCTCCATCTGCCCAGGGGGGCACTGATCCAGACGAAACACTTTGTAAACCTGCCAATTTGCATGAGTTGTCTCCACTATGAGAGCCTTCTGCCATGGATCCTGCATGGAAAGAAACTTGCTGATGCAAGCCGGATCCATCATGTGTGCTGAAATGGTGGCAGATATCACTGAATGTTGCTGCCTGTCTGAATTCCTTATGGACTTGTAAGAACCTGTTCAGTGTCAAACTGAGGATCATTTCTCTTTCGATCACATTTGCAATTGTGAATATATTTTTCGTATAGCGTCGTGATAGAGCTTATGGCAAGGACGTTAGGAAATATAAATGTGCCTTACATGAATCCTACAATTAATTTGCAATTGGTCACCTGCTTTGACACCAATACAATTTTTTTATTACGGACCATAGGTATGAAAAACCTACAAATATCGAACAACAGTCTCAAATGGAGCACCTCACTACCATTAGAGAATTTAAATTGCATCAGATGTGGCAATAAATGCGAATTGTTTCTCCCAGCTTGCCGGCTCGATGACAGAAGATGCCGTTTGCATTTTTGCCCCTCTCCATCGCAAACACGTTTAGAATTCTGGCAGGCATGGGCAACTTGCTCGTTACAATAACATTAAAGGACAATTGACAAATCAACACAGGATATATCATCTAAAACTGGGATTCCAGCATCAGCAGCTCAACACGACAATGTGAACAGGCCAACCCAATCTAGTGGTTATTTAAAATCTGCTGTAGAATATGGCTTTAGTTTGTGGGGTTTTTTTAACACGAAGTTGAGGCCTGTGTTGGAGCAGGAACCCAGAATTGACCAGAACATACCAGAAAGTGTGAAGCAGTGGGAAGTGGGGAAACACACCAACGGCGATGGAGGGACACAACGGTCGGACACTTGGAGGAAGAATGACCGTGCGGAAGAATTAGGCCAAGGAGAGGGGGAAGAGGACACATGGGGCGAACAAGCTGGATACAAATTCAAACACAGCGCGATGGGGAAGGAAAAACCGGCGATGAAACAGAAATGGAACAAAAAAAAGGAAAAGCATGGTGAGAGAGAGAGAGGGGAGAAAACACAATATCCTGGAAAGGAATGGGTTTGGATGGGAAAAGTTAATAAAGGTAGAAAATATCATGAATATGGATGGAGGTGGTGGTGAACAGCTGCATTGAAACCATGGAGGGGAGGAATGGGATTGAGAGTGAGGAAATTGGTTCCACAGGTGAGAGAAAAGAAAAACAAATTAGTGGAGGTGAGCAACGTGTGGAGGGAGTGAGTAGTTTAAACTATCAATTAAGTTTGATACGGAAAACAGTAATTAACCTTTTGAATGTACATACTTAAGCCTTGGAAAAATTGGGTTGGCCTGTGTAAGTTACACCAAGTTTTATCATGTCCTTGTCATGTATGCAATTTATACACAAACTCCTCAATGAGCTTTAGATTCCTGTTAAAAAAAAAGTTATGGATCAACAGACAAATATAGATTCAGTCATTCGCATTTATTTTCCGTTTCACCTTCAGATTTGCACATTGTTGAGACATAAGATATAATTATTATATCATCAAAACAGAAGTTCAGTCTTTTGGAGAGAGACGGGTGTCATTGGACAACGATCGACTTCAAAAAGTGTCGTTGAATATTACGTCTGTGCATGGAATACCAACCACCACCATGGTAATGTTTCAGCTCACGGAGTGAAGGGAAGTGGCGAATGTTTGAGCAGAGGACATTGGAAGGAGGGATAATTTGTCGAGATCGCCTTGGTGAGCGATCACAGCTCTCTCCGAAGGGTAGATAATGGGATTTTGAGCAATTGAATTAGAACTTGGACAACATGTAAAGAAGTGCCCCCTCTCTATATTTGGGTTCAACACCCATCAGGCCATAGGCACGTGTTCGAAATAGTCTCTCTCTCGTATTCTCTCCCTCATATCCCCATTCTGACCCCCATATTCTCTCTCACTCTCCCTCCCTATTGCTGTCTCCCTCTCCCTAACCCTCTGCCTGATTGGATGATCTTTGGACTCAAATTAAGTTATGAACTCGCTCTTCAGACAGGTTTGGTGATTGAAGGGTCGAAACTTCGTTGATGGATAATTCCCAGCTGATAATCCAAAAGGCCATTTAATCAGGCAGCCAGTAAAATGAAGGCATTCTTCAGATCTCTCTCTCTCTCTCTCTCCCTCTCTCTCTTCTCATAACTATGCAAAGCCATGCCTACTCCGATATTAACAAAGACATCACTGAGGTGTATCATAAGAAAACTAGACCATATTTTGAGCGGGATGTTTCTTGTTTGGGGTCAGAAGTGATTTCTCATCCCATCTCTGCAGCCTGTTTACAGACAGAACAGATTTGATGCTTCAGTTTAGTCTGTGATGATAATGTCGTAAATTTGGTTTGTGCTCCTGGCAGGTAGTTGTTGTCCCGCAGGAAGCCACGGTGTCTACCCCATGGTTAAGAATATGGTATAATTTACTGGCAAGCCTGACACACTCCCTTCGAATAAAATTTCTCATCATGAGAGTCAGAAGCATGAGTGTTTCAAGCAATAACTAGAAGGGCACTCGGTAGAGCGCATACCTCCACTCTGTAATACCTGATCCATGAGAACATATCGGGCCCAATACATTTTTGAAATATCATGCTATACAGTACTGTATCGTTTTTGGCCCAATCTCTCAATGGTGAAGAATCACTTTAAAAATTAAATAATTGTCGTATCCAGATCCAGATTCGGATATTCACCAAAATCGAATCAATTCGTCCTTGCCACACACCCAACCTGTCCACGAAGTTTCATTAGAATCCGTCGACAAATTTTTGAGATATCGTGTGATATATTAGTTTAGCCCTATCAATGGTGAAGAATCACTTTAAAAATTAGCGGATCCGGATCTTCACCAAAATCTAATCACTTCGTCCTTGTCACACACTGAACCTGTCTACAAAATTTCATCTGGATCCGTCTTCAACTCTTTGAGATATCCTGTACACAGACAAACAAACCAACAAACATGAAAACATAACCTCCTTCACCTTCAGTGGTGGGGGTAATAAATGGAAGCAACACCCCCTTAACATGAAATGAGAATGGATCAAACTGATTACAAGTCCATTCTTCTTCCTCTGCTTCTTCTTCTTCTTCTTACATATGGCAGCTTGCCTGCCAGGTAGCTGTCATTTTGTTGGAGCACAACTATGCCACTGATGCTGTGCCCCTATACTAGTACACTGGCACTCATTTCACTAACCTCAGAAGGATGACAGGTTGAGTCAACCCCACCTGGTGCTAATTCAGCAGCCAAAGGGACTCAAACTCAGGACACAAATATCCCAAGCCAGCCACCCGAACCACGAAGCCAACACCAGCTTTACAACTCCGATTTACCATCCTCTTTAATATCAGGTATTACGGAGGTGCTGAATGATCCTGGTTTTGTTCCTGTTTTTTTTACCAGGAGATAGTTGGTGGTGGCATGCCTACTGCTGAGATTTTATTGCCGTACTTTGGCAGGATACACTTTGCAAAAGATGTGTGAAATTAAAAAAAAAAAAAAATTCTCAATTATACCTCGAGATGTAGCATCTGCAAAACTGCATATTCTCAAACCAGATCAGTTTGTAATAACCGAGCTGCAGATTCATCGCTTGAGGAAATCCATGTGTAAAGCTTCGAGAGAATCATTGCTGTAGTCACACACCGGTTCATATTTATCTGTCCTTCTGTCCTTGTTCTTTCTCAGCACTTCCATGTTGCTGCTTTGAATATTAACAGAGGGCAGTCATCACTTTGCAAAATCCAGGTTCACCTTCTTGTTAAGGAGAAAAATATTGATGATTCGCTCCTCCAAAACACACGAAGCAGTGACTCTTGCATGGCTGAATGGCAAGGAATTATGAAAGGGCAATGTTTTTCAGCAGCCTGGCTTGTTCCAAAGCTGGAGTTGCATTTATTTTCAATTTGGGTTTTCTCTTTCTGATGTCCTGTTTCCAAGACATGTTAAAGGTCATTTTGTTTCAGCAGTCTTTTTCACAGCAGGTACCAGTACACAATGTTAAAAAAATTTTTCTCCTTGCAACACTTCAGATATAGGGCCTATTTCTTTATTGCAGGTGGAAACATCACTTGCAAACATTGATTTTAACTATCCTCTCTGTCTAGGTCATTACATCAATTGTACATTCGACTTTGCTGTGGATTTGTAATGGGGAGGGGGCTCAGCCAGCTTGTGCTGTACCTTTGGCTTGAGACTCATCCAAGTTTTCTGATGTGTAGAGGATTCCAGAATCCATTTGAGCAGTAATCTACCTGGTATCACTATTTTTAAAAGCTGATTCTCTCTGACTTCTCTCTGACTCTCTCTCTCTCTCTCTCTCTCTCTCTCTCTCTCTCTCTCTCTCTCTCTCTCTATCAAACAGTTCTTTAAATTTAGTGGAATGCGTTGTCATTCTCCTGAGTTTCTGTGATTATTTTTCCTATCCAGCATCGTAGTGGTGCTTATTGAGCCTTTTCTATCAGCCTTTTAGGAGAGGAATGTTCTGGGTGCTTTGGATGTACCGAAGCGTTCCTTTTTCAGCTGTGGGAAATGGGTGGATATCGGGAAGACACAAATTAGAACCTGTCAGCAGTACAGGTCGTGTTGTTCTGTATGAATGAGTTTAATTTCATACCTCTTACAGAGAAGGAAATTTTGACCTTGCAAAGTAGTCATCGAGGGTTCTATCACTATAAGGAAATATAAAAAAACAAGCCCATTATTTGACAAGAGTAAAGCTCTCCTAATGGGATTGTGTATTCGAAACAAGCTGGAGGAGCATTGATTCGTTCAAAAATTGAACATTTATGTGGAGTTAATTGTTTACATAGGCTTTTCTTTGAAGGTAGATATTGTGTGCGTTTCCAAATGTATCTCCAACCTCTTGCTCTCTGTACCCACCCTACCCAATGCCATTCACATAAAAATGCTCCAAGACTCGACACCTTTTGCACTTGAGAAGGTGAATAAGTTTCTGGCAACCCTCGACTCTGATTCGCTAACTGGACTGGATGGTACATTAACGGCCTCTGTACATGTTTCGGAGAGTATACGCAGCATGTCCAAGGTAGAGTGACCTGGTCTGAATCCACATTGGTCTGAATCTGAGATGAGGCCGTTGGAGAAAATGAATAATTTAATACCAGCTGCAATTATGGATTCCATGGCCTGGCTGATGATTGGAAGTAAGCTAATTCTCTAACCGGACTGGATAACTGCACTCATGTGTCCTAAAAGCCCGCTCTGCTGCTCTTGTACTTCCCCTCTCTGCCCGATTCACCATATCCTTTGCCCGAGGTCGTCTTCCATCTGCTTTGAAATCAGCCAACATGATAGTATTACATAAACTAGAAGGGCACTTGGTAGAGCACATACCTCCACCATGTAATGCCTGATCCACAAGAACATATCGGGCCCATTACATTTTTGAAATATCATGCTCTGTATCGTTTTTGGCCCTATCTTTCAATGGTGAAGAACCACTTAAAATTATCGGATCCAGATCCGGATTCGGATCTTAAACAAAATCTAATCAGTTCGTCCTTGTGACACACCCAACGTGCCCACCAAATTTCATCCGGATCCGTCCACAACTTTTTGAGATATTGTGCACACAAACAGAGAAACAGACAAACAAACAAACAGACATAGAGGGGTGGAAACCTAACCCCCTTCACCTTCAGTGGCAGAGGTAAAAAGGTGCAAAAACTGATCCCCTAAACTACAATCTAATTAGCTTATTTCCAATCATCAGCAAGGTCATGGAATCCATCATTGCAGCTGGTATTAAATTATTCCTTTTTTCCAAAGACCTCATCTCAGATCACCAAAGTGGATTCAGACCAGGTCACTCTACCTTGGACATGCTGCTTATATGCTCCGAA
The DNA here is from genome assembly GCA_035128595.1 of Eptatretus atami. Taxonomy (NCBI): domain Eukaryota; kingdom Metazoa; phylum Chordata; class Myxini; order Myxiniformes; family Myxinidae; genus Eptatretus; species Eptatretus atami. The sequence goes on from CM068952.1 coordinate 142,911,363, forward strand.
AAATGTATAGAGACCGTTAATATCAGACATGAGATCAGGGCCATCTTTATGGACATATCCCATGCTTTTGATAATCTGGCATTCCACATTGCTCTCCAAAATCTCTGCCTATTGCATCCAAGGCCAACTCCCACACGGCCTCCTGACTTCCTCTACTCTCGTAGCCAACATGTGGCTCTCAACGGGATCCTTTCATCTCCTCTCCCTGTCAAGGCAGTGTTCTCGGCCCAATCTTATTCCTGATCTTCATCAATGATCTCTAAATCTCTGCGAAATCCTCTTTCTCTATTTATTGATGACTCCACCATCTTTTGTGACTTCCCTCTCTTCAGACCTTGAAAAAAAATCACAAACCGGTCAAACTCTTGGAATATGTTTTTCAACCCTGAGAATTCCCACAAACTCATCTCTCTCTCTTTCTTTCTCTTTCTCTCTCTCTCTTTCTCTCTCTGAAAGTACTATCTGGCAAAACCCCCATTTATTTTCTTAACAATCCTCTTGAGGAAGATCAGTCATTCAAACTCCTGAGTCTCACTATCAGCAATGATCTTGGCAAACCACATTTCTAATTTGGCCTCCAAAACCAGTCGCCGACTGGGCATCCTTCATCGTACAAAGCCCTACAAGGCCTTTGTTCATCTGCAGCTTGAAGAAGTACTGCTCTCCCCACTGGACTGGCTCCCCTGCCTCGCACCATGTCCAGCTTGACACCGTGGAAACCAATGCCTTCAAGATCATTGGAATCTCCTGAATTGAAGCTGAGTCTATGAGCTTATCACTTTCCCATCACAGACAGGTCGATGGTCTCTCTTTCTTCTACCACCTCCTTTCAGGTTTTGCACTCTCTGCCCTCTCCATGCTTTGTCCCCTCCAGGTTTCTGCACAGTGCACACAAGGTTCACCATCAACCTCCTTAGGTGTGAAACTACCTAAATCCAGGATCATTGCTCACCTCCACTTATTAGTTCCTCTTTTTTTTCCTGCTTGTGACATCAACTTCCACACTCTTTTTAATCTCATTCTTCCCTCTAGGTCTTCAAGACAGCTCTTCACCACCATCTCAGATCATCGTTCAATCAAAACCATGATCTTCACCACACCCGTTAACCCTTCCCTCCCTCCCCCACCCCAGAGTCCACCTCCTTCCAAATTTACAGTTTTTCCTTCATGAGAGTTTGCTTCATTATCCATCATGTCCACCCCATACATCATTTTGAAATGCTTTCTGGCTGTTACATCTTCACGTTTTCATGGCCATTCCTCCCCACACCCATCATTTGTCCAAATCTCCCTCTATCTTATCCATCAACCCTGCAGTTGGTGTTTCCCCCCTCTTTCTCGTGTTTTGTTCTGTTACATCCTGATCCGTTCAGTGTTCTCTCTCCAACGAGCATTGACCTTCTACACAAAAAAGAGCACAAGATCAAAAGCATGAATTCACAGCTAAATTCCTTAAATAAAGACAGCATCGGGAAAGATTGTGCAGGATCAGAGTAATAGCAAGGCAATGATTGAAGGGTTCTTTGCTGATCTCTATGCTGCAGTATATCGCAATCCGTAACTGCTCCCTTATCCATGCTATGCTATCTTAATCCATATATGCCTGGGTTGCCTGCACCTGGATAAAGAGTTGACACTGGAGAAACTTTGAGGTACAACTAATACCTTACCTAATAGTGAGTACCTGGATCAGATGGAATTGCTGTGGAATTAATGCGACAAGGCCTTCTTTTCGTCCAACATCCTTGTCTATCATACGACATTATACTGGGTCCAACAAAAAAAGGTTTCTTGGTACCTGTCAGCCATAAAGCTCTTCGACTTTTTCCAGTTAGCATCTGAGGAGTAAAAACTGCTTAATGCTCAATGGCAATGAAAACATGAAACCGTAACAGCAAAATACATGCCTTCTGGGCCTTACCGCTATACACATTTTCTGTTATATAAACCTATGCTGTGACTAATGTCATAACTATCTTTGAGTTATAAATCAGCAAGGCCCGCAAGCCGTACCCACAATGAACCTTGCAGCTTTATTAATGCCTTGTTGAAAAGAAAAAAAAATTCAATCTGCTTTTTCTGCATCGAGGATTTATATTTTAAGTATATTTAATCGGTGAGAAAAATATTTCCTTCTTAATTCCGTCGGCTTGTATTTTGAGAAATAAGAGGTTGCCGTTTCTTGCATGAAAAAAAAAACACGACATCCATGTATGATCAATCTTTCGTGAAAATTGACATAAAATTGTAAGATTTATCAGGACTGCAATTTCATTAATTTTAACAATTAAATTTCCCATCAACATATGCCAAGAAATCCTTACTCTAATTCACGGACCGGTGTGTGTGTGTGTGTGTGTGTGTGTGTGTGTGTGTGTGTGTAGCGCTGAGGCCATAACATTTTTGCCATCTGAGGTTTTGTCATCAAATTTTCAACAAACATTTATTATTAGAATATGGAGAAAAGTAATAAATAATGAGTCAGAATGTCAAAGGGAAAAGTCACAATGATCACAAACAAGCGGTAGGCGATATGGGGGTCGCGACATAATTGCATACTAGTCATACAGTTTTGACAGATCGGGATGAAAATCTTTGACAAAGAGTTGATATATGCGCATAAAAGCCTGGAAGCCCATTTTGATTTTCGAAAAAAATAATTTTTTTAGGATTTTTCTAAAATTTCAAAGTCCCGTTGCTAGGCAACGTGGTGTCCATAGCACGGTGCTCAAAAGCATAGAACTAGATCCTGGTATGAACCTACCTGTCAAGTTCATCAAAATCGTTGATCCTCTGCTCCAGAGCTGTCCATTACTACACAAACAAACAAGCCGCGTGCGATGACAGAGAGTGATCGACGGGATTCGCAGGATCGAAGGCTGGATACGATGCTTTTCATTCTGACCGATCCACCAACGAAGATTCATTGCCAAGACGTATTGGTTCACATACAATTGTTCCTCTCCTGCAAGATTTTTCCTATTGCGTATTTTGCCAACTGGCACTCCTCATTAAAAATGACGGTAAATAGACACCCTATTGTTGAAGACTACCATTTGAAAAATAATCGGTTTGCTGGTTTGTGCTGTGGAGCCTCGCGTTGCAGACACACACGCACACACGCACGCACGCACGCACGCGCACACACACACACACACACACAGACGGAAAACCCGATAAACTTCTCTCAATGCTCTTGTTGACCACACCTCCTGAGCCACACAATATTTTTCTAAGCCACGCCCACTTTCCTACGCCACTCCCACTTTTCATCAACCACGTCCACTTTCCCTAAGCCACGCCCACTTTCCTACGCCACTCCCACTTTTCATCAACCACGTCCACTTTCCCTAAGCTCCGCCCACTTTCCTAAGCCCCTCATAAAAAATGACGGTAAATAGACACCCGATTTTTGAAGGACTACCATTTGAAAAATAAAACCTCAATCAAAAATCGGCTTGAGAAAAATTTTCTAAATATCTCGAAGTGTTTATTCCAAAGTCTCGTTTCTCTACATTCAAAACTGAAGGACAAGTATTGAAAATACTGTATGCGGTTTTCGGCCGCTGCACAGCAACGGGTCGTTGCTAGCAACGAAATTCAAACGCGCACATTCCCAGACCATATGGCACCTGTTGGCAAAGTTTCATCGAAATCGGTTTGCTGGTTTGTGCTGTGGAGCCTCGCGTGCAGTCACACACACACACACACACACACACACACACACACACACACACACACACACACACACACACACACACACGGAAAACCCGACAATAAGGGTACTCTAGCGACCACCCAATAGTCCTCATTCGCCCATCCAACGCTGCACAATGTGAGATGGCCGATTTTTGTAATCGTTCCGTATTTCTTTAGTTTGTCCACTTGCATTTTTAGATGCTTTTTGGAGTACCATTTGAGCTTTTGTCATCAAATTTTCAAGAAACCTTTATTATAAGAATATGAAGAACACCGATTCACAAAAGTTTCATATTTTATGTCTAATCATGCTCATCTCTGCAATCCTTTGAAATTGCAAGCCATCGGCATCTAGTTTTATCTACTGCATTTATTCCTCAACATTTATATTGTAACTGTCAGCCGGTCTGTTCTAGTTGTCCGGTTCGAATCCCCCTATCATGTTAAAATGACCGCAGAGGTCAGATCGGTCAACGACTCTGAGTGGGGTCACGGCATTTTAATCTCGGCTAACGTACCCACTGGAACCGCTGAGCCACCCAGGCTTGACGCCGATAGGCGACCACGTGACTAATCTTAATCCACGGTCGAGAAACCTCAGTCAAGTGACGAGAGATCTTCTCCAGCACCAATCGAGCTTCAAAAGGATTTAAACAAATCATCAAAGGAAGCCACCAGGCCAAACAGATTTCACCCAGAGACCATGTGTATTCACAAGAAATGGCATGGCAAGGAATTTTCAAAAGAAGCAATCAACAATAAATCATTCAACCAACAGTGAAATATTCCCCTTACCCACCACCAGGTCATATGTGTCCATAAACCAACGATAAACAGGAGCCTTAATTACCTAATCTTGAAGGCCTTCACCAATATGACAGGAGATAGACATAGGGAATCACAGGATGAGAAAATACCCCAGCCGTGCCCTGTAGGACACAACAGCAACCAATGTTGAATGGCAGCCCAGGTGCACCCCTCTGGCATCTACCCAACTTATGAGGAGGAGAAGAGAGGTGGGGCTGGCTGGGGGGGGCGTAGCTTCCAGCTGCAACCTCTGTGCATGTGATGCAGCGTTTCCCATAATGTGTCTCAGTTATCTCCTCTCGCTTCTGCGAATGCACCACCCTTAATCCCCTCTCAAAAACCGTTCCACCCCTGCTCCCCCCTCTCTCTCTCTCTCTCTCCTCTCCTGTCTCTCTCTCTCTCTCTCTCTCTTGGGCCGGTGTTCCTGCTGGTGGGTCAAGGTCAGTTCAGGCCAGGTATGGGATCATACGCCGGAGCAGCAAGTCGCTACGTCCACTTTCCGCCGGTACTCCAGGGGCCTCCATCTGGCCATCTCCCATGCAGATGCCTGGCCCATCCCCATCTCCTTGAGATGCCGATCAACCTGCTGCAACAACGAGGCATGTGGTTGGCCCATTTGTCTCCTCCACTCACGAGGCTCCCTCGCTGAGAGAATATGATGAGCAGTGTCAGTGTCATGAAAATGAGCCACATGTCCATACATCTGCAGCTGACACTCACGGACTATGCAGGTAATAAATCTCATTTGAGTCCCTCTCAGCAACTGCTCAGACACAAAGTCTGACCAGCGATAGCCAAGGATTCTCCGAAGAGAACTGGTAACAAAGGAATTAAATCTCTGTCTCAGATCCCTGGTCAGAGTCCAAGTGTCATATTAATAGAGCAAGACTGGCAGCACCAAGGACCTGAAGACTTGGACTTTCGTCCTCCCACACAGGTACCGGCAATGCCACACCCCATGATCCAGTGAATCCAGGACTCCCCAGGCAGACCCAGACACCTGTTGACCTCTGGCTCACAGCCAGCAGAGACTTTAATATCACTGGCAAGGCAAGTGAATATCTCCATGACCTCAACATCCTCACCACAAACAGGTACAGACAGGATAGCAGCATCCAAGATGTTATTGAAAGCCTGGATCTTAGTTTTGACCCAGGAAACGCGTAATCGCAGAGGCTCAGTCTACTTATACAGCACCCCGAGGGCCCCCAAAAGGATATGTAGAATCTCTGCAAAGACGACTGCATCATCTGCGAAATCAAAGTCAGAGATCTTGACATTCCCAAATGATGCACTGCAGCTTGATCTCTCCAACATCCTCCCCAGAATCCAGTCCATACAAGTGCTGAAAAGTGTGGGGAGCGTACACACCCCTGTTGAACTCCAGTAACAACTGGAAATAAATCCGAGATGGTATCACCACATCTCAAAGCACTCTCAGTACTGGAGTAGAGTTCGGACATCAGATTGATCAGTTTTGGAGGCACCCCACGAAGACCAAGAGTGTTCCAGAGGGCATCCCAATTTACTGAATCAACCGCTTTACAGAGATCAAGATAGGCCACAAGCAGCCCCTGCTGAAGCTCTTGTCTGCGTTCGGTGAGGACCCGAATAGCAAGGATACGGTCAATCGTTGACCTCTTTGGTGAAAAGCCGAACTGCTCTGGACGCTGGTGCTCAAGCAGATGGTGGCAAACGCTATCAATAATTATCCGAGCAAAGACCTGAGTAGATGATAAATGGGGTTTCTGGGACGCCAATTCAAATGAATGGGGAAAAAGGGAAAAACTTTCTGGCCCAAGCCCCAAAAGCTCAAAAAAGGAGACTCATTTTCTCCCCACCTATCCCCTTCCCTCCCATACAAGCAAATGTAA